>VXAA01005293.1:1391-39653 GCA_013399115.1 Anseranas semipalmata
AGATTTAGATTAGATGTTAGGAGAAAATTCTTTACTCAGAGGGTGGTGAGGCACTGGAACAGGTTGCCCAGAGAAGCTGTGGATACCCTATCCCTGGAGGTGTTCAAGGCCAGGTTGGATGGGACCCTGGGCAACCTGATCTACCTGATCAACCTGATCTGGGTGGCATCCCTGCCTATGGCAGGGGGGTTGGAACCAGATGAGCTTTAAGGTCCCTTTCAACCCAAGCCATTCTATGATTCTATGAAAATAAAATAAAGTAAAATAAAATAAAATAAAATAAAATAAAATGGCTGGTCCAGGAATCCCACAGGAACTAGTAAAAGCTGAGAGACAGTTATTAAGAGATGCCTTCCTTCATGCCTATGCATGCAACAAGAAACAGTGCTTCCAAGAAGCAGCTTTTGGTTACTGCTATTCTAGAGTTATACAGCAAAGTGGTTGCAAAAATATGCGTCTGACAATGTAAATGCCACCATAAGCTTCTTTTACAGCTGGGAGAAATATGCCCTTGTAGGCATAAATCATCTCTTCCTAAAACACATTTTTAAGACACATAAGACAAATCGGTCATTAAAAGCACCTATTTCTCTTTTTTGACTGTAAGAAGGGAGTTGAAGTGAGTAATTCAGATGCAAGTGTCTACATAGGTGTCTGCATATAAGTGTGATGAATCCCACCCTGAGTTTTTTGAAACTACAACTGGTCCATGAAGTGGTTTCAGATGAGTAGGTAATTTATTCATACTTTAAAAAAGTAATTTCTGTATACTCACTGAAGATTCTAGACACGTAGTAATAACTATCGCTATTTTGTAGAAAATGCTAAATTACTGTTTAGCTTCAGTGAAGTGCTCATGATGGGATGATAGTAACTCTGTGATTGCTTTGGCTCTATCTGTCTATGCATATCATTTCCATTTGTGTTTTAGTGATTTGTGTATTATGCTTGGTTATAGTCATCACCTGTTTTTTTTTTTTTTTTCCTTATTATTTAATGGATAAATTCAGAATGCAAAGTCTAAAGAAAAGTAAAATGAAAAAAGTTTCATTAAAAGTCCTTGGCTGGCTTATATCACTTTTCTGACCTCATTAAACTCCAGAAATGAAATTTGATTTTTTACCTGTTTTGCCAGTGTTGCGAATAAAAGTATTTTCCCAAGTTTCCTTTTCCCATCCATGGAATTTAAGTTTCTTCAGATTCACATTTACTTGGGTAAGATCTTCATCTATATTAATAGGAGACTGTTTGGCACCATTGCAGGCTGAATATTTCTTTCCCCAGTTCTTTTGGTTCAAAGTTCCTAGAAGTCAAGACATTAGGGTAAATACATTTAAAATCTGAACTGGCATCCATGTATTTTGTAATGTGGGAAATTTAAAACAGTTTGCAATCTGTGATTAGAATACCTTCCTTTCTTGGGCCTCATCTGCACCAATACTCAGCAAAACTACTGTCGCATTGTACCTTCAAGAATTAGGTCACTTTTTGATTATTTTAGATACTATACACAAATGATTATGAACCTCCAGGGAAAGCAGGAAACAAGAAAAACACCTCAAGCATGACATGCAGAAATAATAAATAAAACAGGAAAGAAATAAGCTTTCAGATGAAAGAAATTGACATTCAAAAAGAATTTGGGAGTTACTGCAAAACCCTCCTTTCCAAAAAACTTTCGTCACACAAATGTCATCAGCATTCCTTCTGCCCAAAGAAGTCAACCACCCAGCAAGGTTTTTAAATAAACAAAACAGTAATATCTTTAAAGTAATCCTTACACAGAAGGAAGAATGAAAAGTGATTATACTCGGCAAAAGGGAAAAGGTTAGTGATGCTCTGCCTAGACAGCCTGGCTATAGGGCCTGGCTTTGTCTGTGGAGGACCATGCAGGGGCACTCCAGCCACCACCCTCTGCATCTACATCTACCAGGAGGTCCTGCGCTGCAGCAGGGTACCGTCTCCAGGGCACAGGGGCTGGCATGGAATTTCACTGTGGACAGTTTAGACATGGACAATGTGGACAGAGGCAGCATGTCCTTGAATTTCACCAAAGACTTGATTAATTTCCATAACTGATGATCAAGTACTGTACAGACCAGTGTGAGGGGTTAGCAGATGCCTTGATAATCTTTTGGTTATATGATATAGTAATATAAGTTATACGATATTTTGGCTGTGTATGCATTTACATATATACATGTATTTTTTTCCTGACAGGGAATTCTGATAACACTTGAAGGGGCTAGTTAAAACCAAGAGTTGACTGTACAGGCCTAAGAAAATATAACTGCTTCAGTTAGCTTCCCACTTACTAGTAGTTAAGAGCTAATATTTGTGCGTCCAATGCACACATTTAAAATCTATTAGACATGCTGTAATAAGCCAGTGCTCATTCACAGGCTGCTGCGGTACATCCAAGTCTGTCAGTGGAAGATTTGCTGTATTGTACCCCAGGCAAGGACAGCCCTCATATTGCACTCAGAAAACTCAGTGAGATGAGAAGAGATGCAGGCAGTAACCATGACAATACGCAGTAATACGAGATGCTCGTCTGGATAGCTAGCTACCTAGAAACAAACCTGAGCTAAATTATTCAACAAGTATTGAGTCACGCAAGTTACCAATATCACCTTGCCACATCAGAAGTACTGCAGGTCAGATGGCACATAAACCCATTTAATGCTTTCAAACAGGAACAGAAGAAACTGCTAGGCACAATGGCCAAGCAAACCAAAAAGAATTTTAGTCACAGTGTTATGAAGCTGAATTTCCTGCAGGTGGGGATTAGAGCCCTGTACCGAGTGAGCAGTGGTCCCCTGGGACACTGTTGGGCTTCTGGCTCCT
This sequence comes from Anseranas semipalmata, assembly GCA_013399115.1. Classification (NCBI taxonomy): domain Eukaryota; kingdom Metazoa; phylum Chordata; class Aves; order Anseriformes; family Anseranatidae; genus Anseranas; species Anseranas semipalmata. Next base: position 4,239 of record VXAA01005293.1, read on the forward strand.
CCTCAAGTAATGCTTCTCTTGGACATCGGCTGTGAGCTATAGTTTATCACCTGGACAAATAATGTAATATCCTGATTTCTAATGTGCTTTTCATATGAAAAGAGTGGGTAATATTTCACTTTCTCTCTCAAAAGCTTCACTTAAAAAATTCTGAGTCCAAGTAAACCTAAACTTGGAGATGAACATGTTCAGGTCATCTATAGTGAATTTTCTAACAAATATTGAAGGCCTTTAAACCCAAGAAAGCCAATTTTATTTCAATATAAACTAAAATAATGAACTTTTTAAAGAGCAAAGCCTCCAAACAGGGTCAGACAGGATAGAAATAACAATTCTCAGCTTGCCCTGTGCATCTTTGCAGACAGACCCTTGTTTCTAGGTCTGCCTTCAGCCAGCTCAGTGGTATTCCAAGCTGCTTGCAAACCCTCTAGAGCCTCCGTGGCTCTCTGAATGGCTCTGCCAGTTTAGGCCCGGCTGGCTGCCCACGGCTATCCCTCGGAGTTAGGCCACGCTCCCTGCTCTGCTCTCTGCCTCTTTTGCTCCTTCCTTGCCCATGACTTTGCGAGGCTGCTGCTGTAACCCCAAGGCAACAGGTAGAGATCTCCTTTCTCTTTCCACTGACATACACGCTCCCTTGGCTCACATGAAGTCTCTCCTTCAGGACATCATCTTGTATCTTTATTCAGCACACATTGCCCTTATTCTGCTCCTTCCTCCAGTGACACTAGAATTGATGGAAAATCCTCCTCTCTCCTACCACTTGGGTACTCTCTCCCACACTTCTTCTGATAAATGTAAATATCCCAGATTCGCATCTTCCCTTTAAATTCCCTACTATCCAGTATCATGTTCAATTCAAACAAATACATTAAAATTAGAGAAACTATCATTTCCTTCTAAGTTTCCTAGTTTCATATTTGATGTTCCCACTTTGCTATGTGGAATGTAAATTCTTTGCCTTGGTAGTCATTATCTCAGCATCAGCGTATAATATAACAAATCCCTAGCATGAAGCTAATGATAACATTAATAATCTTAGCTCATCCCAGAAGACAGTGCTGTGCCAACACTGTAATCCATCACAGCAACCTGAGCCACTGCACTCAGAGTTAGGTAGGATGCCAGCTGTAGGCACTACAGTGATGCTGTGGTCCAACAGAGGAAGTTTCTTCTTTCATTCTGCAAGTGAAGCTTTTTGTAAGTATTGCCAGAAAGAAATGAGGGAAGTTAGAAGGCTTGGTGAGATGAAGAACATTATTTCCTGTTTCCCAGCAGGGCCTCAAACCTGTGAGATGAGGTTGCTAAAAAGATTTGATAATGTTCTGCTTTTTTTTTTTTTATATATACGTAGACATATAAATATATGTTTGCTCTCTACATGCTCTCTACAGGTACCTTAAAGGCGGCTGTAGCGAGGTGGGGATTGGTCTCTTCTCCCATGTGCCAGGTGATAGGACAAGGGGGAATGGGCTTAAGTTGTGCCGGGGAGGTTTAGGTTGGATATTAGGAAAAACTTCTTTACTGAAAGGGTTGTGAGGCATTGGAACAGGCTGCCCAGGGAAGTGGTTGAGTCACCATCCCTGGAGGTATTCAAAAGACGTTTAGATGTAGAGCTTAGTGACATGGTTTAGTGGAGGACTTGGTAGTGTTAGGTTATAGGTTGGACTAGGTGATCTTGGAGGTCTTTTCCTAAATGGTTCTGTGATTCTGTGATTCTGTGACACAACTGCAATTCAGTCAAGCGATTATAATACAAAGATTTTCCTTTCATAAAGAACTTCATTGTTACTGAAATCTTAGGGCATCTCTGAATCCTTATGCCCCCCCCAAAGTTTTAGAACAGTGATTTTCATGTAGTTATGTGTTGCCATACACTCACTAATAAACATGGTAAGAAGCTGATCTATGTATCCTATGTATGGAAAAAAAAAAAAGGAAATAATGTTTCTGCTACTCTCTGGCTGACAGTAATAATAATAATAATAAAAATCTATCTTGGTTGTATGAATGCTAGCTGAAATCATCCAAGGATAAATTAAAAGTATTTCATGGTTGCAGAGGACAAGAGATAAGTTTTCTAGCTAGGACAAATGAGCTGCCCCAAATCAATGCTCCTGCTGGCAAATCTAAATAGATACTTGACAACTTTTAATCAATTTTCTTCCTTCTGGTCCAGCAAATATTATTAATATTATTGTTATTATTATTTACAGTTGCAGAAATACAAGTGACCTCCACACTCAGAAACAGAGGCAATATGGGAGCTTTTTCATAGGAAAAATGATATTGAGATATGAGATCTGTGAACATTTTGTCTGTCAAGTGCAAAACAACACTTAGTAGTTACTGAGAAGTTGTAGCATTGATCAAAAGCTATGGAATTAAATGTAAAGGAAATCAATGACAGGCTCCAGTCTGGAGCAGGAACATGGGGAATTTCAGAAGGAACTAGAGCTCAGTTGTGATGCTTTGTGATGTCTGAACAGCAAAATATATGTCTAGTGTTGGAGCAGATAATGGTTGTCTACATTAGCAAGTGAGTGGATTTACAGAGTCAAATAGTTTGGGTTGAGGACTGGATGTCCACACCATGTGCCTTTCAGAAGGTTTTAACTCAGCCTAGCTCTGTCTAGCCCCATGGACTGAATGCCCATTGGCAGATGAATTGCATTAGACGTATTATTGCAGCACATCTCCTGTTTAATAGCAGTCGAGATGAATCCATGTCATGCGGTCTGAGACAACTCAGCCTTGGGAACCAAAGCTTGGCAAGTGGGAAACCACCAGGAGATTTGCTTCAGAAGTCCAGTCCTGATCTGATCTAAAATGCTGACATAAATGCACCCAATGTAGGCAGCAGGTGGTGAAACTGCTGTGGTTTACATGACTTGCAGAAAGGCAAAGTAAAAGCAAAAGAACCAAATGTTTTTAAACAAGAGCAGATTGTTTTACTGTAGGTGTTATGATGGAAAGATAAATCAAAGCAGTGCCAGCCATTTTGAAAAATATTGTTGAAACTGAGCTTTGAAAATGAATTTCTCCAAACTGTTCCTTGCTCAGAAGGAAATCTGAGGAGAATAAAAATGTGCATGATGTAATGTGAAAAGTGCACAGAGAAAGCAATGTTTGTCAAAGCTGTCAGCTCTGAAGGAGTAACTGACAATTCACTATGAATGAAAATGAGCCTGAACAGAGCAGATGACAAGTTAATGGAAGACTGCCTATACCATAACCTTTACCATTTTTCCCAAGGCAGATGTCCAAAGAAAATTTGCCTACCCTCTCTTTCTAGGAAATGCTCATACCCAGCTCTGCTCCTCATCCTTAACCTCACGTGCCCATCCCTGCAACGAGCATGCGATTCTCATTTTGTGGTCCACTTCTATCTCCTGCAGCCTTTGGAAGATCTGGACCACAAGGTGTTAGTGCACTTCTGTCTTTTGTAACAATACTTGAAAGAAAAACATGTCAAACAGTTCTCTGTGTGTCAGCATCCTATGCAAGTGGAAAGAGTGAGCAGGGCTGAAGATGGCTGTGAAACTGAGTGGGCTGTGGTCCTCCCAGCAGCTTGCCAGGAGAGGGGTTTCTCAGCATGCTGACATGCTACTATGTGCCTGTCTGTTGAGCTGTAAACCTTCATGATGAGTACTGCTGTTTACTACTGTGTACCAGTACTGCCTGCATGTAATATCGAATTTATGCAAAATGGTGTTTTTCAACCAACGGAAAATATCCTTATACAGACAGAAGTTAAAACATAAACCTCGAACCAAATGAAAGGGATTCTGAATACATGAAACAAATACTCCGCATTTCCTCTTCATCCTGAGTATGGATATAGCTTCTGAAGAAATGGGATGTTAAAAATACAGCTTTGGCTTTATGGGATTAATAATGATGTCAGAAAATTGTATTAATGAGGAGATATGTTTTACTTGGAAAAAATTATTTGCCAGCACTTCTTTTTAGTAACTATTGTTTTGACATCACAGCATTTGCATTCTTAGCTCTTATTAGGATCGTGTTTCTTGTGAATAGACATACTCCTAAGCATGTGTGCCCTCAGGGACTGTAAGAAGCTCTAGCTTCAAAGACTGTTACAGAAAAAGAAATGCTTTAAATGTATGCTAAGGTGAAGAAGCCATACTTACTTCATAAGCATAAACTCTGAAACACAAAAAGGTCAACATCATTACTGTTAGATTTCTACCGTTAGATAGAAAGAGGAATACAATACAAGACCTGAGTTTTAGATCAAAACTCAACTCTTACCAGTTACAGAGTATAAGCATTGTCTCTGGAACTGGCAATACAACCTGAGTAAAATAAGTGGGGCAGAAAAAATCATAGGTATGATTAAGGTTTCCTGTTGCTCCTACCTCATTTATTATTTCAAGATTTAAACTGATGTGAACCCTAGCATTTATATTATAGATGAAAGGCAGCAGAAAAGAGAGATCGATTTTTTACCTCTACTTAATTTCTTCCTCTCCATTTTCCATCAGCTTTTGCTTTTGCAATGCTATCATTACTTTTTTAAATATATAGTGGACATTTACGGAAGAAGAAGGATATACCTTCTGTGTGGACAGAATGGATCTGCCTTATCAAAAATGACACTGACTTATCCCTTTAAGAGTTGAGTGATTCCATTTTTTTTTTTTTAAGCAAAAACATTTTATTGTAAGATATGAAAAATAAGAAATAAGGCCATAAAATATGTGTGTACTTATACTGGGAAAAAGTTTAAATTTAGATGTCCAGTCAGATATTGGTCTGAACACCAAAATATAGAGCTATTCTTTTTTTCCTCTGTTTCTGCTTCACTGTTTAGATAGAGCATCCAAACTGGATCAATAGAAGAGATGGAGATTGTCATGGTTTTGGCTGGGACAGAGGCTCACAATATGCTGTGTTTTGGATTTTTGATGAAAATAGCGGTGACAAGACACCAATGTTTTAGTTGTTGCAGAGCAGTGCCTACACAGAGCCAAGGACTTTTCTGCTTCTCATGCTGCCCTGCCAGCGAGGGGGCTGGGGGTGCACCAGGAGCTGGGAGGGGACACAGCCAGGACAGGTGACCCAGGCTGACCCAAGGGATGTCCCATACCACAAGACATCGTGCTTAGCAATAAAAGCTGGGGTAAAGGAAGAGGAAGGGGAGGGTGTTCAGAGTGATGGCATTTGTCTTCCCAAAAAACCATTATGTGTGACGAACCCTGTTTTCCTGGAAGTGGCTGGACGCCTGCCTGATGATGGGGAGCCGTGAATTAATTCCTCGTTTTGCTTTGCTTGCGTGTGCAGCTTTTGCTTTACCTAGTGAACTATCTGTATCTCAACCCATGAGTTCTGGCAATTCTACCTTTGTGATTCTCTGCCCCATCCCATCTGGGGGGGATGAGCGAGCAGCTGTGTGGTACTTAGCTGCCTGCTGGGGCTAAACCACAACAGAGATCAGCGAACCACAGTATGCCTCACATCATTAATGGTTAATGCACTTAGCTTGTTACCAAAAGTTGCACAATACAGTTTCTAATCCTCCAGAGGTAGAAAAGTGATTTCAACGCACATTCTGGATGAGTGCATGAAAAGCTGCACCACTGGCCAAAAGAGAGAAGTACTGCCAATATTAATCTTTGGATGTAACCATAGCTCATATTACATGAAACACTGCATTCTGGAGAAACATCTTGGTCAACAAAAAAATAAAAGGTTTAAGTTTTACATATTACCAAGCAGAAGACAACATTTCTGTTTCATCTTGATCTCTAATCTCTATTGTAAGGATTTGGGGGGGTTGTATTTTTTTTTCCCTTCAGAAAGCCCCAATTCCCTCCACAGCCCTGTTTATGATCAGTCTCATAAAGTCTCATAAATTCTTCAGATTGAAAAAGTCTAGACTTTAAGGGGTAAAATTACTTGTCAGGACAGAGAAGAAGTTTTGGTTTCCAGTTTTGAGCTTGGACAATTTTTATGACTGTCTTAGCATTTAATTGCGTGTGGGTTTTCCAAGATGGGATTGCTCGCCAATGTGTAGGTCAAGTGTTAAAAAATGAAGGAAATTATATTGGTTATGTAAAAGACAGCCCACAGATTAACTGGCTGGTCACTCTAAAAGCTTTAATAGTATTTAAATGACCAAAGTTCACCATTAAGAAAGTAACTTGCTTTCAAATGAGAAGCCAAGTATATTTATCCCATAGATTTTTTTTTTTGGCACACATACAGTGACAGAGCAATGAATGCAATACATTTCCCTACATATATTTCCCTACTGTAGGATTTAATATTTCAAATGAAGAAAACAGAGTCAACAACAAATTCTATTTGTTTTACAACTAGATGAATTCAGGCAAGCCAAAATGTCTAATCTATTATTTTGTTCAGTGCCCTATTTGTCATTTTTGTATCTAAGTATCAGCATACCTACATTGTATTGGAATACACTGTGTTGTAATACACAAGAAGACAATATGAGCTGCATAAACAGACAAACATTGACTTTTCTTGAGCAGAATACCCTAAAGGATGGCACAGGACTAACCTTATATGTTTGTTTTCTGTGATCCTCCTATTAAGCATGTTTGACCACTTACCCATTATTAAAATCTAACCTAGCAGGTGGGTTTGGAAAATTCTAATGCAACATTTTGTTATCTTCAGATCATCATGTATTTGTTTCATCTTTTGTCTTATTTGAACATAAACTTCATGATTCTTCTACATCTCTGGTCACTGAGATTTTGCTCAATAAAATAGCCAAAAAACAACTGAGTGAGAAAAATGTGTGTTTTTTTTTTTTTTCCCCTTTCATCCCCACAGGAAAAAAAAAATCTGATAGAACAAACTACACTTCTTGAGATAAAACAGAAAACTGTAATCAGTATTATAAATACAGTGGCTGCCTGGTGATTTTTCTTCCTGGGAGTCAATCTGATAATGATTCATAGTCAGCCTAAGTGAATTACTGAGTAAAATGTGTAGGAGGATGAATGCCAATGGACAGCTTTCTTTCAATATAGCAACTGTTTGCTCTTCGTCTTCTCCTTCCTTCATTCCCTGATATATCTGGCCATTGTGGGCTAGTTAGAAAACATATAACTAAACACCTCTATGCCAGAGAAATACAGAATATCACTGATGCTCCCTTTGCAGTACACTTAATGGAATGGCTGTTTAGACTAGGAGAAGAATTATGGGAGAAACTCAATCAACATTTTAAGATACCTCTTTTCTATTATTCTCAACCCATTTCTCCTGAATTTGCACACAAGTGCTGCTAGAGAATCATGTAGCAATATAAAATGAAAACTTACCAAGTAATTTTGATAATGAACATAATGTTAAGATCTAAGCTATATCTTTCAAGTAAGTATTAAGGAAGGAAATTTGGTACAGTGTCAAATGGGAAAATGGCCAGTAAAAAAGAAACATATTCTTCCTCCTGTTTTTTTTTTTTTTTTCATTTTTGACAATATGTGAAACCCTAACTGGAAACCCTGAGTACTTCTAAATCTTTCTCCAAGGAATTCAAGTAGTAGCAATGATTTCCACTACCTTTAGTAAGTCTTAAGATCATGGAACTGTATACAGCGTTGCTGAGTGGCAGAGATCATTCCAAGATTACAGATAACCAGAGCTGAAAACAGATCTGGAATATGTGGAGCTGACTCACTTTTAGGCTAAGAAATAGGCAAAGTCTTTTTGGCCAGCACTGAGGAACACTGCCTACGACTGAATTTCATACACCCTACAGCTGCATTTCTTTTCATGTTGGACATCATAGAATTAGCTGTCAATTTTGTGTCACGGCAATGTCAAAGGCCTGTTTGGTCCCCCTAAGGGAAAGGAATCCTCACCTATTCCTGAGCAGTTGGGCATGCTGCTGGCAAGGAAGGATGTATAAAATGGGACAGCCACACACTTTGTCCTCCACCACCTCCCTCATTTGCAAGGTGAAGGCACACACAGTACAGCCCCATCAGAGGTCAGCTGTGCTTCCTGGAAGTGGAACTGAAGCTTACTCCCAGATTTACATAAACTACACAGAGAACATGTGGACTATATTGTCTTTACATTGCTGAATAGGGGCATAAATGGAGCTTATGGAAGTTTCTCCCTCTGCCCCATATCATACAAGTACCACTCTATTTGAAATGGAATGGTTGTGTATGACAAAAATTGTGTAGAATCAAAGCTTGCAATGATTTAAACAGACCATAAAAATGCACTTTAAAGGACCATCAGCTAGAGCAAAAGAAGAGGAAGCAATAATCTACTTCAAGTGCAGCATTCAGCATCTGTCTGATAAGTGATAGTTGATGTAGTCCCAGGAGATGAGCACAATGAAACCCATCTTCAGCAAGAAACCTCATTTTTACCAGAGTGCAGATCACCATCTAAGTCTAATGAATTGCTTTATGAAAGTATTTGCTTTTCTCTGCTCATTACTACAAGGTAGACTCTGCTGCATTTTAGAAATGATCTTGGGTGGCAGAACCAGGCACTCAGTACAGAAACAAAATGCAGCAATGAATTTTAAAAGAGATCATGTCATTTCTATCTTCTCAGCTTTTCAACACACCAACAATTCTAACAATGTTGGATTTCACTGAGAATATCAATACTTTTCTCTCCTGTTGTGGCATGGCCTCCCTTCTCCCCCCCGTCCACTTCCTCCCTTCCCTCTTTCCTTTTTCCCCCCTTTCCTCTCCTCCCTCTTTCCCTCCCTCCCTCCTGGACCACTAAATGTTAATGAGCAGTTAGTTTGTTTAGTTTCAGGAAAAGTACTGTGGTGGTGTGTCACAGAGGCACTTTTTACTGTTGCCAAAAGTGCATTACTATGTTGTTATCACCTAGGAAAATAACTTCTGTCATTACTAGCCCATCTACAAGAATAATATATCTAATAAAGGCCACAGTCATAAGTTCTGATCCACAGCCTACTGAAGTATATAAAAAAAAATCCCAAGTAGGTTCTCTGGGCTTTGGATCAGATCGGCTGTTTATACATAAAAAAAAAAAAATCTCTGCTAAGTAAGACTTGTGGAACATTGGATGCAAAATTTCCACAAACTGCCATGAAAAAGGTTGGCATCTACCCTGGCATTACCCTTGAATAGCAAAAAGGCATTTAACTTCTTAAAGGCCCTAAGTTCTTAAAGCAACCACTACGTACTCTTTGGAATGTACTGCAACAAGCTGTTGCTGTAGCTAGGCAACCAGCATGATTAAAAAAAATTAGTCACATGTTTGTCAATATTAATAGCAATGCATTATTTTGAGAGGGATACAAAAATACACATGAAATTTAAATCTTTATGCTAGAGGATATGAGCCTTATGCACACAAAGATACCATTCTGCGTGTGTCCATTTTAAGCACTGTTATGCTTTTTTTTCCTGATTCTAAGTCACTGAGATGGAGACAGATCACTTAACTTGATGAATCACTGAGCAAGGCAGCCTGTAATGCCTGTGTTGGTAAAGCTGCCCTGAGTTTTATTTTGATATGGGTTTTCAAAACCAAGTTTTTTGACTAGGGTGGCAACCTGAATATTTTTTAAAGTATGGATAAGTGGCAAGAAGATAAAAACCAGTCCACTCCAGACATTCCACAATCCTTCCTGCACTAATGACATTACTTTATTTGGACTTAGTATAATTTCAGAGTTACCATTATGTTCCCGTTTTTTTCCACAGACACTATAGCAGATTCTTTCAGAACTACCATAGCAATGTCAGTGAGTATATGACTCTTCTTCTGACAATACTCCATGTTAAATTTAAATAACGCTATTATGTGATTATTCTCTCTTTGAGACTATCACATCCTCAGAAACACTCCTTACCAATTCTTCCAGTAAGTAAGGATCTACCCAGGCCTGATGTGATAACAGCATTATGTAAATTACATGGTAGATATTTCTTCCAAGCACTTCTTCCACAAATGTGGTGTACAAATCTATTTTTTCCTCTGCAGATATATATATAAAAAAAGGCCTAACCAGGTTTTAAAAATCTTTCAGTATTAAGAACTTCTAGAGCTACTTTCAATGCTGAGTAATTATTCCTAATAGTGTAATGTTAAAAGCTATTGAGAAGTAGGTGTAACTCACCTCAGATGGGGAACTCACTGTCCATTAATAGCATTTAATGTCACAGCTTTTCCACACTACCCTACACTGGAAACTATGTTTATAATGGAGATGGAAGCATGATTAACTGCTACAGAAGCATGCACTTAATTCTTGCATCTCTGGGCAATTGTGGTCTCACATCTGTAGCAGTCAGCCAGTTGTTGTCCTTTTGTGAGTCCTCTGGTGATAAAACTTCTTAAACTAAGAGTTAATTCATTGCACAGCTTGTACTGAGAAACAAATAGAAACTGTAGCTTAACCTGCTTCCTCTGAGCCAAAAGTTCATAGTCAGGATTTCAGTTTTCATATCAATATTCTTTTAAATTCACTAAGCTCTTTAATGGCTTAGTACTTCATTTTTTCTTTCTATCTGTGGCTAATACACAGAATAATCAATTTCCATGAAGATTTGTGCCATTATTTTCTTTCTTTCTTTTTTCTCTGTGAGGAGAAAAATATTTTCCTTTCATTTCTACACATAAAAAAGTAGAAGAGGATCAGAAGAGCTGGTTACTTTCTTTCTGCACAATGTTACCCAGGGATCAAATGTAAGGTACTTTTTATGCCAGCATAGTCTTTTACACTTCTCACTGAGTAAGCCATTCAAGGAGGAAGAGATCTTGCATACTATAGCACGACTGGACATATTAAAGGCATGCTTCTTGGTTCATTTATCTATTTTAGGCAGGAAGCTACTATGGCAGGATCAAGAGGAACACATGGTATTCCTGACACATCAGCGTTGTCTAACCACTATACCTCCCCATTGCAGAAGAGCAATGACTTTCTGCCACAGAGTTAACACGCTACCATTCACCTAAAGGTGATAATCCAGTCCCAAGGGAGGAATGGATGTGCGCAAGTGCCTTTAGTACCAAGTACTCCCAAGTACTCAAGAATCCCAACAGTTCTAGATTTGTGGATGGCTTCTATACAGGCAGATGAAGACTTAGTTTCATTCTGTGAAATGTTATCTATTACTTCTTTCCTTTTCCCTCTTGGTGGAAAGTATCAATTTTATGCTCAGAAAAAAGTTATGCTACCCTAAACATGTTATATTGAATGTAAATGTTATCTTGGTATCTTAAACAATGCACTTTTAATTACTGAATTACTCTAGAGTAAAAATTTCCTGACAAGAATCTTCTCTGTTCAGACTGCTAGGAATTGGACAGCCATAACCAAAATAATGACACATGGAATTTCTTGCACTAAATTATCAGCTATCAAAGCAGGTCTGTAAGCTGTTGGAACAAAATCTCCCCAGTACCTACCTATTGTGCAGCTAACTGAAATGTAGTTAATCAAGTTCAAGAGACCAATCTATGCTAGAGTTCAAAGGTTCCCAAATTTTCATCAAAAGTTCCCTAAGTACCTAATTTCTGTCAGTGTCTGTGCCCTGAGGCACTGTCAGTTTGACTAAGCTGAGTAACCATCAACAACGGCCATTTTGGATTCACAAACAACTCATCCCTTGCCACAATCTCCCAAGGCACCGACCTAGCCAGTGTGACCCTCAGACTGTGAAGCCAACAGCACTGAGATGAGAGCAAAGCTCTGAAGTCACACCTGCCTCTATTCAAGAACATGGGTGGCCAATTTTAATACAATATCCTAGCAGCTAGATCCAGGCAGTGGATTCAGGAGAACATGAGTTAGATACCCTCAGTAATCAGCACTTGCACAATGGGACATGCTAAACCTTTGTGCACTTGAGAAGTCTACACAGCCAAGTTACTGCAAAATACCTACCTGTCAAATTCGCACCTTAGGAGCACACAAGCCTTAAATCATAGCCTAATTATTCTATAGTATTTCTCTGGTCTTTTGATTCTCATTTGAATTAGGCTCCAGTCCCACAACCAGGTCCATGCTGGCAGCCAGTTATTCAGGTCACAGAATGTATGGGTGGCTATGAAACAACTTATATATCATTGGACTATTCATAGAAAGAGATCATATTTCTGTAGCAAAACAAAGTCCACTGTTATTAAAGCAACTAGACCAAGTAATTGTTACAAATAATTATATATAATACATTTCTAGTGATTTTTTGTTTGCTATGTTAGCACAATAACTAGCGTTCGCTATATGGCACTTAGCATCAAATAGCACTGTGTGTATTAAGAGATTTCTGGCACAGTTCTGTAGCTATTGGCCAAAGTCTGTATCAAATACCTAATTTCTATATTCTCAGGCAAGAAACTCAGATTGCATGTAAAAAATAATAATCAGGAAAAGCAGAGAAGAGGACATCACCTAGGTTAAATGAAATTCAAACCAACCACTTCCTGTTTTAAAACATTTTTTTCTATTTTATTTTTCCTGGAAGAATATCCTTTGTGCTCCCCATGTGCACTTTACACCACAGTGTATGCTTCACAGTCTCCCAGTGCTCCCAGTCTTTGAGGATCTGGGTATGACTTCACTCTAATTAGGGTGGTTGTGGATGACTATTGTAAGCATTAATCGCAATTGGGCTGGAAAGTCGGGCAAAAGATTGTGATGGTTAAAGAAGAGATACGAGGACAGAGTTTCTAGTTAAGGTGTATCTGCACAGATGAGCATAGGCATACTAAAGCTTACTATGCTGCCGAAGTCCAGAATGTACATCCCTCAGTATAATTTTGAAGATATGAGAGGATTAGTCTCACTCGTGAATGACTTGCATGACATTTACACAGTCTGAAAGGGCTGATCAAAAAAACCTGTAGGTGAATTATATGATTCTTCTCCATCAGTTCTATGATAGCGAATAACATACTAGGTTAGAAAAAAAAAGGTGGGAGCTCAGGGGTGGGAAAGCAAGGTAAAAGCACTATATAAATGAAAGTTTCTGAGAAAATGCAGAGATAGCTTCTTGCATATGTAATCATGAACTCTTTTTTTAATAATTTCTGTTGGCTGTAGGCAGCAACAACTTTTCCTTCATCAGAATCACCTTTATCTTTGAATAATACCCAGAATCTCATGTTTTCAGTACAGCCTACTTCCCTGTGGGGAAACATCAAATCTAGAAGCTTCAGTTAGTGGAGTTTCCATGGAATTGCTCCTGCAAAGAAAAGATGTTTTTGACTTCACAGAAAATACTGCCAGTCTGTGACGGTGAGTCACAGGAGATCTGCTGAAATTGATGTTTCTTTCTATATTACCTTTTTATTTTTGCTAATATCCTGTCACATTGCAGTCTTGATAAATAATTCCTTGACTTGTGGTTGTTCTTGAAGCTCTTATTTTGTGGAGACTGGCCATAAAGACTTATTTTGAGACTCCCCTCACACTTGTCATCTCTCAGCTTGCCATGCTTTTGCATTTCCTTCCTTCTCTAGTTTAGTAATGATCTTTTGTTTTTTGTCAGAGACTCTTGCTCAGAATTGCATTATCACAGAATGGCTGATGTTGGAAGGCACCTCTGGATGCCATCTGGTCCAACCACTTTGCTCAAGCAGGGCCACCTAACACCCGGTTGCCCAGGACCATGTCCAGACGGCTTTTGAGTATCTCCAAGGAAGAAGACTCTACAACCACTGTGGGCAACCTGTGTCAGTGCTCAGTAAAGAAGTGTTTCCTGATGTTTAGATGGAACCTCCTGTGTTCCAGTTTCTGTCCATTGCCTCTCGACCTGTCCCTGGGCACCACTGAAAAGAGCCTGGCTCTGTCCTCTTTGTACCCTCCCTTCAGGTATTTATAGACATTGATGAGGTCCCACCCCGAGCCTCCTCTTCTCCAGGCTGAACAGTCCCAACTCTCTCAGCCTTTCCTCATAGGAGAGATGCTCTAGTCCCTTTAATATCTTTGTTGCCCTTTGCTGGACTCTCTCCTGTATGTCCATCTCTCTCTTGTACTGGGTAGCCCAGAACTGGACCCAGCACTTCAGGTATGGTCTCACCAGTGTAGAGAAGAGGGAAAGGACCACCTCTCTGGACCTGCTGACAACACCTTGCCTAATGCAGCCCAGAATACCATTAACTACTCAGAGGCAAGTGCACACGCTAGCTCATGCTCAACTTGGTGTNTAATATCTTTGTTGCCCTTTGCTGGACTCTCTCCTGTATGTCCATCTCTCTCTTGTACTGGGTAGCCCAGAACTGGACCCAGCACTTCAGGTATGGTCTCACCAGTGTAGAGAAGAGGGAAAGGACCACCTCTCTGGACCTGCTGACAACACCTTGCCTAATGCAGCCCAGAATACCATTAACTACTCAGAGGCAAGTGCACACGCTAGCTCATGCTCAACTTGGTGTCCAACAGGACCCCCAGGTCCTTTTCTGACAAGCTTCTTTCCAGCTGGTCAGCTTCCGGCATGTACTGGTGCCTGGGTTTGTTCCTTCCCAGGTGCAGGACTTTGCACTTCTTGTTGAACTGCATGAAATTCCTGTCAGTCCATTTCTCCATCCTGTCAAAGTCCCTCAGCACTCCCCCCAGTTTTATATCATCAGCAAACTTCCTGAGGATACATTCTGCCCCATCATCTAGATCACTCTAGGTAATACTCTAATGTACTGTAATGAAGATGTTACTGTAATAGGGATGAACACGGAAAAAAAGCAAGAGCAACATAATTTTTTCCCTTTATGCTGGTTCTTGTGAAGAAAAAGCAATATGAACTTGTGAAGTCAAGTCAGAGAGGAAATCTCTTGACCAGAGCTGCATAAGGTATGCCAGAGCTTAGAGTTTTACATTACAAGTCTTCTGCATGGCCATCCTTCCCCCCTCCATCTCATTTATGGCATCCACAATAACTGGGAATGAGATATGCACAGTACTCCATAGGTTGGAAATTATATTCCACAACCATATTGGCAATGTCAGTAAGCGGAGCCTGAAGAGCACTGCCTTTGCACTGTCAACTTTTAATATTGCTGCCATCCTGCCAAAGCAAAATACTGAGGGACACTGTGAGGGACTCATGATACTAGCATTCAGTCTCACACCAAGGAGGAATTTTGTTGACAATTGTCTCCTTGTCTCCCTTCTTAGCTGAGCAGAATTTAATTAAAACACATTTCCTCAGAACATTTGATCACTGTTCAGATAATCCTCAGCTTGCAGGCACAGAGCTTCTGTGGCTGAAGGAGGAACTAAGGGAGCTTTACTCCCTGCCCTTGCACACTCTGCATTTCCATGTCATTTGACTTGACTGCAGCTGTGCATCTGCACAAACTCACCCCTTCGGATCAGGTATGACTAGTCCCTGATCTGTAATAACTAGAACCCATCGAAAGACTGTAAGGTATGATCTTGCCTTTAATTTGGTATGTAATTTAATTTGGTATTAGGTCAAACTCTTAGTTGCATAAAATAAATATTGCCACTACACATACCACAATGGTTCCCTTGTTAGTGCTTCTGCTGCTGATTGCTAAAAATTTGGCAGTTGCATTTCTCCAGATGTGCTACTTAAATGGCCATTTAGGACACAGAATTTCTATCCCCTGCCTTACACAGTTTCATAGTTCTCATCCTTTTACAAACTCTGTATTTGATGGAGCATAAATATATAAGATCTTATTCTATTTTAATGGGCTTTGAAAACAAAAAGTTTCTTTACAAAAATTGCAGGAAACAAAGTGACATCAGTAGTATAGTGTTGTCTCTTTTGTATCTGGCCAGGACCAAAATGTGGTAGCTGACACTGAAAACAAATTTTCCAATTTTCAGCTGTGCTGGTCTGATGAGTGCTTAAGGGATACCTTATGAGGGAGCTAAAGAAAGGAAGAACTTGCACTCAAGAAACATGATTAGTGCTGTGGATTCCTGTGAAGCATTATCTTGACAGCCATGCACAAGTCAACAGTATTTTTGTTCTCTCCTCTCTACTGGGGGTATTGTTTCAAAGAGGGTCATCGGTTTGCAAGTCTGGCATCTATTTACATTGTTAAAATCTTGCAAGACCCCCATTAGAATAATGGGTCCTGACATATAGTTCCTAATTTGCTGTATGATATAACTATTGTGGACAACTGTAATCATACTCCAACTACTGCTTTAGAAAGAGGTTTTAAAGAAATTGCTCCATTGATCTGAGATGTAATCTGCATCTGTGATGGTATAAACAATATGTCCTGTGGGATGACAGCATTAATATTTTATTAATAACTCCTTGCACTGCCTGCTACATGAACTGTGGAATGTAAAAAACAACCTTCATTGAAGCAGAGGATGAAAAATAAGAAGTGGATTTATAAAAAACCTTTAGAAACATTTGAGTCATTTCTAGATTTTATAAGCTGCATTTGTGCTAAATATTTTGGCTTTTAAATTGCAGTTTTGCTGCTCTGCACAGACTTTAAAGGATGCTTGCTGCCAACTTAAAATCTGGTCAGTCATGTTAAAGAAAATCTGATAACTTGGTTTGTGGGATCACATTTACCAGCCTTTCAGGTTTCACACTCACTTTGCCCATTTTTAAAGGATATTTTTCTCCTGAGCATCCACATGATTCACTCAAACTAAAAGAGCAAACTGAGAATGGAAATGCACCGAAGTTGTTAGCTATCTCCCTGGGACAGTGCACAGGCTTAATCCAATGCATCTAATGTCATGCATTGGTGAAATATGCTACACAGCTGAAGGCGAAAAGACTTGCAGGGAGATATCCAGTGTCCATAAGCTCAGTGCCTCACTCTCTTCACTGGCCATACTGAAGGCAGGCACTTTTCAGAGGGCAGCCCAATCTGTCCAGTTCAATTGGTTCTCTCCTAATAGCAATGGCCACAGACAATGTACAACTCCCCTTCTGCACTAGCGAGCACTGGGTCAGGAAGCAGTAACTTGTATTCATAGCTTTATTCTTCCTGAAGGAACTATGCCAAGATATTAGGAAAAGGCCTAACCAGTAAAAGAGAGAAGTGGTCATCATTTCTGAAAAGGCTTGGCTGCTGTGGCCTCTGGGTAGCAAGAGACCTCAGCTCTCAAGTTGACAAGAAGCTTGGCTTTCACCTAGTGGTTATAGCATTCAGTGGAGGGGAAGGAGAGCAAGGGAACATGAAGTCTGGTCTCTGCTTCTGGGTCTGTTTTTTGCCATTTATTCAGAGTTAATCTAATCTGAGAGGCGGGAAAGCTGCATCTGGAACTTCAACTCCAGCGAGCTGTGCTAATTTGAAGGAAAATTGCAGCGTACTGCAAATTGCAGGAAGAGGAAAGGAGCTGTAGGAGGCTAGATAGAGTAGTTACTGTTCATGTAGGAGCCTGCAACTTTGGAGCCTGGCATGTAAGGTGGAGATGCAGATAAGTAAAAAAGGGCATTTAAATGGAAAAGTATTGCTTGACTGTATATTTTACTTCAATTTAACTAATTAATAGCAGTAGATGCTTCCTTTGGAAATCATAAAAAGCAAGTGATACTTGAGCCTGATGGATATGATGCCCTTATGCAGAGGCAGACAGCCTTGCTCCTCATGCACACCAGCATTTATGCACTCTGCTTCCAGACAAAAGCCAGTGATTTCTGACAACTAGAATAGCCACTTCTTGGGTTACAGAAAGACGTCAGAGGGAAGAACAAAGATATTTGGAAAGTGTCAGAGACATTTTTTTCCTGACTGCATCTCTGTCTTTAAATCAGCCAAGTGCATAAGCCTGTAAATTGCAGTGTGTTCAGTTCCCAGCAACCTCAAGGGACTGCTTAGCTAGAATCAGGTCCTAAATGGCTGTATTATTATATCTTAGGTTAAAAGAACATCTACTTAAATGTACTCGTATAATGTGCCAGTTTATTATAAAAGCATGCACAAAACTTACAAAATTATGTGATCACCCTGGGCTACTCAGCAAACAGAAAGTGGTTTGTGTTTTAAAGAGCATATACAAAAGGGTGATGAGGATACACAGGTGCAAGCCTGACATTTAAAAAAGTGATTACAACTGTTTTTTCTAGGTCTGCTATTGCTGGGCAGATTTTGTTTGTGACTATTCAATCTTTAGGCATCTATTTTGGCTCCATTATGCAGTATCATTATGACACACAAAAGAAACTTAACATTATCCTCCCAGGGATAAAATTCATCATACACAACGGTGCAGTCACCTCTGGGAATATTATAAGGAACTCATCAGCTAGGCAGAAAGCAAAAAAGTATGACATGAAGGAACCTGATTCATCGAGGACAAATGCGTGAGCACTGGTGATGTACTGTGTGGCTTGAAGAAAGCTGTGAAGGTGTTCTGAGACAACATGCTGGCAAAGCTGATTTCTCATATTGCCACGTTAACGTAAAATGTGAATGCTAGGACAAATACAGAACATCTATTTGAAGCCATTAGTTGGCTGAAGAGGTGATGCAGCATGGCTGCATTGCTATGCTAAGACTGCAGAAGGTTTGATGAAATGACAGGCTGTGCTAGTCCACACTGTGCCCAAAAACACAGAGGAAGCTAAAAGCAATACAAATACATAATATGCTACCCCTGGGCTGCTCTGACAGGAAAGGCAGCAGATTCCAGCTGCTGACAATCCAGCTGGTTCGAGCTGCTCAGCAGCCAGCCCTCAGTTCTCTACTTGGGAGACCTTTTCCTTCAGACAGAGGTTATGAGCATGAATGCCTGAAGTCTTGCAGTAGTCAGAGGGACAGAAAATGAAATCAGTTTAATCTCACTTGTCTGCAATAAATTGTCCAAAGAATAGCAAAAAACATTTTAATATTAATGCAAAGCAAATGAGTTTAGGCTTCAAAAATGGAATCCAAAAGCTTTGGATGAGTAAGTTATTGACAAAACCCACAACATAGGAACATAGAGGTACAAGAAATTTTCCTTGTCATATTTGAATTGTATGTGAAAAACAGACAAGCCCTGGAAACAAGCCTGAGTGGTTTAAGAAGTTACTGCCCTCACACAGAAGTTTCTGCTGCACTACGTCCCCCTGCATTGCCATTGAAAATAATTCATAGTAGTCTAAATCACTCATGTAACATTAAATTAATTCAACACATATTTTATGGCCAGATCTGGTGATAAGAGCTTGCCCAAGAAACACTTGCCCTAGACAGAAGGTGAGTTGATAAAATAAAAGAAACCTCATCCTTCCAGGTTCCAGATCCAAAATGAGGACATACATTTCAGAGAAAAGAGTTTTTTTTTTTTTTTTTTCCAGAAAAGAGAAGTTATACATTTTTCTGGTTGTCCTTATAAAAACATATTTTTGCCTGGAATGCTTCCTGCAGTCCACCCTTCCACAGCTCAAACAGTCTGAAAAGGGGAAATAACCTAGGATAGAAAATCATTGTCTTCACCAAATGGTTAATGATAAGTAGTAGACAACTGAAAGTTTGGGTAACTTCAGGAATGGCTGGTAGTATTCTCTTTGACTGTAGAACACATACACTAGGCGCTATTTGAAAGGTAATTAAATAGGGTCTTAAGTTGCCCCAAAACATCACAGATGCGTAAGACTGAAAGGTCACCTGGCCTCTTTCCTTCATCACAGGATCAAGTATGATCAGACAATCACCCACAAATGCTTGTCTTCCCCATTTTTTTTTCAAATGTTTCAATGAGAGCGATTCCACGCTCTTCCTAAGCAACCTGTGCCTGGGTTTAGTTATTCTCACAGTCAGTTTTTCCTAATATTGCACCTAAACTTTCTCTTCTGCACATTAAATTGTTTCATCCTTACCATGTCAGTGGAGTGGAGAACAACTGATCACTTCATAACAACAACTTTTAAACATTTGAAGACTATTATTGTAAATCCTTTTTCTAAACAAACTTAGTTCCTTCAGTTTTTTTCCAAAGAGTTTGGGTTTTCTCAGGTCCCTGTCATTCTTGCTGCTTCTTCTCTGGGCCTTTTCTCAATTTGTCACCATCTTTTCTACAAGTGTGCAGGTCAAGGATGAATACAGAAGTACAACTGAGACCTCTCTAGTGACAAGTAGAGCAGAATAATTGTCTCCCATGCCTTATGCAACATTCTTATTAACTCACCTCAGAATGGGATCCTTTTTTTTTTTTTTTTTTTTTTGTTGCAATAGCAGCATATTCTTATTTCAGACTCAATTATAGCTAACTGCCATATAGACACCTAACCAGACAGTCCCTAGTTTTCATCTATATGTTTTTCTTTCCCAATCTGAGTATTTCATAGAATCATAGAATGTCTTTTGTCCTTATTGTTGCCATTATATTGACAGATTCTACTTGATTGATTTCTGAGCATTTCTCCAATACATCAAGCTCATTTTGAATTCTGATTATGTTCCCCAAATTCTTGCAAGTTCCAACATGGTGTCCTTCATGAATTTGCTAATCCCCTTTCTTCTGTCATCCAAGATATTACTGAAATTATTGAACAATATCTTGAAAATAATTATTGAACATCTAGGAAGAAGTTTTGTTGGATATATCTTGATAGGCCTTATGAAATCACTTTATATTTTCACATTACCATGAATTTTGTAAAAGTCTCCATTGTTCTTGTCTGTGTAGAAAAAATATTTGCATGCATTAATTTGGATGTGGTACTACCATAGGCTGAAACAATAGCTTTGCAAAGTGTAAACTGAGTCATTCATCTTAGTGAGATATTAAATATGAAGTTTCAGGACAATTAAATGTCAACATTAATTTTCACTGATGATCAGCTTTGTAGAATCAGGCTAATATGTTTGTAATTTCTTTTATCATGTCAAATAATGAGGGGTCCACACAGGGATAGCTAATTGCCATTGGCTATTCTGGAGTGATTCCTCACTTAATTGCCAAAGTATCCTAGTTTTTGACATGATAATTTTTCCAATCTTTTCATAATTTTTACACACAAAGCAGAATAAATATTCACAATGCATTTCTGAGTACTTTTGCTACCTATTCCCTTACTGGTAAAATCCACACATTTATTTTTTTGTTTAGAAACATGTTACTTTTTTAATGTGATATAAATTGTCTGAAACTATAACGTAGGACTGATTCAAAGTTCATTTTTAAGTCAATGGATATCTTTTTATTGATTTCAGCTAGCTTTAGTTCCAGCTGTTAGGAAAAAAAGTTTGAAATTTGAATAAAGGTAATTAGTTGCAGTTGTAAAATCTAGTACTTACACAACAATAATTAAAATGTTATTTACACTGAAATTTATCAAAATGGGATTTATCTGCGAGTGATAGCATGCTCCTAATAAGGGTGCTGAGTAGGTATTTAATATTCATATAAACATTTATTTTAAGACTATAAATCATTGCAATTTAATAGTGCTTGAACAGGAAATAAACTTTCAACATAAGCAATATTTTGCCTAGGATACAGAACACTTTATGAGCTAACTTCCTTATACTGAGTTATGCTCATAAAGTCAATGGAGTTACAGGCAGGCTGAATTTGCCCTCAGAATATGAATGAAGAAGATAGTCAGCTGTTTAGGTGGTATCCAAGTTCTTCTATCTTGGGAGAAAGAAAGAAAAACAATCTTGAAATCTTCGAAAAACTGGAAACTGTGTGATGGTACTGAATAGATCAACAGTAAACACCTATAATTGTTACCACAGTACTGAGGAAATTGGTACTTTCTCTTATTTAGTAAATACAAGAGAAGAAAATGCTAAGCAGTGGTAAATGGGAGCTACTAGGCTATGTGTGTGCAGGAAACTCCTGAGCTTCTCTGATTACACCTACTGATGACACTAAGAGTGAAAACATGCCATGACAAGGAGATCCAGGATAACACATGGGAAAAAACAGCTCACCTTGAGAAATGAAGTGGTAAAAATGGGGTGAAATTCAACAATGTGATTGGTAAAATCATACATTTAGAGACTAGTAGGAGTTCTTGTTACTAAGGAGGATGTCATCATAGGAAACCACAAGAGAGGAGGAGAATCAGACCATGTCAGTCAGTCATAGAGGACTGTAAACGGTGTGATGGAGAGGCAAGAGTGTTCTGAATCTCTAAGCAGGCAACTCCTAGTAAAGACAAGAAAGTATTAATGTCTCTGCACAAAATCATGGGAAGAGCTCATCTGGGGTAAGTGCATGACATGCTGGTCACCCACGCTGAAGACAAAGGAATTTTAGCTGAACCATGAGTGAGCAAAGAAAGCTAGTGAAATGATCAAAAGGGGACAAGAAGAGACTAAAACATCTCAGTTTAATTTAAAACAAACAAACAAACAAAAAAACAGGAGAGGGATATCAGTGTAGCTAAATGTTGGTAATGGAAAAGATAAACTCTTTGAGAAACAAGCAAGCAAACTAACTCTATCAGAAGAATGAGATGACCTAACAATCCACTAGTACGGCTGGCCTGGAAATCCAGATGAGGTTTATATGTCAAGTATGAGTTTCTGAGATAGTCTTTCAGTGCAACTATGAAGCAAAAGATTGTAAATGCTTTTAAAACAGAGTTTGGTTAACTTTATGCAGAAGATAAAAGGTGTGATTGACTATAATAGCAGGGTGTTGATGCTGGGGAGTCATTTCTTGTCCTACTAAGGAAAAACCTGAACAATTCAATGAAAGGAACTTAATCACAGTGGAAAATCCTACTGACTTCACTCATAGGGGCTAAAGTTGAGCAACTGGAGGGAAAGACCAAAGTACATGGTGGTTGAGAGCTCTTCTCTGTATGATGACTGAATCTGATGCAGTGTGTTTCTAGTCTACCTAACCATTTATTGAAACAAAACATGACCAATTTACCCTGAAACAAATGACTGGAACAGAACTTACTGCTAACTTACTCTTTGGAACAAAGGTTTTTATGCATGTTTATTTTGAAATCTGTTTATGAAGTGAATGATACATTTTAGACAAAACAGTATGACTCAGTTGCATCAATTTCAAAGTGAGTTTTAAAATCAACTGGTATTTTTAAAAGGACATTGTTATTTCAGCTACAAATGTATCTCCAGATTGCTAGTTATAAACCTAAGGTTTAAAAAATAATGTTTTCCAATGGCTGGGCATAAGATATACTTTATACTGACTTTCACACCAGGAAACCATATCAAAGGAAAGCTTTTTTTTGCTAATGGCAGCGTTTCATATTGAATAATACATTATGAGCAAACAGGTAACATTTTCAGACCTTCTTAAAGAAGGTAGTTAATGAATATAGCATAACATAAATCTCACTGTTATTCACCAATTTTTATATTTATATATAGACCTGCTGAGTTGACAAGCTCACCAGCACGTTTATATATATAGCATGTAACACATCTATAGATACACCAACACAGTCACAAATGAAGGACAAGGTGGTTATTCTTAACTGATTGATGGTTTCCAGATGGTACCGAACTGGGGCCAATCTTATACAAAACATGCACCAAAAAGCACCTTTGGTTATGTTCTATTTAACTGTGGTAAGTGGTTTCCTCATAGTATGTTCCCATAAAACGTGCAGTGGATCTGCTGGCTGCTGTGAACTTTTGCAGCCATTCCAGCAGAAGGCACCATGGTAACCACACTGGAGAGTGTCCCTGACATTTAGGAAAAGGCAGCTGGGAGAGACCGCAGGACAGTCAAGGAAACACACAGCTGGCTCTTTCTCCATTAGTTGCTTGGGAGGAGAAAGAGTTTCTCCTGGAAACACATGAGACAGTGGCAAATTGACAGATATTTCATGCAGCTATTAATGAATGTCAGGGAGAAGCAGGCAACAAAACACCACACAATCATTAGATGGGTGGGAAAAACAAGAACTTTACAATGCAAAAGGAAACTGAAACACTGGCTACACCATCAGAGAAGAAATAAGCCAATTTGACAAAAAGTGCCAAATGGAAAGGGTAGGAAGATAGCTCTAGAGAAAGGGACGGAGGGAGAAGACACAGGAAGTCACCCAGAAAAGCTCTTTTTAGCACATGCTCCATAGCTTCTCTAGACAAAGCAAACAGTTTCAAAGGGAACCTCAGATGTGTGATTAAGCTACTGCAACACATTACCATCAGTTCCTTTTATTTGGAGGAGAACAAATATTGTTCTTATTTTGATCAGATACGCATAGTATGGTCACATTAGGACTGGCACATGTACAGATCTCTTCTTGGTGGTTCAGATGTGTTGGTAAAGATTAGTTACGGTACATACTATATCTGTTTGAAGCAAGTACTTGCAGCTGAAGAAAATGAATGGTTGTGCTATTTAAATTATACATTCTCTCCCCAGTAAAACATGTTACATATTATGTAGCATCTGTTTGTGCTGGTCTCCTTCCCCTGTCCTGCACACTCTGAAATCAGGTAAAAAACAGATTAAGGAGGTAAAGATCTGGTGCTCCTATTTAGCAGTAATATTACTTGGAACTCTAAGGCTCTGTTCACAGAGTAAAGTTAGCTTTCATGAATAGGCATTTGAATTAAAAAAAAAAAAAGATTTCTTTTTGCTTGTAATTTTTCACTGAATAGCATTCCAGCCATAGCTATTTGCTTTCCTGAAAACTGGCTGAAAACATACAGCTGAAAAAGAAAAAAGAGATACTGTACTGTGTATAAGCAAAGTGGTAGGAACATGTAAAAGCAGGTAGAAAATCTGCTCTATTCAGAAATGGTAGAAAATAATTTATGAACCATGACCCAATGTTCCCAAATACTCCAGCAACAGCATTTTTCCAGTTTTTCCCTTCCAGTTAATCAAGCAAGGTAATGCAAGATGGGCATTTTGTTGCATTCTTCTTTTTTCATTAACTCAGTAAAAATAATTGTTGTCAGTCTGTGACCATGCACCCAAACCCTGAATTTACTCTTTACATAGATAGAAAACATTGGAAGTTTAAGATAAATTTCCAAGTCCTTATATGCAGATGATTCTTCTACCTCTTTTCCAGCACTCAGCACTTTGCTTTTCCATTTTTAATATCTTCATTTTCTTAATTGCCTTTTAAACATTTCTCTGGTTAACACGGTTTTCATCAGACAAAGCTTGCTGACAGAGAAGGCACTGACAGAGAAACACCACACTCAGAGGGAAAACAGCTTAACTCTGACATGCAGCATCTATAATAATGGATGGAAGAAGACAGTCAATTGTTTCTGTGGCTCCTAAAATAGGATCACTGCCAGGCAATATCAGATCAAGCCATAGTTTAATTTCTCATAAAGAAAGCTCTCGCAGGAGAGCAGAAAGAGGCCCCCACAGGAAGGATATGGAGTTTGTTGTGAGCACAACTGCTAAAGCATAGCAGGAAATGGCTAAATCTGTGTGGAACTAGATGCCCTGACCTGGCTCTTTACAAAAAGGACTTTATGCACCTTTCACAGCTGAAAGACACGATCAGAACTGAACTTCTGCAATTCTGGCAACCAAATAATGGAGGGGACAGCTCAGCTGATAAATCTAGTGGAGGCACAGCCACTGTCCTGTGGACTCTGCTGCTAAGAAACAGTTTTAGACCATGACAGCTTTCAGCAGGACTTTCTCCACAAGATGGAATGCCTTTGAATGTGCCAGAGCAGTTTCATGCACACCACAAGTGCAGAATAAAGGCAGGGGGAAGAAAAGCTGTGAAATTCAAGGACAAATACAGGGGCACAGAGCTTTAATTTGGAATTATATACTTTCTTGGGGATGTAAGCCACGTCCCAAAGACATGTTCCCTATTTCTTCAGTGTGATGTGGAAAGCTTGTTACTGTGATAGAGAAACATGGCACAGACTTCTTTGAGAAAACTTCCTAGAATGAATCTTCCCATTGTAAATAGGTTGTATAATTCTCCTGTGTAATTCAGTTTCTTAGAAGTGTGCTGATGTGCCAGTACAAGTCATGACACTGCATATAAACCAAGTGTATACAAATAAACACCACACATCATCCCTCAGAGACTCTTGACAGAAAGTATTCTATGTACAAATAACAAAGATTTCTGCCTCTTGCTAATTTATCCCCCTTGTCATGAATTATTACCACTTTCAGCAAGCCTGCAGACTGAACTAGCTATTGCTGGCACCTGCACAACCTCATGGCCTACGCAACAGTGAGCAGGTGGAAAGAAATGCAACAACCATGCTAATGCTTCACAGGTGAGCCCAGCCACCAAGCTACCAACTGAGCTGGTTCTGAACATGCAGTTAAAGAGAAGCAGAAGCGTATTTTTGTCTCTGAAGGTGACATTATTTACACATAACAGGAGCAGACCTATTGAACTGAAAGTGCCTTTTCTACAAGTTAATTTTGGAAAGGTCAGGATTTTTCAGTAGTTTTTTTTTTTTTTTTTTTTTCCGGCAAATGCTGATTCATCTGAAACAAAACTGCTGATGGGATTCCCTGGATTCTCATTTTGAAAAGGTTTGGAAAAAATATTTTTCTGGAAAAAAAGATCATGTTATAGGATTTGAAAATGAAATTCCAAAATACACTGTGTCAGCGTGAAAGATGGATTAGAGTAATTTGCAATAACTTAGCATTCAAAATTTAAAATGGAAATAGGATGTCCTGCTCCTCCCATGCTCTGCTTAACTCTAAGTCAGGCACACTTGAAGATGCCAAGCACAAATCCCTCACTGAGCTTGCAGTGGTTGTGGCTTTAGGGGCACCTGAGACCACATGAGAGCTTTCTCCTGACAAAAAGGGAGACCACACTCCCCCTCCTTCTCAGGATCCTTCCTCCCACCCTTCATCTTCCTTCTCTCTCTGCTCCTAGCCATGCAGGCTTAGCTGGCCATGTATTTTTTAGGACTGCTTTAACCCCTATTGGCCCATGGAAAAGCTATCTAGGTCATGAACGGCTTCAAATTTGTGAGTACATTGCACAGAGTTAATTAATGCCCTTACTTGAGTAGGTTAGCAAACTGTGCATACTGAATTGAATGGGGTTTGAGTACAACAGAAAAAAAAAGAAAAGGCTGCTATAAATATAGCAGAATTCCCCTGTGAGTAAAAATGTTCATAAGTGGGACCTTAGCAAAAGGGCTGTAGCAGGTAAGTAAACCAAGGCCTTCTGTAAACATAATCAGTGGCAGAATTACTTGCAGGGCTCTAAACTTCACAAAGCTGTAAATCATCTTGATAGGGTGGTGGTGATGATCTCAAAATAGTCACCTATGCAGTCTGGAAGCAAGCAGTCCTCAAGCACATATCCTTCTCACTTTAGCACAGATTGAATGCACTTGTAAATGAGAAATCATTCAGTAGTATACATATGAGGATACTTTTATAATTCTATTGAAGGGCAAAGAGGCTTAACCACAAGCTGTAGTCTACTGTGAGATATCCCCCATCTGCTCTTTTTTTCGTCTAAGTTTGGTGTATTCCCAAAGACAGCACTTCTAAAACAGCTTTCAATTTCAAATCACATTTACTTAATGGGTAGTCTCTATATCTCTGTGAACCCTGGCCAGACCTTGTCAAAACAGCAGTGCCACACTATGCAAACACTTCATACATTGATTTCTAACTTCAGAAACAGACCCTCCTGCATTTGAGAAATCTAGTTGGTGCTCAGAATGAGGTGATGTGCAGTTTCTGAAAATGACCCAGCTGGTTCCTTTGTTTTTAGAAAGAAAGAAATTTTTAAAGAAAGAAATGGGGGAAGGAACAGGCCTTATCAGAGTTCCTTATTGGGAAACAGGTAAACAAATGACTTAAATCTTTACTGACAGAAAAATGATATATTTTTACCAGTGAGGTGCCAAATATGAATACCAACATGCTGTTCTGCACACCTGACCTACAAGCATCCAACTTGGAAAGGTCAATGAATGTGGGGTTCATTTCTTCTACCTTCCTCCCTTCCAAAAGATCAGCTCTCCTTATCCAAGAGAATGGAGGCAGCTGATGTTTAAACTATACCACTTCATATGAATTCAAAGATCTGACCATAAGTATACATAACTATACCATAAATAAGAAATAGATTCCTTATTGTGTTGATTAACATCCTTTATGTTGTTGATTCAGTAAATTGAGATATCTGAAAAGGGGACTTCTCTATGGTCATCAGTGCCAGCATGTAGCTCCCTGATTTAGGACACCTTGTCTCTTTGATGTGGACAGATACATAGCACTGTAATTTCTGTTGCTGAATCATCAGCCTTCCCAAAACCATAATAACATAATAGGCTTGTTAATTAATGAGTCTGTGAATTTAGTGACAAAACACTGGAACCATGAGTGCCTGTGTGATCCAGGGGATGTAAATACATGTAATGAGCTATCATGCAAGAAAAGCTATGACAGCCTCTGAAGCATAAGGTCTACCAAAAAAGAAGAGACCCTCTGCAGAGCTATTTTTATATAAAGCAATAAAAGAATGCATGTTATTTTGACTTATTATGATGCATCCTTCATACAAGAAATACAGAGGGCTCAAGAGTACAGACTTTTCTTTATTAGTCACAACTGATGCAGCCCATCACTCATGATTATACTCTGTGAATATAAAATACAAAGCAATTTATTTCATAGAAGGTGATGGAAAGAACAAATCTCACAAACTTATGTTGATACTGCCATGATAGCTAGATAGCAAGAAAAAATATGAACTTAATTTGATATGCCTCATCTCCTGAGAGCACAGTTTTATCCAGCCAGTGATGGCAGGATGTTTCATAAGTTTTTGGCCAGGGCTATCTTGGAGACTTTTCAGTTTGGTCTGGTAAAACTGTCTATTAAATCAGTCGGTTCAGCAGGCAGCTCCTGGATCCCACCTCTAGCACACTCCTGCTGGTGCCTCCCACTCTCACACACAGCCTGACTGTCAGGATTTGGCTCGCAAAATGGCTCCCCCATTGTACGCCTCACTGGCCTATAATGGATGGAATCCACACCCTGAGCCTCTACCTTCTCACTGCCTTTGCCCTGCTCCTGGAACTGTCTCATACTCTTCTGGAATCAGCCCCTTGCAGCTGTCTGTGCTTGAACCTAACATGCTCTTATATCAGCACACTAACATCTAACTAATTTCCACATTCCTTTTAACATACCGACATGGTTTTGAAGCACAGTAGGCATCATAT
The DNA here is from genome assembly GCA_013399115.1 of Anseranas semipalmata. NCBI lineage: Eukaryota > Metazoa > Chordata > Aves > Anseriformes > Anseranatidae > Anseranas > Anseranas semipalmata. The sequence continues at coordinate 33,264 of VXAA01005293.1, forward strand.
TCAGGGTTAACAGCTTCTCCACATGGAAGGAATAACATGACCAAGGAGGCAGGAGCATGCATGCATGCCCACACACATATGAATACTCTTCAGCAGAGCTTCTCCTCTATTGCAGCTGCAGGGCAGAAGGCCTTGCATTTATATGCCTGGCCTTGTCCATCCTCCCAACAGATGGCTGTTGAACAGGGAGACACAGTGAGCATGAGGGGAGAGCCTGAAACTTTCCAGTTGACCTGATCAAATTGTTGGATAATAGAAGCAGGAGACATTTACAGAATAAGTACAATCAGCTACCAATGTCAAAATTGTTTTCCTGAGCCACAGTTGAGAAAGCGCAGATCCTTGCTTACTTTTTAGGCTGAGTGGAAAGGAAAAAAAAAAAAAAAGCACCTGTAAATGTTTACAGACATAAGTAACAACTTACTTTCCCATAAACTTTATGAGCAGTAAGTGTGTCACAGTACTATTAGATGATAGAACAAAATTTGAAATTAAAACACTAAATCTTGTTTGAGCAATAAAGAGAATTACATTTTCTTGGTACCACTGAAAATAAGGCCATTTTCATTTCAGAGCCAAACTATAGGCATCTACATTTGAAGCCATCAGCACAAATTTCCAGAACCTGGGGTGGCAAAAGCAGCCTTTCAAATGACAACTAAGGTTTTGTCTTTTTAGTGACAGTAATGGGGAACGATAAACTATGCGGATATCTCCAGGGGGCGTTGAATGAGACATAAAATGATAACAGTTTTAAGTTTAACAAGATTAGTTTAATGTTCAACGTGGGAGCAAGAACAACAAGCCATTATGTTTAGGCATTGTTACAGTGGATAGTATTGGTGCAAGGGCCAGAAGAGCATCAACATCCTGCCAAGTTTTACCACAGAGATATACCAGTTATACAAAATTATCTGAAAAGATCATAATTAATTATACTGATGAACACTACATTGTGTGTGAGTTAGCTGTGTGCCCTTGAAGCAAGGAAGACCAACAACATACTAGGCTACATCAGCAAGAGTGCAGCCAGCAAGACAAAGGAAATTATTATTTTCCTCTACGTCACACTAGTGAGGTGATATCTAGAATACTGAGTCCAGTTTTGACTTCCTCCCTAATCCAGTACGAGACAGATATTGACAAACTAAGGGCCACTGATATGGTCAGGCAGTTGGAGCACATCTCATACAAGGAGAGGCTGAGGCAGCTGAGTTTGTTGAGGCTGGAGATCATAGAATAGAATCATAGAATATCCTGAATTGGAAGGGACCCACAAGGATCGTCGAGTCCAACTCTTGGCTCCACACAGGACCACCCAAAAATCAGACCGTACATCTGAGAGTGTTGTCCAAACGCTTCTTGAACTCTGGCAGGATCGGTGCTGTGACCACTTCCCTTGGGGAGCCTGTTCCAGCACCCAACCACCCTCTTGGTGAAGAACCTTTTTGCTAATATCCAATCTGAACCTCCCCTGATGCAGCTTCATGCCATTCCCTGGGGTCCTATTGCTGTCACCAGACAGAAGAGATCAGTGCCTGCCCCTCCACTCCCCTCGTGAGGAAGCTGCAGGCTGCCATGAGGCCTCCCCTCAGTCTCCTCTTCTCTGGGCTGAACAAACCAAGTGACTTCAGTCACTCCTCATACACCTTGCCCTCTAGACCCTTCAACATCTTTGTAGCCCTTCATTGGACATTCTCTAATAGTTTTAAGTCCTTCTTATATTGTGGTGCCCAAAACTGCACGCAGTACTCAAGGTGAGGCCACACCAGCGCAGAGTACAGGAGGGAAAGAGGGAACGTAGCTGAAGTCTACTGCTATGTAAAGGTGATCTACAAGCAGTGCACAGGGAAAGGGCAAGAGGCAATGGTCACAAGTTGCTACAAGAGAAATTGCAGTTGGGTAAAGAAAAAAATTCTTCAAAATAAAGGTGGGACACATTGTCCAGGCTGCAGCATCTCCCTCCTTAGAGATTTTCAAAACTCAGTTGGACAAGGTCTGAACAACCTCCTTGAGCTTTGAAGTTAGCTCTGCTTTGACCAGGGAGTTGGACCAGACGATCTCCAAGGAGTCCTGCAAACCGAAATTATTCTGATTCTGTGATTCATGATCCCCCCTAGAGAAAAAGGAAATATGATCCACATTCTTGTTGTAAAAAAAACCCACACCACAAAATTGTCCTTTGAATACCCAGAGACTCAACATTTTAGACTGAAATCACCCTTTACCCAAGATCAGGATTGCCAGTGTCTATGAGGCAACTGTGGATCATCATATCACATAACGAACAGCAGCACAAACTGAACTTAATACCCTTGATGAGACAAAGAACACTGAACTGGCTGTGTTATTCATTTACATAATAAATTCAATTTAAAAAATTCTTCAAGTTTTGTAATTCCTGGAAGGCTGTTCAGGATTTCTTGCTTTTAATAGAATTCGGCTCTAGTTTTCCCCTAAACCACATAACTTGTTTGTTGCAAAATGACCAAACCCCAGGAGTAATAGCCTCAATAGAAAGAAATTTCACTGAAAAAAAAACAAAGAACAATGACAACAACAAAAAAAAACACAAACAAAAACAAACAAACAAGCAAATAAAACCACCAAAAAATCTTCTTTTTGGTATCATTTGATAATTCGATGTGCACATTCACACTCGGAGTTTCACAGAGTATGTGAAATGGACACATCTATGTGACACAGACATGTCAACCAGCCATGTTAAAAAAAAGAAGAGAACATTATATCATTCTTTCTAGCAAAGTCAATGCAGATAAACAAAGCATCAATAAAAATTAATATTCCATTTGTATGTTAGAAAAAATAATTGATGCTCATATTGCTTGCTTTATGGTTTGAAATAATATGAGATTACCTAACCTTAGTGGTGCAGCTAAATAATGTCTAAATGAACTTTGGTCATCAATTAGTATCTAATTGATTGGAGGAGATATACCCTTTCTCAGTACACTTTTTTTTTTTTTTTTCTACAACAAAAATGGTTGGAATTGCTTTTAGTATATGACATCATTTAAAAATATTCATTATGTCACCAAAAATAATTTCTATCACTGTTTTAATGAAAAAATAGAATGAAAGGTTGATCAACTAAAGTCAGCTAAAAATCTATTTTAAAACCACTTACTCCTGAAAAAATGGATGCAACTGTAATGTGCATTTGCATTGTCCACATCTTTAACACTCTGTTTATACAAATATATCCAAAGTCAGGACACACACCCAAAAAAAACATGCTTGAAAGTGCAGGTTTTGTCTATAGATCAAAGTTGCCCTCTTATAAGTACTACAAAATGTTTCCAGTAACATTTACATGTTCATTAGACATTTACCCAAGAATCAAAATCTGAAGATGAATCACATAACTTATAGTAGGTGAAACTGCTGTATTAGGAAACTTCAAAAATTACATGATTTCAGCAGGTAGTTCTAGTTCTAGTTCTAGTTCTAGTTCTAGTTCTAGTTCTAGTTCTAGTTCTAGTTCTGTTTTATACTTTTGCCTCACAGCAAAAGGAGTTTATTGACCCACTATGGCTAACATATTTGAAATGTCTTATTTGATATAGAGAATGAAGTCTGCTCAAACTCAGATAAATTTACTGGGACAGTTAGATGTTCCTTACTCATCATTGATCAAACACCATGGCTGTAGTATCCCAATGCCCACTCATAAAACTTCCTTGCCACAAAGAGGCTAGTTTTTCAGGTTTTTCAGTGAGTTGGTTATAAGATAGAGAAATATAACTTTTGTCTGAGGAAAGGATGAACTGACAAAGTGTAGGCCATCTATTCAGAAATGTGTTTCTTGGTTTATGTCTCAAAACTGTTAATCTGAATTAGGTGTAGTAGTTATACATACAAGTACCTGGCACCGCTTGCCTTTGTGCTCTAAACATTCTCAGCGGAGCCTTAGGAATAAAATGAGATTAAAACAAACAAATAATTTATTATAAATGAATGAGATCAAAATAAGTATGTCTCAGCCTCTAGACTTCTGTGCTTCCACTACACACTAATGTTAAAATTTGTAATTTTTCACAGAATCACAGAATCACAGGATGGTTGAGGTTGGAAGGGACCTCAGGAGGTCATCAGGTCCAACCTCCTGCTCAAGCAGGGACACCTAGAGCCACTTGCCCAGGACAACTTTTGAAGATCTCCAAGGAGGGAGACTCTACAACCCCTCTGGGCAGCCTATGCCAGTGCCCTGTCACCCCCACAGTAAAGAAGTGTTTTTTGATGTTCAGGCAGCACCTCCTGTCTATGTGTTTTTTAAGTGAAAGTTGAATTTGTATATTCCTTTCATGTCATGAACCAATTCCATGGCATTTTAGGAAAATACCATGTATCAAAAGGTTCACAATACCTAGACACTGAATGCCTGATTCACATGCAGCCCTGCAAAAAGGCTTTGAAAGTCCTTGTCCTTCCACAAGTGGAGCTGGCTGCATTATGAGTGCTGGGGGCCCATGGGGCAGCAGGAGCAGGACTCTCGCACTCAGCCACCCCATGCACTATGTGCACCTGAGTATGTATGTCTGGATGGAGAGAAAGGCTTTGCCAGCAGTAGGGTCACTAGGGCAAGGCACATGAAATGGGATGACTACATGAAGGCATCTCACACATTAAGGGAGTGAACCAAGAGGTCTGAATCCTCCAGCTTGCAGAGTCCATGCTGTTTTGCCATCCAGAACTATAAAATACACAGCAAACATAACCTCTGGCTGTTGCAGCAGCTGCACAGTGGGTGTGTGCTCTATGTGGGCTGTGGAAGAGCTCTATCACTCTCTGATGTCCTATGCAAAACCCATTCACTATTCTTTAAAGTAAACTCATAAATTGCCCTCTGGTCACCTGTAATCCTGGAGGCTTATCCCTGCATTTCTCTAACTGCAATATTAAAAAAACGGATGGATTTTGAACATGAAATATTGTATCGATTGATGTTATGCTTGGATTTTGCAGTACAATGTGTGTAAGGGGGAGTTTTCATTATAAATCTCATTTTGAAGGGTTTATGACTAGCCTGTTTCAATTCTCTCTAGGCTCAAAACTTGTTAGATATGTTTTACCCTGGAACATAAAAACTGTCTTGAAAATGAGAAACACAGTGAAAGAAAGAAAAAGAATGGTATAACTTTCTTTAACCACAGGAACATATTTTGAACCAAATATATGAAACATTGAAATTTGACAGTCCTTATTTCTTTTCATAAATTGTTTTTTCTTTTTTTTTTCTTTTCTTTTTGAAACAGTAACTTAAATCATTCGAAATGTAAGATCCTAAACACATCCACAGGAAGCCACCTTTTAAGTTCTGGGTAAAATATATGCATCATTTAGGACAAAATTACCTTTCCAATATTACTGAAAGTGGCTTGACTTATACAGAAGAATCTAGGAGACAAATTATGAATTTCCCTTTAGTCCTGTGATTAGGCGAAGTTTGTGCAGAATTTAAGGGTCTATGTTTCTTACTTATGCAAATGACAGAGCTTACTGCCCAAATGAATGACTTTTTAGGATAAGCAGCATGGTACCTAGAAAAGATGCTCAGGCAAAGTGCAGAAGTTCATATGCAGTATATGGATATGTTCCTACCCACAAAATGTGATGTGCCTTGTTTCAGCCTTTCTGTATGCTTTTCAGACTTGTCAGAATAGTAATATTCAGATGACAAAAGAGCACCTAACAATGAAGGCCCAGCCTTTACCAAATAAAGCAAGTCTCAAGGTTAAGGTTTAAGGATGAGGGCTTGCTCTTTCCAAAAGTAACTGATATAGGAAATAAAACAGTCTCTCCCATTTTAAAGTTCCTGTAATTTTTCAGAATCTATTTCCTACATTTTTAGTTTAACAATTGCTTAGGCATACAGTAAGTGGTACACACACATAATGGGCTCTTGAAGTTATGAGAATGTACATGAGAATATGAAAGGAAAACAAGTTCTTCAGTAAGGAAGTTTTGCTTACCTGTATATGACCAATCGATCTCTTCAATCAATTTCCGCTGTTGTCTATAGTATCCGTACACCAAATCTGCAAAGTAACAATGAATTTACAACATGAAAACTGGAAGCCTAACAGGAACAAGACATGTAGATGACCCCCTCACTCCCAACAATGCTAATTACTCATATATAATTTACGTAGTTTTTATTTTGGACTTTGAACAGTAAGTATTGGTTAATTGGAATACAAATACCATTTGTATTGTAGCATATAAAGGTTACCAAGGAAGCAAAGACAAGTGCTTTTCAATCTCATTTGTTATTCAGTTTTTAACTTTTATCTTAAAACTTGGCATACATATGCTGGTAGGATTAATGATTTCTTCTTCCCAAACTTCGTTCCATCCAGTTTTTTTTTT
>VXAA01005293.1:39711-51109 GCA_013399115.1 Anseranas semipalmata
TTTTTTTTTTTTTTATGTTCACGTTATGTCTATTTTCTTTATATTCCATCCGGTTTTTAGGTTCCATCTATTTTCTTTCTTTCCATTTTCTTTTCATCACAACTGAATTTTCCCTTTTAAAATTAATACAACTATCACCAGACCTCCCTCTGAGAAACTATCTTTTGTGATGTCCCTTATTAAGAAGGTCTAGATTACTTGGAAGTCAATGAAATGTAAACTTTTACTTCAGTGTGGTTAGGACATCACAGGTTTTCTCTAACTTTGTGTTACTGATGCCATTTAAAGATTGTTAAAAAATGTTCTAAAATGTCATTTCAGTATGGACTAGCATCAGCAGTATTATAGCTGATATATGTGAAGTTACTTATATCTCCATAAACTTTACTGAGAAAGGCTAGATATCAGATACTTTTTAATGACATTATTTTTGTCTGGAGAGACTATCTGTATAAAGGCTCATTGATTTTTTCTGACTACTGAATAACCTTCATCGTTATGTTTCTTATGCCGGTATAACTCTATGCTACTGGTGCGTGCAAGTTTCAGAGGCAAGTTTTCAAGATTATGCCCCTTAACACTTATTAATATATGTGAATTGGAGATACAGTTTATTGAGACTATCATTTCTAGAGTAATAATCTTTACTAGCTTCATTAAATACTGTTTTGGAGAAGCACTATATAACCTACTTAAGAAATAATTACATATGAACACACTAAGCACACATATGGATTGCCTCCTTGAGAAAATGTCATAGAATTATGCTCACATTCTGCAGTAAATACAATTTAATGAAACACTTGCATTTCTTTTTCTTTAATGGAGACAAGTCTGCAGTGCTGATTACGGGATGTTAAATCATAATTGCTATTTGCAAGGTTAGCAATGTCCTGTGCTTTTCTGCAGCTGCTTTTCTGCTACCTATCAGAAGTCCACGTTTTAATAACTAAGGACATCTGCCTCCTCCATGAAATGGCAATTCCCCTTAAATGTTTTTCTCTTCCCTTTCTCATTCCTCATCAAAAAAACACCCTTGCAACACTTAGCAGCATTCACCCATGACTCAGATTTCTACAAAAAGATCAAACCTTACATGTGAGTAGTGGAACTGAAAGCAGTGGCAAAGGGCTTTACTTGCACTGTCATTGTCTTTGGACTGTATTTTCAAGTCAGTGTGCATTGTGCCTGCTTCTTTAATTAATTACGTAAAAGAAAGCTGTTTAAGTTCTGATTCACAGGTGTTAGTTGCTGTCTCCAGTTTCCTCCTTTATCCATTGTCCTCCTAATTGTTACTTCAAACAATCAGTTGAGCATTCATATGCTAAGTAAGCAGGGTTTGGGCGTGAGAGCGTCCCACCACTTTTTAAATTCCACATGGAGGTCTGATGGACAAGGAGTGATAGCTTCAATGAACAAGAAAAAAAGGGGCAAGGTTCACTTTTTTTGGTGCATTACACACTTATAGACCCACTAAATCTTATGGAAAGTCTTTATAAATGCCAGGAGACTTTAGGAGTTCATACACCTTCTCTCCTCTGCTATTCACCTATTGTGCTCCCACAGCCCCTTCACAGCACACTCACAGTCAGTGATTGTCAGTGGTTTTGGTATTGCCTCTTTCTGTTACAAACGTGACAAAACGGAGGAAGAAAAGCAAATTTCATTTGGGAAAGGAAGCAATTGAGGAACCACAGCCAGCAGGAGTGTCAGATAAAAGTGTGTGCTCCTCTGTGAGTGTATAGGGACAAGCGCATGCAGCAATGCTTTCCTTGAGCTTTGCTAGCTTCCCTGGCAAAACACAACCGTGAATCCTATAAAGCCTTGCTGTGTAAACACTCAGTGATCAGCTAACAGTACAGACCAGCTGCAAGGAAAGTGTTTTATTTTAGAGTTAACAAATTAACATCCATTTTGCTCTTGGGATATGACAACAGGTACTTCCGTTTCAACAGTGCATTTAAGTTCCTGACATGTAATTTAAATTAATTTGGTATTAATGAGAAAGTCTTCACACAAGCATTGTGCTTTTATATGTAAATCTTTGATGCTGACACTTGAGTTTTTAAAATTATCAGCTTGAGAGTCAGCATGGCTCTTGTGACACTGACTGACTCTCTCCAGCTAGTGCCCCAAATAGTTTGAATTCTACTGGTTGAGGTGCTGCTTTATGAAGCAAAAAATCCTTAATGTTCTATTCTGCTTTCAGGAAGCTGTTGAACATGTTTCCAAAGGTTGTTGATTTATTCATAGAGCAAGACAGCTCAGTTGTGGGATCATGTTTCAACCAGTTGCATGGTTATCTTTCTATGTACATCACAGAGACATTCAAGATATCACTACATCATTTTTTGTTCCCTTCTTTTTTGTTCCCTTCTTCTAACCTCCTTCAAAGACAAAATTTTCTGCATGAGGCTGTGAGACTTGTTTGCTGTTATATTCTAACTAGCCCACACGCCAGTCCCAGAGGCCCATAAAGTTAGGAATAATGGTAGCCAATGCTCCACTGTTTCTGAGGGGCAGGTGGACCGACTGATTTGTTGTTGACCTTTTCTCATGTGTCTTGTCTCATGTTCAGACACAAGGAAAAAAGCAGAGAAGAGGGGTTTCTGGTTAAAGCACAGTTCTGGGAGTAATAAGATCTTGTAGATATTTTTTTTCCCATTTAGAATGTATAAATAACCATGTTTTCTTCCTCCTGACATGAGTTTGATATTTCTTTTGCACTTATTGGCCTTGGTTGAGTTGCTTTTGATTTACTTCTGTGAATGAAGCATTCAGATCCTCAGTATGTATTTATTCGTGTGTAAAGGTAAAAAAATGAATAGCTTTAAAGATTAAAATAAATATATGTGAGTGAAATCTTGATTTGGCGCTCTGTGCTGGGATAACAAGTTAAAGAAGTAGAAATAGGACTTTAAATCTCTATTTTTTGTCAGGGAAAATCCTCTGACAGAGGCTGAGGCAACAAGCTGCAAGTGCCCTCCAGAGACCCTTATCCTAAGCCAGGGGTATTGAGAGGACAGTTCCTGAGGCACAAAGTATGTTTGGGGATGCTACACTCAACGTGCTGCTTTGCTATGCAGGATACAAGGTCAGGCGTAATCTGGGACTGTAATTTATCACAGTCTGCTGTAATTTTACCAGGTCTTTATGCCTGTCCTTTTTGCCAGCGTGGTGTCAAGAGATACCAGCTGCTAGACTCAAGAGGACAAAAAGACAACCTCCTGTGTTTTAGCCTTTGTTAAGTGTAAGCTACAGCTCAAACTTCTGAGCTGCACCTCCACTGAAACCTGCATTTACAAGACTATGCCACCAGATGCCTTTTTTATGGAAGCTGGGACACATTTAGATAAAAGATTTTCTACAAATGGGGCACTGATGTTCTTTGTGCACTCTTAACTTGTCATTCAAGTTGCCAACATCATTTGGTCCTAGGAAGTTACATGTTACTCAATATTTTCCTCCTCTCCCAAAATCTAATCGAAGAACAAGGAAGAGAGATTCTAAACTCATGAGCATTCATCTAGTGTAAGTGGACAATGGCAATGCACTACAGTCATGCATTGACATTAAATTCAATGGGAATTTCAATTTATATGGACAGGATTTGACCTGTGGTTCATACGTCAAGGAAGAGCACAGGAACTTTCAGGATTCCAGCAAGCATTTAAGCAATCACTGAAAATACAAAGTACATTTGAAATGAAATACGAAGTACAGAAGTTCTCATTTTGAACAAAATTGTGTCTCATGAGATCTCTCCTATGTACACTTGTATTGTTGACACTGCTGAAGCTGCATGCTGTGAATACTAGAAGCTTATATGGGTTCAGAAAAGATTAGAAAAATCTGTAAATGAGAAATCCACAAACACCTCTTAAACACAATGACAGCACTTTTGGCTCACTATATCCCTGAGCCAGACACTGATGAAACTGGGAGGATTATACTGGGAAATTATCATTACACGTTTACCTTATTTTAATGCATTTGCCTAGGCACTTGCTATTGGTTATTGTCAGATACAGTTATCAGACAAGTGGCTTGACCTAGCAAAGCAGTCTGAAAATTTTTATTCAAATACATATGGTGCTTGCCCAGACACTCAGCAAACTGTTTGGAAGGACAAAGCACTGGTCACCCAGGTTCAGACTTTCCACCACACAGACTGACTTAAATCCACTGAAGGCTATCAATATGCACCAATTTATGTCTAAATGTGAATGTCTTGGATACTACTCATTTAAACACAGTAATGTAGCTCTGACCTTATGCCCTTGATCTACTATTTCTACTCTTCAACAGCACTTTTATAGAATGTAAAACATTTTGAAAGTCATATTTTTAGACCAAGACATCAGAGAAGAGCTAGGTTTAAACATGGAGAACAAACTGAAATTGAATGATAAGAACAATGGTTACACTAGGTAGGTCAAAGAACAGCTTAGAGACATGCATGTGGTTAGTGGCTAAGAAGTGGGACACCAGACAAAGTTTCTGCAAATAAGTCAGAGAGGAAAACAAAATGCACAGCTAGCATAATAATAAATTTAAAAAAAAAATTCTGCAAGTGATTAGCAAAATAGACGTTTAATGTTTTTCACATATAAAAATATTATAATTAAATAGATCAGAAAGACTTTTATTATGCAGAGTCTACTTCAGAAAATAAACTAACAAAATGACCCCTGCTGATAGAGTGCTTTTTCGACAACCGTTGTTTCCTTATTTTAGACCTTTCTATTAACAGAAGGTTTCAGAACCTACTTCTATACCTTTCATCCATCTTGTGATGGTGTAGCTTCATTTTCTCAACTCCAGTAATTCATGATTTATACTCACAGAGGATGAAAAGATTCAGAGCACAGTCTGCTAACAGTCACAATGTTCTAATTGACAGGAGGTATCTATAAATCCCTTTGAGACAATGAGCTACACTTGTCTGAATAAGGTCTCTTTTATGGATTTGTTCAATTTGGTAATGTCATCTGTAAAATCCTTAAAAATACTAAAATGATTGTATACCTCACCTTCACCATTTCATATATATTTTCTCCCTGAAAGTCAAAGTGCCTAAATCTTTTGTCAAGATGGGCCTGAGAATTCTGACAGCCTTAGAGAAATTTAAAAATCTTTTTTTAACACACAGTTCCTTCTGTGTAGGCTTATTTTAGACATCAATACATTTTAGGGTAAGGAGAGTCAGTTCTCTTCATTATGCTGGAGTGTAGGCTGCTCATTCTGGTACGGACTGAAAAAGCGAGACTTTCCCTGTGCTAAATATAAAGCCCAAACAGAACTCCTCTTAAAACTTGACAATTGTTGTGTGTACTTACTAAGAGCATGTATTTACTAACACAAATTGCATTTAAATCTGGAAGGAAAAAAAAAAAGAAGAAAAAGATTGATTGGTTTCATTTAAAAGCAGTTATCATTAAGCAACAGAGTTTTAATAGGCACTCTGCTTACTTAACCTGTCATAACTTTACAGTGAACAGTGCCATGAATTAAAAGGATAATGCCTATGGTATAGCTAAGGTTTATAAATCACATTTAATCACAGTTTTCCAGTGCACCTGTATATGCAAAAGCAACACGGACTCCAGTTTGACCAATTTATGTTCTATTCCATTGCAATTTTACATGCCTGGTGTTTACAGAATACCCTAAATTTCTAGCCAGCAAGTGGAAAGTGGGAGGGACCTCAGAATACCACTGGATATGATCCAATCTGCTTAAATTCGCTGCTTCCACCTTCATGGTGACTTACTACAGGCAAAGTAATAGGATATATTAGATGTGTCCTTCCATTTGTGATATTGTAACACCTAGACATCATCTGAAGATGGAGCAAAATGGTCCGACAGACTTCAGCTTCCTACACAACCATTAGCAGTTAGTTGAAGCATTGATTATATTAAGTTTTAAAGCTTCAGTAAGAATCTATGTAGCATTCAAGTGCTCATTGAAACCAAGTTGACAATGGAGTGTTTAGGTGGGATACTGGTATTTTTCCAGAATAGATATTGCTGAACAGGTACAGGTGAGTGAAATTAAGTCCCTGTGAAGCTTTTGGGCTACATACAAAGATATTTCAACTATTTAGGAACCAACAGAGTAGGTAACCCAAGAAAGCTGGATGACTGGCCTGCTAATGGATTTTAGGTATCCGAAGCCAAAACCAGAAGGGACTTAGGAGGACTGTAATCTCTCCCAAGATGTAACGCTAATGTCCCATGTATGCAGTGAGGCAAAATGGGTTTTATGATAGAAATGGGAATTTTTATTCAAATGCAGGTATCAAGCAGTGCTTCTTGGGACACATTCTTATACAACTCTGCTACTACCCAGACTCCTTTCCTCAAACTCAGACTTTTTTAATGCTACATGTGTAAATTAATGGAATTGCATAGATATAAAAGTAGGAGTACATCCAGACCAGACATGAGCAAAAAAAAAATTCAATCAAGTCAGTAAAACCATAGGCATTTGGTTTCAAAATGAATTTATTTCTCTGTTAGCACTACCAGAAAAGTAGGAAAAGAGAGAGTTGAGCAGAGCTGGACTATGTTTAAACATTAATAGTAATGATAACATAATTTTATACGCATGATACTTTTCAATGTTATGGATATTCCACAGAGAGACTGAGGAAAACTTTTATGATTTTGCTTTCTAGCAAAATTGAGTGTCAAGAAATATAATAAATATAATTAGGAATGAAGAATATGTGCTTTACCTTTTACATTTAGCACCTAAGTGTAAAAATATTCACAATCCCCCTTCCAACAAACAAAAAAAAACTTGTTGCAATAGACATTTCAGAGCTGCAATGAAAAATAAAACAAACTGAAGTCCTATATACAAAATCTCAGCATTCATGTTTAACTGGCTTTTAGAAAAGTTTTTAAAAATCTTTACTATCTTTCTCCAATGCCTCTCCATCTGTTAACATCTACAGATCTGTAAAGCTCTACAGCTTTGGTAATAGACCTCTAAAACTCTTGTGACTCTATGCAAGTCATCTCAAAGAAACATTTACTGAAATGAATGCTTTTTAGCACAGTAGAGGTTGTAAAGTCAAGCCGGTAGAAACTTTATCTTTTGCAAACTTTCAAAAGTTAAAATCATCTTGTGGACTCTAATGAACACCCTTAGACTGAACCATATGAAGGGGAGCAGATTGAGAGAAATATATTCTCTAAAGGAGAAAGTCTTTAATTATTAAGTACTTTCCTTTCCCATGTATTTGATTCCGGACTTGTGAATTCTACTCAACCATTATCCCTCCAGTCATTTTCCAAGAAGTTTCCTGAAAGGAGGCTCTTTAGATAGCAATATCTTCTTTTGCTTTGGGGAGGTATTAATTTGAAACATCTTGGTTAAATTCTTTTTTTCAATAACCTTTGTTATTGCCCCGGATGATTGTAGTGCAAGTATTCGTATAAATCTAGATATTATGCCACATACCTCTTACAAAACCATACCAAAATCATTCTACTCCCATGAGGAAACTCTCCAGTCACTCTCCAGTCACAATGTTAAGACCCAAAAATTCTGAAGATGATCATGGACACCTGATACCAACTGCATAACTATAAAATCTCTCTATGCACATCTCTCTATTTGACAAAGAATATATGAACATAATGAAAACAATATGATGGAAATCTTGTAAATAAATATAGAAACTGACTTTTTTTTTGACATACCTATGCACATATAGGTATATAAATATACGGATTTGTCCAAATGTAGTATGTATCTCTCTATATAAGCATAGATATTTTGATTTCTTATAATTGTATCAAGTTATAAATCTCATGTTTACTCTTTTTCCCTTCGGCATTTCTTCTTATTGTAACTGATTAGATACACATATAATTTGGAAAAGGAAAGGAAACATCCTTTCCCAAGATTTGGGTTCCTCACCTCACTACATTTTGAAAAATAGTATCATAAATGAATTCAAATGTAATTGCAGTTATGGTGTTCACAGAATCAGAGAATCATAGAATGGCTTGGGTTGGAAGGGACCTTAAAGATCAGCTGGTTCCAAGCCCCCTGCCATGAGCAGTAATGCCACCCACTAGATCAGGTTGGCCAGGGCTCCGTCCAGCCTGGCCTTGAACACTTCCAGGGATGGGGCATCCACAACTTCTCTGGGCAACCTGTTGCAGTGCCTCACCACCCTTACAATGAAGAATTTCTTCCTAACATCTAGTCTAAATCTATCCTCTTTTAGTTTAAAACCATTGCCCCTTGTCCTATCATTATCTACCCAAGTAAAGAGTCCCTCTCCATCCTTTTTATAAGACCTCTTTAAGTATTGAAAGGCCCCAATGAGGTCTCCCCGGGGCCTTCTCTTCTCCAGGCTGCACATCCCCAGCTCTTTCAGCCTTTCTTCATAGGAGAGCTGCTCCAGCCCTCTGATCGTCTTTGTGGCCCTCCTCTGGACCTGCTCTAACAGGTCCATGTCCTTCTTGTGCTGGGGGCCCCAGACCTGGACGCAGCACTCCAGGTGGGGCCTCACAAGGGCAGAGCAGAGGGGGACAATCACCTCCCTTGACCTGCTGGCCATTCCTCTGTTGATGCAGCCCAGGACACAGTTGGCTTTCTGGGCTGCAAGCACACACTGCTGGCTCAGGTCGAGCTTTTCGTCCACCAGAACCCCCAAGTCCCTCTCCGCAGGGCTGCTCTCAATGAGTTCTTCTCCCAGTCTGTACTCCTGTCTGGGATTGCCCTGACCCAGGTGCAGCAGCTTGCACTTGGATTTGTTGAACCTCATTCGGTTCACATGGGCCCACTTCTCAAGCTTATCCAGGTCCCTTTGAATGCATCCCTTCCTTCCTTTGCATCAACTTCACCACTCAGCTTGGTGCTAGGTTTTAGAGGATTTATGGAAGAATGGCAACTCCAGAGGGAAGTGGGTGGTTTGGGCTTTCCTCCATTCTTTGCCAACTCCTACGCAATGCAAGAAGAGCAGTGCACTGCAGCTGTATTTGCAGACAATTCAGACACTTAGTGCTCCCACCAGGCTCTTGCTAGTCAGCATGTTTTACTCTTGCTTTGAAAAGCAAACGGTCAGTATCTGGTCCTCTGCTTCATCAAACATAAACAGTGTGATATACTATTCTATGGGACAATATTGTTACTTTCACAGACTGCTGAAAACAAAAAGATGTACTGATTGCTCCTGGAGGTGATTGTTTATTGTAGCTAACTACAACAATATTCTTAACATGGATTTTTTCCCATCAGATGTTTTGATAAAATATGAAATATCAAATAAAATAAGATCATGCCCTTTTAAAATCTATTTTCTTCAGATTTCCTTTCTTGACTTCATTTTTTAATTCTCTTCTGTGTCTTGTTATCTACATTGCATCTCTTCTGTGTCTTGTTATCTACATTGCATCTGCCAATTTGATATATTTCTGAGGTCAGATTCTGTCTCATGTTTTATATATGTCCAAGAGAGTACCATAATGGAAACAGGAAGCCCATCCTAGTCCTGTCCAGCATCACACACAAAACTGGAACTTCACAGATGATTTCAGAATTCAGATGCTAATAATAGTTGGCAGTGGAGACTCAGAAGAGTGTCAGACATTTTGCATGATCTATGTAGTCATGTATCTTGTTCATTCATATTTAATCAATATGCTCTTCATCTTGGAGAGGAGAGGTAAATCTGCCTGGGAAGCTATAAAAGGCCCATGTGAACGCAGACAGAACATTACACAACTGCATAGGTATACACTCCTCTTCCTCCCATCCCCCTAATATCTAATACATGCACATTTCATGTAATAGTAATAGGAAACAGACTACAGATTTGTGATTTCAGGGAAAAAAAAAAAAAAGCCTGTTTTGTTAGATCATATTCTTTCTGTTCTAATCCCTGCTGAATTCTGTCAGCAGACATAAGCCTAGTTGAACAAGGTTTGACCCAAATGTGGAAATAATAGCCCCATAAGATGATAGATACATGGTTTAATCAATCATTGTAAACATGAAATTTCACCTTACTGCAATAACTATTTCCCCATATAATCCAACTTTTCACTAAGGCAGTAAAAAGCCTTTTCCCAGGTCTCAGGTGGTGGTGGCACTCCATGAAAAGCCTTAATTTGTGCACTGAACCACAAAATGGAGGTTCTGACCTCTTGTTACTTGCAATCCTACACTAAGTGTATAACATGGTTTGAACTGAAAACCTCATTGCAGCAATCCTCTTTCCAGGTTCAGATTAGTTCAATACAACTGAAAGTTCATATATTGTGGCAGTCAGCTGTCAACACTCAATAACCAACTGCAAATTGACTGTGACTTTCTAGCAGTAAGAAATTAAATCTTTGAAGCAAAAATCAGGAAGCCTGAGAATGTCATTATGAATCACTGGCAATTTTTAACCACATACTAAACACTGTAACATGAAGAAATTAAATACAACATATCTAACTAATAAATTTGTTTTCAGTTAATGGCAATGACTCATCTACCAAGATTAAATTATTTTTATTGCCAATTAATAGAGTAATTAACTGCTCTGTCAATTAACTGCAGCCAAAATTAGAGGAAAACATTATCTAAAAATGTATAGTGAGTTAATGGTTTGAGCACACTTAAATCTTGTAAGTAGGTTTCAGTGCACCTAAAGTGACTTGTCAACTTACAGCTAGCTGACAAAGTCATTCCCACATTGGGAATTCACCTGCTTAAGCTCTTTGCTGGTTTGGAGCGTATCTCCCAACAGAACTAAGGAGCTGGGGCTCTTAAGTGATGAAGAATTAGTTCTCCAAAGGGGATTTAACACTGAACTCCCATTGTAGGCTCTCAAAGATCCTCAAAGCCCTTGATAAATGGACACCTGCTCTTGGTCTAGGTGTAGAGCACTAAAACCCTGGGTAAAGGCATTAATTAACAGGCTGTGAAGTGTGTCTGCCTGTCTCTCCCTCTCTTATGAATATTCATATAAAGGTTTTATGGTATGGAGAAAACTTCAATAGGCTGTATTGAGAGTGTCTTCTGTTAATATTCTTTGGGCAAGTAATTAGGATGCCTTGTACAAGGGCCGTTTAGACACTTCTGCCATTGTGCAAGGGAGAAAGCCTGACTTTGTGATCGTGTTACATGTCAGGCCTAGTAATGCAAGGCTATGAATAGGGGATGGCCTGGATGTTTACCTATAGACTTAGAAGAAGTGCTCTCTGGCTGTTTTCTTGTAAACATTTCCAATTAAATGCACAAATCCTAACAGACAAAATGAACAAGGTGTTAAAACTCACTTCCCTCAGTGAGCAAGGAGGGTTTAAACTTTTAGACTCTGGAAAACACCCTGGGGAAAATAAAACTGAAGTGGAGAGGAGAGGAGAGGAGAGGAGCAGAGAGA
>VXAA01005293.1:51157-79010 GCA_013399115.1 Anseranas semipalmata
ATCAAAGCAAACTCTGTGCCCTAATAATATAAATATATTAATATGGCTATAGCACCGAATCGAGCAAAGAAAAGCCAATTGAATTCATAAAGGACAGCCTGACTAAATAAGCTGCACAATGTAACAGAATAGTAACTAAACAATAAGATTTAAATTAACATATGTAAAATGGCCAAACCGCAATAAGACAAAGCTTAGAGAAACAACATGGGTGTGAATCTGTAAAGTAGCTCTTAAACACAAATGAGCATAACCTTTCTTGAGAAATCCATAAAACATGCACAACGGCTAGGTCGTATTGTGACAGCAGATGAGCCATTAAATACTGATGACTGCAATATAATTTAAATTGACATTCAAGTGTCAAATCAGTACACTGATGACAACCTTTAGGAAATAAAGTGCACAGGCTTTTTAAAAGATCCTCTAAATAAAAATAATATTTCTAGCTTTGAAAGGGATGCAACTTTTTAGAAGACTTCAAAATGTCTACTATTTGACCAGAAATGGAAACACTTGGTTAAATTAAAATATTCAAGAAGATATGCTGAAATTTTGCAATGCACTCATGTTTCAAGGAAGTTCATAGAGTAGTAACTAGGAAGGTAAACATGTAACAACACCAAATGATGTTCAGATTTGATTGATGCAGCAGCAAAAAGAATTTTAAAAGATGCCTTGAGAAAAACTAATCTACTTTTTCTTTACTGGGTTTTCAATTAATCTTATCAGCTGAAAGAAGAGACCAGGGCACACCTGGAGAGCTAAATCAAGTTCTTCATTCAGTGTATAGCTGGAGTCAAAGTTGAAATTTGGAAATATGTTAGAAATGCTGAAGAATCACCCTTAAATCATCTGTGTGGCTTCATCTGGAAAACTGCATTCTGTGCTCGTCTTGCATTCTCAATAATCAAGCACAATAACATGGGACAGAGGAACACTAATGAAAGTGACCATGGAAAAGTTCCAAATAAAGGGAGATGGAAAAGGTTAAGAATGCTTATTTTGGGAAGAAAACAAATATAAAGAATAATGAGTGTTGTTGAGATGAAGATTGGGAACTTTTGTTCTCTCTCTCTCTACAAGAACAAGAACACCCGGGGGCATTATTGAGAAGTCTGAAAGTAAGAAAATCAGTGAAAGGATATACTTCTTTTCACATCTAGGCAATTATCACTGCAGGAAACTGCTGAGGCTAACTGCTGAATCTAACCACTAAGCGAAGATCGAAATAGCTGTGAAGATATCAAGAATATTTGGAGTTATCACACTACGTTTAGAAAGGAGCCTGGCATAGATGTGATAATGTATGTGCGAGAAAAGACTGCTGAGTATCTCACTGTTACCTACTGGGGGATTTCATGCCCATTCTTGTGAAGCATCAGGCCTCTGTCAGACAGTAGTAAATTCAGGTATGACCCAAGATGGCTATGCCCGCTATTTGCTTACTATACAGGAATGATCCACGGCATTTGACACAGTGGCAGTACGTGTCCTAGAGATAGCAAGATATGACACTGAATTGATACCAAATACACAGAAAATTCTCAGATCGATTAGTTCTAGCCTCCTTACAGAACTGGGGATTACATGACTCTTGCTGTTTTGTTGCAATATCTGCCATGCTCAAAGATCAAAGTTGTTTTTAAACACTACTGCCTTTCACTCCATTCTTTAAGAGAATAGGATTGAACAAATTTTGGCCTAACCAACACTGCAGAGTACACTTTCTATAAACTCTTGGGCAACAGTATTTTCAAATGGCATAATTCTGTGATTCCTCACTGTACAGTTCATTCTCAAAAACTGATTCCTCTGCAAAGTTTTTTTTTAGGTGACTGCTGCTATTATTAATATTGCCTTTTCCTTTTGCTGGTTTCTATATGTTCTGTTGTATCTAACTGTGTTTGGCATGGAGAACCAGGAGAATAGCCTGATCTGGCCATTCACGCATATGCCTTCCAGAAAGGCAAGAGATATTACTAAACAGTAAACTTCTGTCTGTTCTCTTATTTGTTGTTGTAACATGTAAGAAAATTCTCCCTGATACTGTCTGCTCCTGTGGAGAAAGACAATTTATATATCCAGTAAAAATACCAGCCATTATAGTACTTATCTAACTGTTCCTTTGTCTTGATGAGATGACACTGTTGCATACACTCTGATCACCCATCAAGGGTCTTTTCCCTTATGCCTTGAGCAGTTACCATTTTTCCCATTATAGTTTTAACATCCAAACATCTCCACTGGTGAACATGCCTGGAGCACTACAGAGCACTATAGCTCTTATGAAAATAATTCCTGGAATTTACATCTCTTAAATTGGATAATGGTCAAGTATCAGCTGTTCTTGCTGTGCTAATTCACAGTTCTGACTTTAAAGACCTGCCTCTTCCCACTGGAAAGCTGTTGGGTAATGCCATTCTAAAGGAAGGCCAGGAAATGTAGTTACATTGCTCTCTAAATGTAGCTTCACAGAGCAATACAGAAAATTCATTTAGCTAACACTGGTATAAAATGTTCAAGTAGCACTAGACAGATACTGTAAAAAAAAACTGACGTGCATTACAGACACCATATCTTTCATTTTATTACATTTATTTTATTGATTATTTCTAACCTTGTCATCCTCGTTATCATCAAAAGACAACCATCCCTAAGCAAGTCTACCATTATACGGTGGAAATATCCTGTAGCATATTAATTAAGATAGCCATATCTTTTACTTTCACTATCTGAAATAGATGAAGCTGAGACAGGTTATTAGCTAATCTGGCAAATAAAATGTCTGCTGAATACCCAAATACAGTCTGCCTAATGATACTCTTCCTTGTACTGTAATTTAATTTAAATGCAGGAGGAGAATCCAAATGGGGCTGCTGGGTAGGATTTCTTCTTGTTAAAAGTAAAAAGGAATACAGTTTTAACTGCTTTCTTCTTACCTGGGCAACTGTACCAGCAGAGACATTTGTGCCCGAGGAAAAGCAAGATGAAATGGAGGAACTAGACCTGACTTTTTGTTATGTCCTATAAAGGTCAATGTAAGACAATGTGATGGAGAGACTCTGAATTATCACATTTGCTCAAGTAACTCTATGTCTAACCTCCCAGGTGTGCTGGCCACCCCAGAGCAGGACTCCCACCCTACCCAGGAAGGCAGTGAGGACTGATGCTGCTGAATTTCCAGTCCTACAGAAACACTGCATTAATTCACTTAGCTCCCAGGCAGAAGGCAGGTAATGAGCCAGGACCACTCTGGCATTTTCATGCTTCTGGTTGCCTGAGTAGAGGTTGTGAATAATTGCAGGATTTTTTTCATCTTTATTTCAGGGATGTATCCACTCTTCAGCTGTTAATTTTTTTATGCTCCTTTACAGATAAATGATCTGTTTTGACTGTAGCAGGTGACCAGCATTAAGCTCTTTCAAAGAGAAACCCTTAAAAAATGATGTCCAGCTCTGATTAAGTTGACTATCTGAATTCAAAGCATGTCTTGACTGCTTTCCATGAAAACAACCGATCCTTTTCATGGGTTAATGCCATTGTAACTTCCTCTACACATTGAACAGATTACCATGGACACAAATTCAGACTCCTTCCATTCACACAAGGTCCCTAGAAATTTGCATAAGTCGGCAGAGAGAACAGGCAGCCAAGCTTTCACTGGCATGAATATTGTGATGAAACTTTCAAACAATCCATACTTTTGTCTCCTAAAAAACAGTTTACAGTACAAAATCTGCAAAGCAGTTAAATGGTAAAGAAAAAAATATATTATAGTTGACTATTTTAAATAGTCTTTTTAATAAATAATCACTACCCAACTACCTTAAATTAATTCACTGCAAAATCAAAAGAGTTTGGAAATATCCCATGTACAATAAAAATGCTACTTTGCTATGGTATAATACTGAGCTTTTTTATGTCAAAGTGAGTCACAGCAGCGGATCTGTTGCACATAAAACAAAACAAAATATAATACCTACACTTGACCAAGAAGGTGTTCTCAATACAGTTTGTGACCTTTTTAAAAATGACAGGCATTTTTGCCATACACAGACACTTCCAAACATAGGGAGGGTACTTCTACTCAAATTTAGACCAATTTTTGCAAATTTTGTTCATGAAATTTCACTGAAATCAGCTTTGGTACATAAAACATCACTGCAATTTTGCATTCAAGGACTTTGTAGGAGGAAAGGCCAGGACAGGGTCTTCCAGATGTTGGATTTATTGGAATTATCTTTAGGTATAATTATGAGGAATTAATTTTAAAAAGAGCAAGGCAGACTCCAGTTTTCCAAATTCAAATGCTCCTACTGAATATAGCGCACCTAAATCACATGAATCCTTCTTGAAAGGTTTCCCTGAAAAGAAACAATACACCTGTGGTTACAAAATATCTCTTGAGGAAAAAATCAGATCTTTCTGAGGAATCTGGATTGGTTTTATTAGGCTAACCTTTTGGTGAATGTTATGTGAACATGAAGAAAGGTCAGTGCACTCCTTGAACAGATCTTAATCCAAAGGCACTAAGGGATGCACACAGCCTGTCCCAAATGCTTCAGTTTATGTTTCAGACCTTATTGACATCTAATCTTTCCTTTACCACCCCTCTCAGTTCATTTAGGAACACAAATTGTGCGTTCCCCTCAACAAAACCCTCCCACTGCTGGCTTCCAAACCTTTCTTGGCAGCTTCTGCACCTGTAAAACCCTTCATGTGACTCTGTTGTGTCCATGCTGAAGCAATTATCAATAATGAAATATATATCTGTTCTTTTCTAACAGATTCACATTGAGATTTTCTGCCAACCAACATTTTCATAGTAAAGCACTTTCCATCTAACAAAACTCATTGTACTTTAATGAAGGGAATTCTATTTTTTTCTTATTCTGAAGTCTATTTTTACAGCCCATAAAGATAATTACAAACTGAACACATTTTCTTTTATATTTAACGATGGAAATTTTACAGAGCTCAGAGTTAATTGCTAGTTTCTCTGATAAGCTGCGAAGTATCTTTAAGTCAGACTACTACTATAACTGTTCTAATCACAAAGCTTGTTCTTGTCTCTCTTATGCAGCCAAGCCCCTCCATGAGAAACTATAGTTCCACTAAAAGAACAGGAAGTTTTGCCACTGATTTTGCTGAAACCATTAAGCCCAGGTGTGATCTGAGAGTACAACAACTCATAATGTTATCTAAAATGCCCTCACTTCAAATAGCTTGGAGCAGAATTTCCACAAATAAACTGGAACAAACCTCTCCTTTTATCTTACCCTACTCACCTTTAAAGCAGAGTACTCATTATGCTTTAACTATCTGCTCATCCAAACACAGGGTTTAACAATTACTTCCAAAAAATAAAATGCATTCCTTGGTAAAAGAAAAAAGAGAGTTTAATAAGAGGCATTGTTTATTCCGAGTCAATTTTTCAACCTTTTTTCTCTGAGAGAATTCTAATAAGTGAAAATTCTTAAGCTGATATCAATAATCATGCATTGCATGACCGCATGATTGCATGCATGCATTGTCATGCAGCGGTCTCCATCTGGGACTTCAAAGCTAATCTTGAGGTTATATCTTAAATTTTGTTCTTAAAATTAATCTGGGAAGAAATCAGGCATCTTGACACTCATCTGAAAAACGAGTCCTGAGTTTCCAAGTGATCTTCGTCCAAGGGTGCACAGAATAGATGATAGCTTGGAGAAGAAGATATAAAATCTTTCTTTGGTCCATAAATACTTACCACTAGCAACAGATATATTTCATACAGCCATACAGCTCTCTGTAATTCACCATTCAATACCTCATGCAATATTCTCTGGTATTCCATATCATTGACTTGTTACTTCAGTTTTACCATCAGCTTCAAGAGATTTTCATCAAAGTAAGTCTCTCCATAAAGGGGAAATAGCTTTGCTGTTAACAAGCAGTATATTAATGATATACTGTTTCATTTATGGGAAATGCAAATTGCCCAAGCCACAAGCATTGATTATTTGAAGTTATATATAATTTACTGCCTCTTTCCAAACCACTGGCTTCTGAAAAAACATAGTATACCACAGCAAAATATGAGAAGAAAATGAGAAATCAAACTTTTTTTTTTTTTACTTTTAGAGAAAGAAATATGAAATTAGGCAAGAAGTAAATGACATCTTTGATGAAAGAGTAAACCATACCTCTTGATGATGTGCTAGCTACAATCCATGCAAACAATGCCTTTTGAAAATTCTCATGAAGAACATTACAGATAATTGAATACAACAAGAAATAGATAACTGTGTCAAAGTCTACATTAGAAAAGAAGAATTCTAATCTTCATCCCAAAGGGCAAAGATATTTGGCCCTTGAACGGTTTGAATATATGGATCAGCATTAACTCTCCCCTCTCTTGTACTCTGAGGCACAATAAAGGAAAGGACCCATGCCAACATGAGTCTCCGAGACATCTTGAGCTGAAGCTAGAAAGAAAAAACTAGTAAAGGTCTAGTCTTCTGCTACAAATTACAGGTTTCATTTAAATGTATCTTGGCTTTCATCAGGAGAGCAGCAACATGAAGTTTTCAGGGGACCATGGCTTTTCATAAATCCCTGAATCCATTCACTTTTGAGGTCAATGTGCAGAAGACCATGGACTGTGTATCTGGACATTTTTATTTCTCTGTTGGTAAAACTTACTCCTGTACTGTAGATAAAAATTAAGTCATCGCATCATTCCGAAATAGGACATAAATGTTTCATATTTCTTTCTCATATCCCCTTTCAAAAAAGGGGAATTAAAACTTCAGAGAGTATGTGGAGCTTAAAGTCCAACTGCGACCAGAGCTTTTGGAAAACAGAAGTCATCTGGAAGAAGTTAATCCAGAACAGGACCCGAACCTTCACTGTCCTGTCTTTCAGTTACCTTTCCTCCTTTTCCCCTTTTTTCCTTTTCCTTCTGCTTTATTTTACAGCTTGAAAGTTTTCACCTGTCTTTTTTTTTTTTTGTCAACTTTAAGTTGCCCATTTAGCCTTCCTGTCAGACGTCATTCCATAAACACTTCTTTCCAGATTTCTAATGTTTTAATTGTTCCGCCTAATCTGCTTTCATACACTTTATCACACCTGAGGCCCGCCTGGTGAGCAGGGCCCATATCTTCATCTGCTGCCAGGGAAAGCTCATGTGTCACTGAAGAATCAATACAGGCAATAGCTGAAAGATGGTTGCAGTCATCAAAGCAGTCAGATCCTTTTTCCTAGGGTCATCTCGTGAGCAGACCAAGAGTTTTTTACCAGCCAAATGAATTGCTCTGGCCTATCTCTACCCCAGAGTAGGCAGAAACTTATTTGTGTGCATGCATGGTGTCAGGTGAGTGCAATAAGCTCAGTGTGATAGGAGTAAGCTTCTCAGCCCTGGTAAAAATGACAGCTAAGGGCAGGCTGTTGCCACCAAATTAACTCCCCAGGGAAAGAAACCTGCCAGCAATGGGCTGAATGATGGATGAATTGCTCTGTGAGGCTGCATATAACACACAGATCATGGCTTGCACATTCTCTTTTTCTTGCATCAAATTGAAGCTCCCATTTTCACCTATAGGTTTGTGCCTCAGCCCACATCTCAGATTTGATTTACCCATCATTATCTTCCTAGTCCCCAGGGTCCCATTTGGATTTCATAATTTACCTTTATCTTTATGGTTGTCTTTTCTCAGCATACTCCTCTTATACTGCTGATTCAGAGGCTGAGCTCTGTCATCATCAGCAAGGCAAACTCCTTCATATCTAAACCACTTGTTTATTAATTGTCATGCACTTACTTTCTCAAGGCTTGACATTATTATTTTTTTTCATAATTAGATTATGGTTGAATGAAGATCTTATCTCTGCTGAGTGCCAATGAAGTGCAAACACTATAACATGACTGCTTTTTTGAGTAAATACAAATTCTACCAGTGTTAATTCTGCCTGCTATGAAGGTGTGTAATTAAAGAGAGATTAGAGTATTAATACAGAGAAATCACATTCTATATTGTCTGTCTAATGCATGTTTGCTAGTTTGATGTCAACTAATTGCTAAATCAAGCACTGATGAAAGGGTTGCTTTTTAATTTATCTAGCAACACCTGGCTTATTGCCAAATGAATGGGCTCACTGCTCTTATACTGCCAGTATGCTAGTTTATTTGTGTAAGGATTAAGTTTTATTCATTCATTAAAAAGCATCTGGTCTCTTATGAAGTCCATAGTACCACTGGGAAGAAAGGAGATGGAATGATATAAATGTGAAAAAAAAGGCCCTGCTGGTTTTATTGGTATCTTGAATCATAGAATCATAGGATAGCTTGGGTTGGAAGGGACCTTAAAGCTCATCTAGTTCAAACCCCCCTGCCATAGGCAGGGATGCCACCCCATAGACCAGGTTGCTCAGAGCCCCATCCAACCTGGCCTTGAACCCTTCCAGGGATCCACAACTTCTTCTTTTTTTTTTTTTTCCATTTCCTCCTGAAGATGCTCCCTGAGCATGAATCTTCAGACCTGAAGATATAATGTACTGACTTATCTAGGAGATAGCTGGTGTTGTGGAATCATAAATTTCTGTAGATGCCTGTATCTCTAAAAGACATTATTTTAAAGTTTCCATGTTTCCTGCTTTGTCTTAAAAAATGGAGAAAGACCTCACAAATTTAAATCTCTTGAAATACTTTGTTACGGAAGGTGTTTTCTGCCCTCTAACCAATTTTATCATCCCCAACAATTTTTAGCCCATGATACCAGTATATCAGTAATGTATGGAACGCTTACCAGCTTTTCATAGTTTTTAAAATATCACCTGGATGGGTGAAACATTGGAAGGTTATACATACCACCCTTAACTCTTTTCTTTCATCCTCAAAAAAAATTGTCACTTTAATACAAAGCATTAATTTCAACAGATGCATCTGTAGCAGTGTGAGACTGGTGACTATGTGAATATGGCATGGATGTATACCAAAAGAAGACAAACATCCACCCTATTTCAAATGCTTGAAATAACATGGGAAAGCTCTTTGTGCACATTTGGCAAGGAGAGATGGGAGGCATGGTAAGATGTCATTTTGGCATATATTTATTTATTTTGTATTAGCTTGCGCTAAACAAAAACTATAAAGTACCATTAACAACAGTAGTTCTTAACCTAACATTATCTTACTCTTGCAATTTTATTTGTTGTATAATATGTCAGTATAATATCTGTAAGGCCTAATAGATGTATATAAAAAAAAATTATGGATACAGTTTAGAACTGAGTAGAAGAATTTCTTTTGATCAGGATTTGCACTAATATGCCTTTTTTCCTACCAATATCATGTTAGAAATATTCTTTTTTGTGCTGTAGGAAATGAAAGTTTGTTTCTCTTTTGATTTTCTTTTTTTTTTTTTTTTTCTGTAAGACTAGGATATTCATCACAGCCATCATGGAATTCTGGCTTGGAGGAAAAAGAACAAAGATTTTCCCTTTAAAGCTGCAAGTAGAACATCAATTTTATTTTCTAGAATGAATGCAACACAGTCAAGCACATGCTTCTTCATGACTAGAGCCTTGGGTGGATTCTTAAAATAGTATTCTTAAAATAGATATCACATGAAAAAGAATTTAGAGTCTTTTTTCTTCAGTTAAAATAATTGTGAAATTTAGCTGAGACATATTTCCAAATATTGCCTCCCAAAAAAAGAACTTATAGAACTTACATTCTATGCCAGCCTGTCCATTCCCCCTTGCATGCTAAAACTCTTCACAGCCACAGTCCTGACCAGTCCAAGTTTTCAACTCCTCTTCAACAAAACCAGTTATTACCAAAAGTCTATACCTTTTGGTGAAAACCAGCAAAGTCTCTCTCTGATCTGTAACGCACAACTGTGTTCTGTCCATAGAGGCATCAGTGTGCCATACTCAGGAGCAGTGAGTTTTAGTCAAATCTTGGTTTTGTATATTGTACAAAGAGGTGGCATTAGGTCTGTATGCATTCACTATAAAGGAAACCTTTTCCAACCAATTTACCTTGCAGCCTAAGAATACACATCTCTGTTTTGAAAACAATAAAGCTCCTCGCTTTTTTTTTTTTCTGGTTGTTGTTGTTATGGCCTGAAAATCACTGTCAGCACTCACTTATTAACAACTATTATCATGATTTATTTGCAGCATTGCCAGAACATCCACAGAACTCTAGCTGTGTTGGGACTGCATGCTGTATAAACAGAATTTAAATGAAGATCTCAGATCTCAGATATGGACGTTTGCCATAGGTGGCAAGTGACAATTACCTAGAATTGGCTGTGCAAGACTCTCCACCTTCCCTTTCAGACAAGAAATCTCCTTGCTGCTAGAAAAACAGGATTTTCTGAAGGGAAATCTGGGTCACATGCACATGTGTGGCCTAGGAAGAGGAGAGGAAGGGGAGTGTGTAAAGTCCCTTATGAGCAGGAGACGAGGGAGAGCTTGTGCATCAGACACAGACAAAAGGCTGAGGCAGGGTGGTAGTGCGAATATGGGGGTAGGGGGACGGTGTCTGCTACTTCCCCAAACCCATCACTGCTCTTCTCATCACATCACTTAACTTCTCATTGCAAGCGTCAACAAGTGTCTTTCTATAATCTGTTCATTGTGTGTTTGCTAGAAGTATTACATACCTATATATCCTTAGAGATCACTGTTGTGATGATGCCAAGAAAGTTGTACAAACAATTCCCGTTAAAAACAAATTTACACAAGGCTGCTCATCTCTTGCTCTGAACAATTGTTTTCTCTGTTGTGATGGATGAACATCTCATAAACTGTTCTGCAACAGACTCCACCTGGCTGTGTTTTTAAAAAGGTGGAAATTGGCAGCATTACCCTCTTCATTTTCCCCACCACAAGGAAGAAAGTTTTTCAGAACAGCTGAGAGAGAAAGCTTGGGGTTCAGTCACTTCATTTCATTTCTCTCCAGGTTTGGTGATGTGAAGCCTGTAAAAGTCACAGCACAAGTAATTCAACTTCCTTCCCCAGTTTCCTTTTGTAGTAGTTACAAATGGTGAGTAGATGTAGACTGCAGCAGAATCAAAATTAAAAAAAAATTGTGAGATAAACAGAAGCTGCACTAGTGCCAGGTGGGTCTCATTTGCGAACTTTCTACTTCCTTCCCTCCCTCCCTCCCTCCTTCCTTCCTTTCTTTTTTCCCTCTCTCCTTCCTTCCTTCCTTCCTTCCTTCTTTCCTCTTTCTCCCTTTCCCTTTCTCTTTTAACTCTTCTTTTCTTCCATTTTCTCTCTTCCTCTCTATATGTTTCTCTTTTGGATTTTGATTACTTTGGAATAATTGCTCTGGAAACTACCATTAACACCTTTTCTCTTGTCAGTAGGACTCACCACTTTTTTTATCATTTACTGGAAGATAACAGAAATCTGGAATGGTCCTGTTATTCATTTTTAACATATCCCTATTTTAAGGTAAGAGTAAAAAGCAAGGTAGGTTTTTATCCACTGCCTGCCTGTGCAATTTAAAGATTTTGTCCAGGTCAGTATATGTCCTTATGGTCACAACTTAAAAGTCAGCATTGACTTCTGAATTACAATTATGAGTAATGGATAGATAGTACCACCTCCCCAAAGTCAGAATTAGAGACAACAGCTGTGTATCAGGAAACCACAATGTGGTAACTGGGTGCAAACACTGATATGTGAATTGTGACCCATGTCCCTTTTTACACAACTATATGGAGAGCTTGAGAGACTCAATAAACTCATAAACTGCACTGCTTCATTTGGCACCAGGAACTACCTAGACAGCCTGTGTTGCAAGACCCCATGGCACTGAGATGGCAGCTGATGGAAAACAGCCTCTGACAGCCCCCAGCCCCATGCCCATGCTCACATACTTATCTTCATAGCACGAAGAAGAATGTTACAGGATATTATTGTTATTAAAAAACACAACAGATATCTGGACCCAAGCAGTACTGACTGCAACACATGTGGAAAACCTAACTTTTTAGGATGTTATGCCTGTCCTACCACACTTCTGGCTATACACAGCATATAAATATTAAATTACTGGAATTAGATAAAATAGAATCATGGGTATTCCCATCTAGTGTAACTGTGCCTATCAGTGTGCACAAAAACTATATTGTGACATGTTTTATATAGCAAGTGCATATCAGATTTCTTCATGCTGACTTTCAGATAGGGACCGTGAGGTAACAGGCCTTATGGCAATCCATGGTCTCTGGTATCTTTGGGTCACATGAGGTAAGAATTTCCATTTGGGAGTATGATCAGAGAGGATCCACTGCAGGATAAATGCTCAGACCAGTTGTTTTGACCCAAGTTGTCAAGCGTAAATGTGCATGCAGCCTCACATAAGTGAAGCTATACATCATTGGGAAGGCTGTGCTCATGCTGAAAGGGCCATCTGTCACCAGAGGCAGCATATCTCAGCCCCTTGCATGCCAGCGCTCACGCGGTAATATCTGTGCACCCTAATATTTATGTAGTTCTTTTGTTCCTAAACTGACTTCAGAAACTATGGTGATATTGTCTCAGCTTTACAGACAGCAAATTGAGGCAAAGAATGTCAAATGGCATGCCTGAGTTGACACTGTCTGCCAAGTTTAGTTCCTAGGTCTCATGATTTTCAGTACCCTACTGAGTCACTAGATTACATTAGATCTCCATGTGAGTGTTTGGCCTCAAATGTAACTGTTGCTTGGGGCTCAAATCATATGTAAGGGGATGCACCAGGGCCTCCAAACGACTGTAAGCCAACTTGTCCGCATGCATGCTTTAGGTCCCACAAAGACTGCAAAGGCTACCTGCATAATGTCCGAGTAGCAGGATTCTGCCCTATAACATAAGACTTTGAATTAGCCTTTCTTCTCTTGAAAGAGCTTTGGAAATATTAAGATACTCTTGTTCACACAAAACACTTCTGAGTAAAGTATTGCTATGCCTATCTTACCAATGAGGAACTGAGACAGGCTTACTCAATACCTCTTTGAAAACCCCGACTCACAGAAATGGCTAGAAAAAAATGCTTCACCAAATCAACTTCTTTTTATACTGAATAATATATATATATATATATTCCTAACAACTCCTCCCATCTTGTCTGCCCCATTAGCTTCTCTTTCTGTGTTATACTATACTACTATACTATACTACTCTCAGTTCATTTTATTAAAGCACATATTCATGTTCTGTTTTTGTGTGGTACCTTACACAATGAAACCCTGGTCGTGGACAAGCACATTAGATGCTGTCAATATATAAATGATAAATGACAGCAATTTCCTGATTATGCAGCATTTCCACATGTTGGTTTAACCCCAGATCCAGGTTTTGGTTAAATAGCCAACATGTGTAAAAGCCCAGTTAGATGATTCATCTGTTCATAGAATGAAATGAACACATACTCCTCTGGATAATTTAACTGTTTATATTTTCCATAACTAGTTATATTTCTCAAATGTTTGCAAAATTTCTTAAGTATTTTGGTATTATGTCAATAAGCATAGTGCTGACATTTAATCGCTCAGTAGAAAGCCTATGGACAAGCAGTGAGATAGATAGATTTTTTTCCCCCCATTTTTCTTGAGATAACTTTACTTTGCATGTGAATTTCAAAAACAGTTATGTCCTCACAGACTGCCACTTTAGACAGTAGGAATCTCCACAAGAAAGCTGGATGTTTATCTAATAAGTTAGTATAATATAAAACCATTACAATAATATTTGTTTCCTAAAGGAGAAATTTGATGAGTATTTTTCACTTATTCAAACATATATTGGGGAGAAATTATTAAGCAATTAATCAAGGTAAATAAAATATTTCTGAAGATGTCTTCAACAAGCACATATTATTTGCATATGACAGGACTATACTAGCTTAAAAATATCCATACATCCTTAAAAACAGAATCTTTCTATGCCTTTCTTATTTTCTTAACATTTTCTTATTTTCTTCCTTTTATCCATGAATAACTGGAAGTAATTTGAGGAAGTGTATAAAGTTTTCAAGCAAAGACTACACTGTTTCACACTGAAGAACCTATCAAATTTTAATTATCTGAAAAAAATTGAATAAATTAAGTAAACAGTTTGATGGATGCTACTGCTGAACCCAACAAGCACTAGTCAAGCCAAGAAAACAGCTCCATGTATTTTGCTTTTGGAAGACCTCACAGCAAAATCAACCTTCCAGACTGCAGTCAGGTGGTTTCTTTACAAAATAGTCCTAACCTTGAAAATAAAAGAATAGGCTTTTAGACATAATTTTTATCAGTTTTTTAAAAATCTTATTTTTTTTTATTTTATTAAAGCATCTATGTCAGAACATAGAACAGATCAGAATATTCTCATTGAGTTCATGTCTAGCACTGTATCAGAATTTAGCCTTGTAATTGCATAGAAATAAAAATAATAAAATACGTGAAGAGGGCATGAAAGTAAAATTCTCCAATTATACCTTCTCTTTTGACCATAAGCACATGTAACTGCAGACTTCCTAGAAACTCCACAGTCATTCATGCAATACAGAAATACTGAAACCGCTTCAAATTGAGTTTTGGAAGGAGAAATACCAAATCTGCCTCTGGCCCTGTGCCATGTCAGGGTATCTAGCAGTTTGCTGTTCTGTCACTGTATCTCTCCAGTTTAAGTCATGCATTTATTTCCTGCTCTGGAGTGATCAAAGCTTTTCCTTCTAAAACAGAACACTATAATTGCCAATTTCAAAGGTTTTTAGGAAGTTGCTTTGTAGATTTAAAATCATTAGCAACAGCCTTAGAAGATATAACTCACTAGATGAGCATTAAGTGTTACACAAATTGTAATTATAGGTTTGACTAAGCCTTTAAGGTTTTGGCTGTATAGGGAATGGTGTAATATGCTCCACCTCAGCTGAAAGCCTTGGTGATACGGGACTTTCAGAAGGCTCAGTGACTCAATGGGGAAGTGAGTTTGTCGTCTCCATGCCATCTGAAGCAGCCGATTTGTTACAGAAAGGAGCACATGCTGTATTTTATTCCAGGACACTGCAGCTGTTGCTCACTCAGTTGCCATACCTGCCTAAGGCAGAAAATCTCCTGCTATTTCAACAGAGGTGGTGTAAATGCATACATTTGCTACACAGACTAAGGACACAGGCACACAGTTTCCTTTTCTGCGAGTGGTACAGTGCACTTTTGTGTCTGCCTGGTTCAGTTTCCGCAACACAAAAAAAACAGGAACTGGTCCAAGACGAAAGGTGCAAAGACTTCATGGGTCAGGCGTAAGTAGGCGGCTATTCAGAGATGCCCAGAAGACCTAGATAAGCATCAGACCAAGCTGTCCAAGAGATATAACAGCATTCTTAAGCAGGTTTCAAAACTCCAGGAGACAACAGAAATCCTGGTGTTTTTTTACATTGGATAGTAGCTAGACAAAAGACAGAAATAATCAAACTGACAGGGACTGGAACCCCATGTCTCACTCATTTCACTGTGAGACATAACCCAGCATGGTCCAACTGCTGACCCAAGGCTTTAATCCAACCTACAAAACATATTTTCTGGCCTGTCTCCTCTTCCCTGTCTCAGAGAGAGCGGCTCTTCCAGCCGCACAGGCTGCCTCTGCAGCCAAATGCCTCCATCCACATTCACATCCATCGCAGCAGAGACATACAGCCACACACAGAGCAATGTGGGGGGATGTGTGTGGGGGGGAGTGGTGGAGGCAGCCACAGTAGAAGTATCAGACCAGGGATTTGCTGCTTGCACATGCAGCAGTTGCTGCTTTTTGGGAAGGTAGTGGTGGCACAGTGAAGAAAGGAGGGTGAAAATCCAGTCTGGTGCTGAGCTGGAGCACCTTAACTTACCCATTAGACTGGATCGTTAGGTTTTCTCTTTCAGACTTTTCTGTTGTTCCCATTTTCAGCCTTTTTGTCAGATCTAGCCATGTAAAGCTTGGACCTGCTGACCTTTCGAGGTCCCATGCAACCTGGGCTGTTTTGTGGTTCTATAAAGAAGACATTTCAGCATAGCTATTCCCAGTATGTAGCCCTAAGAGGCACTTCTCAGTTTATTACTTTTTTATGCTTTATTATCTACACTGATCATTTATTCTATCAGCCAGGCTTGCACGTCCCAGCACTGGACATGCCGGCTGCTACAAATCCAGTCCAGGTGCCTAAAACTCTCATGCCCTGTACATGACGAGCAGGATGTCTAACCCAGCATTTTGAGTTCCACTCCACAGTGACTAAATCTCTTCCTTGATCTAACCCTAAAACTACTCTGAGTGGGCCAGATTTGCTGTTGCTTTCAAGTGAACAACAGACTTCAGGGGACCAAGGTTTTGTATGTTCAGAAACTCTTGCATATCCAGGTATCCTTTAACTAATGAACAACAACAAAAAAAATCAATAATCATAGCTTTTCCATGAAAACCCAGATTACAGTTTTATTCAAATGCACTGTTTGCAACAGGGATAGAATTTGTAGATCATATTAGAAAAAGCTAATTAATTCTTATCACCTTATTTACCAATAACAGGATTACATTTTCTGGTTGCTCCGTACATATTTTTTTCTATTTCACTCAACTGTGTAACCTGAAACTATCCATTATGCATCACTGCCTCATCATCTTCACCTGATTTAGCTGAACCTGTCTTCTTCTATTCAGCATGGCAAAAAGGGCATTTTTAATCTGCTCTAAATTGCACTTGCAATTTGTTCTGATATGATGTATCTCTTTTCTCATTGCAAACATTTAAATAGTTGCAAAAACTGATCAGATTAGATCATTTAGGATGTGCACAGATACCTAATGAACAGTACGTAACCATTCCTGCTGTCATCTTTCCCTCCATGAGTATAGCCACTCAGACAAATCTTTAGCAGATTGTGTGTCACAGACTTAGCACCTCACACAGAAAGGCTGGAACTTCCCATACAGACAGCAAAGACTACTGCTACGTGGCAACATATTTCTTAGCATTATAAATCCCACAGTTGATGGCACAAATCAGGAAAGACTCAAAAATACTCAGACCTAAAGGACAGCTTCCCAAAAGCTGTGTGGATGTGTTTTTCACCAATGGATTAAAAGAACAATTTCTAGTCTGGGGTATTTCTAAGTATTCCTGAATTAATTCCATTGAATGTAATACTGACTTGACCTCTGCTCAAATACACATATATTATGCATAGAAATCTATTTTCTCTCTCTCATCAAGAGATACCAAAAAACTGTAAACCTCTGACTAAGAGATTAGACAACAGCACAGAAAACAATACTCACAGAGAAATAAAAATAAGAACTTCACAGGTTTTACCTGTGTGGTTAGTTCTAATAAATATTATATTGATTTATTCATTTTCAATTAATTTATTCATCTGAAAGTGACCACAATCTTGGTGCTGGAAACCTGGTAAGAAATCCATGAAAGTAGAGAGACTATTTTAATTATTTTAAAATTATGTATGTAGCACTACCCCATTATTCCATGTAAAAAAAAGTTTATATGTAGATGTCTTATACAGCATGAAAAATTTACAAAATATCAGCATTTGCCAATGTATCCTTTATTCAACCCTTTTATGCATTTCAATAAAGCTTTTCAGCACATGGTTCTCATTCTGAACTTCCCCATGGAAGCCCTTATCCTTCCAGTCTACAATGGCAGTTTTCACTTTTTGGGGGCCTTCCACTAACAGTGTTTACATTACACTGATTGATTTGGAAAAAAACAGCCCACCTCTGAGGCAGATTGCAGCTGCCCTGAGTTAGGACTAAGAATTAGTAAAACATAAAAAAAGCAAATTACTTGCATCAGCACACTATGGATGTTTATGGCAAAACCCCACTTCTACTGCATTTACTTGTTTTACTTGTCGTTGTAGACATCTGAGCTAGCCTGGGCTTCATGGGATGGTTCTACAGAATGGGTGGACACCAGCAACTGAAGAATCTCCTTTCCCCTTAATTCCTATGGCCTTATCATGTGAGAAAGTAAGAACACTGCCAGTTCTTAAAAATGTTCTAATAGCTCATATTTCAATTAAACCCCTACCTCCTGAAGTCATACAACAAGAGATTTCAAATAGTTTTCTTACTTTGTGGTTGTACAAGTATTTAAAATAGCAAACTGTTAACAAGCCCCAAAATACAATAATACAAACCAAAATGTATATTTGTAAGTCTCCAGATTTTATATCACACATTATTTCTTTTTTTTTTTTTTTTTTCTGGATAGATTGATGACGTTTTAATTCTCAGTGTAATTGGAAATGCCGAGTGCTACTGGAGATGCTAAGCGACCACTCAGTCCCCAGTACCTCAGCTTACAAATTTGTCGGTCTGCAGTGAGGAAAGGCTGTTTGCTGTTGCTTCAGCGGTGGGCAGCTGGCTGGCACAGCCATGTGCACACTGCTCAGTTTTCTCATCTAGCACAGTTGAAACAGTGAGATGGTACTCACTGAAAGGGACTCCGAGGTCACCGATGTGGTTCTTTTCTATTGCAGGAGCCACAGGATATGGAAGAAATGCATGGAGCTCTATTAAAAAAAAAAAGTTGTCTTTTTGCTCCTATTATTTAGATTGGAAAGACTTTCTAAAATCTCATTGCTTTAATGGGTAGGAGCCTTCTTCTGATTTTCAGATTAAATTTGCACACTGCCAGTTTGCATCTTTCTTTTTTTTTTTTTTTTTTTTTTGTCAGTACTATCCCATAACTCAAATAGTTCTTCTGTTTCTTTTTCTTCCTGATGCTCATCCAGGATTTATTTGAGCACAGTTCATCTTATATGAGCCAGAAGTAACTCTCCTGTGATCTGTATACCTACAGTGACACAAATCTAAGGTGTGTAAAAAAGAGAGAATTTGATTCCTTGGGATTTTCTTCAACAAGCTACCGCAACGAGACAAATGCAATGCAAAGCTACAGTCTAAAAATCAAAGGAAATTACAATGAAAGAGGTAGGCACAGGCCATACAGGACTCATCTCAATCTCAATGCAGATGACAGGTTGTGTTGACTGTACCACGTACCGTGAAACATCCCCCACACCTAACAGCATGCTCCAGTGGGCTGGAGGGAGAATTCTGCAGCCTGTCAGGCAATCCAAGCCTGCCAAATCCCAGCCATACACACCTACCAGAGTAAGAGCTACAAAAGGAAATTATAAAAACAATTGACATACAGTTGGAATATTTTTTTTGTTTGTTTTCCAAACGGCTTGAAACAGATAAAACACAGTTGGTCAGTTTGGGGATGGAGCTAGAAGACAAACTGCCTGGAGTAATAGCAGGTCACTTTTATAAAGCCAGCTGTTACTCTGATCATTAGTTATTTAGTTGATGGAAGCAGCTGTTTTTCTTTTGGGGAACTTCTTTTGAAATCATGGAGTTTAGCATGTAAAGCCAGCACAGAATCAAGTCTTTTTTTTTTTTTTTTAAACACTGAATTTCAAGGCTTAATTTTCCCTCAAAATACTGGCTTTAGCTTTCAAAAAGCTTTCAGTGCCTTCTACGTAAGCTGCCCCTGCAGAGCACCAGAAATTTTGATTTTCCAAGGCTTTGACAGCTTTTGAAAAATAGCACTATATTTCGAAAAGTATTTTTTGAAGAATTATGATACAAACCAGTCTAAATCTCAATGAAGTCACTAAATCCTTCCATGTATTTTAGGAAAAAAATGCACTTGTCCTGGATGGCTTTAAACAAACAAACAAACAAACAAAAAACCAGAAAACCTGCCTCAATTAAGGAACATATCATGACTTGTTAGGAAATTTTAAATGAGTTCTTTGTGAAATTCTGTTAGGGCATTTACAGAAACAGATCTTCATTCTTTAAGATACTTTTGATTTCATTTATTTTTATGCAAAATCCTTTAGTTTTGAAGACCAAATTTGTAATGCTATTTCAATACTCTAAAAGAACTCTAGATACCTCTTTTTTCACCCTTTCCAATGCTATTATTTAATTGTCTTCACTGCTTTTACTGTTATCTTACCTCAGCACACAGATAAATAAGCGAAGATGGATACCTCTTCAAATGCTACCTGCTTCATATTTCAGCCCTCAGGTAATCTAGTATGTAGTAGAAATCTTTTGGCAATGAGGGTTAGAAAACAGAGCCAGAGTGCAAACAGGTATACTGCCCCTGAAAACTCTTAACGAAATATCTCACTAGTCAGGTGAGCAGTCCTAACATCTTCACAAGGAATACTTATCTCAGCAACCACTGAATACTCATACACCCATGGGCTTGTACTTGTCTTTGAAAAGTAGAAGCCCCTGTAGAACATCTGAGATAGTGGTACACTTCTACAGGGCTTTCCTTTCCATTATGAATATTTTATTTTATTTTATTTTATTTTTTTTAAGACAGGAATGTACATAATAAACGGAATGGCTATGGAATTAAAGCAAATACTGAATACTTATAACAGTGTGCTTGTGTATGTAAAACATACTTAAATTAAAAAAAAAAACAAACACCACCACCCTTTAGAGCACTGTATTAACCCATTTGATGGAGGAGTGATGCTAAGCTGTGCCTAGTGAGTTTGAAGGCGTAAAAACTTACTTTCTTACATTTAGTGTGCTAAAACAGAAATTTAAATTGCTGAATGCTATCTGCAAAGTAGGATCTCTAAAATTTCAGCATCACACAGAGAATTTTCCAGGTAACTAAAGTCTATAAGTTTAGAGAAATATCTGAAACTTCAGCAGTTTTCCAAAATAGTAAGTTACTTCATCACATGAGACATAACGGGCTGTAGGAAAAAAAAAAATCAATGCCTTGTGTCTCTGTCTAGATGCTATCAAAATCTAGAGAAGTAAATATTGCTTGTTAATTGCTTGTTATGCCAAGCAACCGAGCCATGTCTAGCCCATCGTTTTTGCTGCTGAATCTGAAGCTGCAGCATAAGCTATGGATTCAGGACTTAGGCAAAAGCCCAGATGCAAGACGGCATTTAGCTCCATTACGTAGTTGTTAGGCACTTGATGTAGGCTCCAGAGCCTTGAAGTTCAGGCTCCTACACTGTCTTTAGGTGAGCTGGGCAAGTGCAGTGCAATAATGAGCATGTCAGTGCAATAATGAGCAACTGGCTTGCCCAAAGGGCATTCAGCTGCCCAGGACAGCTAACGTAAATTGCTGAGTAGGTGGAAACATCTCTGAGATCTGTTCTTCTTTGAGATGTTGGGTCCTTTAGAAGCGCAGCCTAGAATCCACTCCTGAGAGTGTGTCTGTAACTTGCAAAGAAATGAGCAAAAAGTGCCCTTTTTAGAACACAACCAGAGAAAAGGCAGTGGTAGTGACTTACACATTGTATCCAGCAACCAGTAATGAAATACAGAGTAGGAGCAGGGATAATAGCTTGTATTTCCTCTCTTGCTGTACTATCCTACTGATGTAGAATCCTGTCTCTAAAAGCCTGAAACAGATGCTTAAGTAACAGTAAGAAAAAGGCAAACTTATGTGATATGCTTGAAAATTTTCTTGCAAACTCTCCCAGGCTCTATTTCCAGCTCCAAAAATTTCGGAAATGGGTGTGATTTCCACCTGCGTAGCAACCCTCAGTAGATTTCTCTTCAAGATCTTGTCCAGTATCCCCTCAAAACTTTTTGCTCTCACAGCAACTACAGCAGAGCTTCACAAATCTATCACATCTTGAAGGAACAACCACCATTTTATTTTATTTTATTTTATTTTATTTTATTTTATTTTATTTTATTTTATTTTATATTTTATTTTATTTATTTCATTTCATTTCATCTTATTTTTGAATCTGGCAACTAGTGCCTTCACTTGTTGTCCCCTTCCTCTTATAATGGAAGAGTCAGTAAAGAATCTATTCTTATCTACTCTCTTTATCTCTCTCATGAGATTAGAATGCTCTATAAAGCAAACTCTTAAGTTGTTTTTGTTCTCAACAGGAAACTTAGCTTATTTAGTCATTCCTGAAAATAGATACCTCTGATCTTCCCTGTTGCCCTTCTCTTACTCTTTTCCAAGTCTACTGTGTCCTTTATGAGATGAGGGGAACATAAGCGTACACAGGATTTAAGAAGTAGGTTAGCTATGATTTTATGCAGTGGCATAATTGATATTGTTCTTCTTCCTATGCCTTTCCTGTAATTCCTAGACTTTTTGTTTGTTTGTTTGTTGTAATGCAAAATGCTTCAACTTAAACAAAAAGCATAAAGAGCCTCTCATTTGACAAAACCTAGTGTCTGGAGATGGGAGATTTAGGTTAAAATCCCTTTACCTCAGAACAGGTCTTCCCTCTAGAACGTATTTCCTTGGTAAAATACTTCAATCACTGGCCAACAACGCGAGAAGACGCAGTCATTGCCTTGTCCTTTGTCTTAAACAGAAGTAGCAGCAGATCAGGACACCTGATCTTATCAGCACATAATTAGGGAAGCCTTACTGACTTAGGCATCAGGGAAGTCATCTGAAAGCATTTTTGGTTTTGGATCCCAATTAAAGTTAGGAGAGAAAGATGGACTGAGAAGTACATAATAGGGTCACTTAACGCATACACAGAAAAGGAATTCCTCCTGCCAGAAAACTTCCCCGGAAGGCCCTAAAGTTACTAGCTGAGTTGCTGACCCTTTTAATTAAAATTGTGGGTTCAGGCATCTAAGTTCTACCGGCATCCTACTTTCAGTGCTGAGAATTTTTTACCAGATGTAGCACAGTAGTTTTGTCATCCACAGGGTTTTTACCAGAATAAGGACTTCCGAAATTAGCTAACTTAAACAACAGCTACTGGAGTCTTCAATTAGTAATGAAAAATATTGGTTTCTAGGGTGAAATATAGCTACTTCTGATGGGAGAAAGAACACCTAAGTCCAGGTATGGTTCAGAAGAGGAAGGCAATAGGAGCTTCTGCAAAACATGCCTCAGCTCAAATAATTCATGATGCTTTAAAGTCTGTACTTTGACCAGAGGGTGTCATAATAACAACCTGTGAAGAAAAAAAAAATATATATATATATATATACATCCCCATTTCATTTCTAAAATCTCCACTGAATCATTCATTTCCACCTGAGCTTCAAGACTGAACTGACTGACATCAGTAATTTGTATTGAACAAGCCACCTGGACCATACCTTCCTACAAAAGTACTCCACTGCCAGCAGCTCCTCCAGAACCTGCTGGAGCCAAGTTTCATTTACAGTCCCAGCCTCTTTGAAAAATTTGCCATCTTTCATTTAGTGGATTTTGTTTATTTAATACTGTAATTACTTTTCTTCTTGTTGATTTATCTTTCCAATGCAGAAGCCTTGACATGTATTCAAAAAGGTAACTTTTGTCTTTATGGGAAAAGAAGCTTATTGAATAGGCAAAGGATGTCTTATAAAGGAAAGCCACATAAATGGTGCATGAAGCTGTAAGAATCGCCCTGTTAAATGGGAGAAGGGGGCTCCGGAACTGCTGCAGACTTCCCGGCCCTAAGGGGAATACTGAGAAGCTCTGCATGTTTGAAGAGGAATTGAAATTGTCAGCGAAAGAACAGAATCTGTTCACCCTTAAATTCCTAATTAGAGAACTCATAGTGGGAAGTGACCACTTAAATGATGAGCACAGAAAATGAAGGAAATTGCCTGCCTTAAGAAATGGAAAGTGCCTACATTCATAAATTACCAACCTGATTTATAATCCAGGTTATAAGTAGCATGGTTTTAAATTGGCATGATAATTTTATATATTTTATTTAGTTTCTCTCCAGCAATTCAGATAGAGTATATTTAGAGGTGAAGTAACGACAAATACAATTTAGAAAACTTTTCTTACACATTGTATAGATTAAACACTGGAAGTTACAGCTTTATTTTAGATATGCACCATAGACTAGTGGGGTTACAGTGACATTGATTTTTAACTGTCATCGATTTCTGTACACCTTTTCATACCTGCCAATATTTGAACCTAAAACAAATCCATACAGTATATTTAGATTTTAGCATATATCAGTCTCAATGGTACAAAAATGCAGAACACATAGATGGTTAAAATGGATGCTTAAACAGTCTTAAGATTCTTATTTTGTTTTAGCCCTTATGTTTTACATATGGTAGGACTAAATTTCGCCATAAGAACTATGCAACAACATCCATAGGAACATGTCATCTAAAGTGTAAAAGATGCTAAAGCATTAAAAATAAGGTACAGTAATATTACTCCATTATAATTGAGTTTGAATTATGCCAAATACCTGGCCTACAAAAATATTGTCAAAAAAAAAAAAAGAGGTTGGAGTTAATAAGAAGGCTCTGATCCCATATTCCTTTAACAGTCTAAGGGATTATTGAACCTAAATGTGTGTTCATGAGAACGAACAGAAAGCATGAGCCGATTTAGAAATCTAAGCCTTAGTTGGGGCCATCCAATAAAGAGCAGAGAAGTTGCTTTTCTTGTTGGTAGTGAGATGTACGCTGTCTGCTAGCTTGGAAACACAGTCCCAATGTCAGCTTTTTAATAAAAATTAGAATATTTAGAGAAACTTTGCTACTTTTTTTTGTGAATAAAGCCATGGTACTGGAATGCCAGAAACAAAAATGAGAGATTTTCTCTAAAGAGTGAAAAATTAAAGTGATACACAGCTCATTAAATAATTCACAGAGCATAATTAGCTGCCTTTTGGAAGGCAAAATGCTGGTTGAGGTCAGACAGTGATAGTAATAAGGTATAGATGAGGTAATTTGGGTGAGAGTTTTTACATTATTTGGGAAAATTACCCATACATTTTCCTAGTGAGAGCAGTGAATATTTTTAAGTCTTGCCTAAATATTTACATCTCTTTGATTCAAATTTAGCCACAATTATAATGTAATTTGTTAAAACATGTTCCTTTTTCTATTAACATTTTCTTGCCTACACAGATTCATAAATAGCTTACTTATTGAAAAGACTCCAGATATTTTTCCTTAAGCACAGTGAGACAAAAGCTACAAAAAGGACATACCCCATTGACTTTAAGTAGGTTATATGGAACACATCAGTAAGCCAGGGCAGAATTTCAAAGACTATTTTCAGCCTGAGATATATGTTGAATAGATGTAATTACAGATTCATATATTTCTCATTTAAAATGAAAATGTAAAAAATAAGTGAATTGTCCACAGAGCTTTCTTCTTTAATTTTAGGCACAGAAAGAACTTCATGGGAAATCTCTTTCTAACTACACAGTGCTGTTCACAAATCATCACGCAGGACTTCTCATGTGCCCTTACTTGTGGCTGAATAGCATCTTACTCCACAAGTAGTTCCATTGAACTTTGCTGAATGGCACTCACTGAGAATACTCGGATAATACCCTGCTCCATAAATAATTACATCAGTACTTGGCTTCAGTAGCACTGTGGAGGAAGGTGCTATTCATATCTCAGCAGGGTTATTAGAATCAAGCCCCTAAGCATTTCTTCAATAACACAGAGAACGAACTGTCACTGTCTTGTCATTCCCAAAGGAACTTTTTGCCTCAGTCTACTCTAATAGGTTTTTCATCAGTGAGGTTGATTTGGCCTTCTTGTCTTTTCTAAACTCATATGAGACTGAGATTTTCCTGCTGAACCTCCCAGAGGCAATAGCAAAACTCCCAAACAGGTTCACTAGAAAGAACCTCCTGTATAGCTCTCTACATGACCAGCTGAAAATTCAACAGCATTTTTTGAAACTACAGACAAATGAGGCCAGGGTCTACATGTTGCCTTACCTCCAGCTAGTTAGCACAGTCTCAGAAAGCAAAGGCAGATTGCTACGCTCTTCAGCAACGTACCATTCACAGAGCCCTGGTTCTGATGTGACATGGTGTCTTTCGTACCAGCAATACCTAATGGTAAGAGCCAGCCTGTCCAACTCAGTTCTCCTTTCTCACCACGCCCTAGGAGCCATACATTAGTAACATGCCACCATTTATTTTATTTTATGAGAGAACAAAAGAAAGTAATGTCAATATTCTAAGAAAATGTTTAATCCTATGAATGAATCCTATCAGATGAGAGCAGATTTAGTTAAGGAGAGATACTCAAGGAGGAACATATTCAAATGAAATCTGTCTAAATCTGCCTAATAACCTGTGCAGGGTGCTCACTCTTGGGAACAATCATGCCACTGAACACACTGAGGACCCTAGCTCGTGAGTCTTCAGAATGAACCTCCATTGAGACCAAATCACCCACCACATCAAGAAAGGGTGTCTCCTTCAGGTCAGGTGTGAAAACAGTAGTGTATCAGTGTAGAGGGGAAAAAAAAGTAGCCACAGCTTGCATTGTACCTCATGTGTGAGTAAGAATATTGTGTTTTCCCATTCTGACAGAACGTTTAAATTCATAACATCCACATGCACACCAAGTATTTGAATATTACACTATACAAAAACACCTCATCTCTAAAAAGGCATAAAATGAAATTATTAACAAAACAGAAGTTTCATTACAAAAGTTACGTTTGTGTCCTGCATTCCTTACAGTGTGGTAGGATCCTCTGAACGTGAAAGTCAGTCTCCAAAAGGGAATCGTGTTGTATTATGTTACGATCATATCATG
This sequence comes from Anseranas semipalmata, assembly GCA_013399115.1. NCBI lineage: Eukaryota > Metazoa > Chordata > Aves > Anseriformes > Anseranatidae > Anseranas > Anseranas semipalmata. Next base: position 77,711 of record VXAA01005293.1, read on the forward strand.
GTATGCTGATCTCACATTTTCATATACCTCTATACACATATACAAACCCTGGTAATTTTGTCCTTTGAATAGTCTTGAGGGTACATCTGATCTTAGGAAACAGGCTGGCAAGATAAGAAAGATGATATGAAAACTTCCTAAAAGTTTTACGATAAATCATTCTTTGCCAAACCAGTATGAGAGAAGTATTTCAGATTAAGCACCCTGTCTTTAGAAATAGATAAGTTTACAAGTGACATTAAAACGTTACTAATGTAAGGATCACACATTTTAATTTAAGGTCAGTTACATCCATATTTATAGTTGAATTATTCCACTGGACTTTCAGACAGGAGGTACAAATATTTTTGAAAAGTAATTTCTGCTAACTAGCAGAACCTGGGATGGACTTGCTTTCATTGTCACCTAACCCCGATCTTTGTTTATAGAGTTTCATGGTTTCAGAAGCAGCACCACCTATTGGGTGAAAAATGTAGGTTAGTGTCTACTTTATCACGAGAGACCTATTGTAAAACTGGTTTTGTATATAATGTGCTGGAGCTCCTAAGTTCCTCATACTTAAATACGAGCAAACAACTAGTATTTTCTAGTGATCTATTTGACAGAAGCTTATAAATTCAAATCGAACATTCAGCACAACACAAACCCCATCACTTAGCTTCCAATATTTATTTGGCAAAGTATTTAAGACAGCACTTCCAGCAGCGTCAACTGACTCACGCTAGTTGTAATAACAGTGAGTAACAGCGCATTGCATGAGTTTTATGATGCGCTCCAGTTGCACAGATCTCAACGAGTTGAAAATGAACGTGGTTATGTAAGTGGTCCTACCAAAATCTATACATGAATCCATGCTCTGTCTGGAATCTCTGTCCCATGCGAACGGATGAATCGCACTTTGCTTCGCAAGGCAGCTGCACCTACCCGCAGCCGGAGCGGAGCTGCGGGGTGGGCTGGGAGCCCGCCCGGAGCAACCCGCCCGTACCGGGGGCGGCGCGGAGGTACCGCGCCTCCACGCAGCCCGGCACCGGGAGGCCGAGGGACAGGAGGAGCGGTCCCACGCGTGGGGGCGGCAGGAGGTTCCCACGGCGCTCGGCGGCCGGTGACTGCGCCTGGAGCTCACAGCAGAAGGGATCGGAGGGGGAAAACGGCACCGGAGCCAGGGGAGAAAAGTTGGTTAGGAGCCCCGGGATTAATTCACGGAAACAGCACTCACCCACTCTGAGGATACAGACGAGCTGGATGCAGGCAACCAAGCGCCCTAGAATGAGCATGTCCAAATCGTCCTTTTCCTCCTCCC
>VXAA01005293.1:79902-112493 GCA_013399115.1 Anseranas semipalmata
AAAAAAACCAACAACCCAACCCGCAACCAAACCCCAAACCACCCAACAAGAAGTGTAAAAATTAACAGCAGGTCCCGAGGGCGGCAGGCTCCGGCCTTCTTGGGGGGGAGCAGGCACAGAGCCTCTGGGCTGAGCCTGAGCCCCCCACTGCCTTCCCAGCACTGAGCTGCTCCCTCTTGGGACACCCTGGTGGGAAAAGGCAGTTGTAGAGCCCCTCTTAGAAACTCCTGTTAAAAACTCGGCATATCCCACGCAGGGGCTAGAGACATCTCTGAGTAATACTCGGGGCTTTGGGAGTGTGAGATGGCACACGCGATCCTCCACTTCATCCCAGGGCCGCCAAAGTGCAGCCCAGGGGCAGCATGAATGGCTGCTGTGTTTGAGATACTGTTCCCATCTGAGCGAAACCGTCTACTCTGCACGGATGTGATGCGACTTTTAATGGCGGGCAACTTACGTGCAAGAACACTTGGTGTGTTATAGGTATGCAGTTCTGCCGGGCCTCGTAGTCCTCAGGCACGGGAGCTGCTTCTGCCAGTTTCTCCTTCAAGGAAAACAAAGAAAAAACTCCCATGCCAGTTTTTCATTTCAATGCCCACCTGCTCTACCTGGCCATTCGGGATGTTAGAGCTATCTTGTGATGAAGCAAACTGGAAATTTCCAAGTGAAGAAAAGTCGTAGGAGAAATTGCCGAGATGTTCAAGCAGTTGATTTTATTTGGAAAGCAGACTGCAGACCTGTCTTCTCATGCAAGGTCAGCATCTTTCAGGGTACAGTTTCCATACAACAGAGGTTGGTTCCTTAGGAGAAGGATTAGCTTTGAATGTCAGTTCTTGTTCAACAGACTTCTGGTACCATGGCAAGAAATAAGTTCTGTGTGCTGATATCTCTCAGCAAAAGACTATTCTAGAATTGTCCTAGAGGAAAATATAGTTAGAGATTTTAATCAGCTGATTTTTGTGTTACTGAAAGAACCCAGATGCCAGGAAACCACTGTAGTACTTTCAAAACACATAGACATGCAAACATGCTCAAACACAGGCAGACGTATGCAAGCCAGAATATTGATACCACTGGATAGTACATTCAAGATAAACTCCAGTTCCAACACCATTTTGCAATTGGGTTAGTTTCTCAGTAGCAGTAAGAATTATACAATATTGCATAGCGATATATACAGATATTATTAAAATACATAGTATAAAGTATACAATACTCAACAAGTTCCAAAATGTAGTATGGAATAATATGAGTTATTTTCTTAAAGGCCACATGTGGAAAAGAAGGAGTATATTTAGTTACTCTAGAGACGATTCTCCACCACCATACTTTTTACATAGGTATTTTATTACTGCCAAATGCAGGGTAATATGTCTATGGACATGCAATGCTGCCAATGCCTGCACGACAGCAGTAATGCATGGCTGTCAAGATGTGCCTTCACTTGTCTTTCCTCTCAAGTTGGTGGGTAGACATAACTTGATTATGCTGCTTGTGAGTATACGCGAGCTTGCAGAGCTATCATTAGGAATATCACTGAGACACATAATACAACAACAAAATCTCAATTCATTAAGTGTCATGTTTCAGTTAAACATGTCAGAACTTTCTGGTTATAATACTGTTTTTACCATGAGTATTTAATATTGAATGCCCCTTTACATGGAGGAGTACTAGCATAGGATCTCAAACCTTTTTTTGTAATAAGAACATAAAAAATAGAAAGTAAAAGCAGTATTTTTGTGTTCCTCAATTTTGTTTGTCATGTTAGCAGAGATTCAAGATCATTAAAAACTTATTAACAAATACATAAAGACTGTTATATATATATATTAAGGGAGTTCCATTTTCTTAGAGTCCATGTACAGTTGTATTATTTTCAGTTCCAAGATTGGTCTGAGGCATTACTCTCCTAATTTGTCTGCCTCCAAGAACACATAAAAAGAAGAAAAATGGTGACACTGAACCACTGATTTGTCCCTTTATTAAACAGATGTAACTGAACTGCTTTTTGAACTTAAACCTGAGGACAGTAGATGCTGTATATTTTCCTCTCAGGAAGAGATCGGAGTTGGAGAGTTTGACAGAAGCCAGGTGCTATCAGATGCAGGGAAGAGCTACAGGAGAGACAAAGTCTATTCAGGCAATCCAGTTTTATTATTTTAGTTCTTGGTAAGAACCAGCTGAAAAGAGCTGGGCTGTTAGGTGCACTAAAGACAGCACAGTTTAAACCTGGCTTTTTAGCAGCTCTCTGCCTCACCTAGCTTTGGGAAGGGCTTCAATACCGTCTCTTCTGGCAAAGCAGGTGATCTGATGAAAGGTTTGTGGGCTAGAAATCTTAGTTATCTGTTTTTCCCAGCCTTATCATCTCATCTTGAAATAAAAAACAGATCTCCTTGCAAACTCTGCCTCTTCCGGCAACAACAGTCTGTACCTAGCTGATTCCTTCAGTGTGGAACAGCTGCCCCTTGTTAGCTCTGCTGAAGAACAACCTTCTAACCTCAGTACTTACTGAGTGGAATGGTTGTGGAGATCAGTGGCATATGAGACGTAAGAAATGCTGGGCTGAAATGCAAGCAATGAACAGATTAGTTTTATATATATGTACATGAGCACTTAGTCACATTTGTCTACATTTCCTGCCATATTCACTTGTAGCCACAGTGCCTGTTCAGTCACAATCTACTTCTCTTTCTACAGTACAGCAGTGCACTTTGAGAAGTGTACTTACTACTCAACACCTGTTGCAAATAAGTGTTTTCAAGATTTTCCATGAAGGTTGGCACTATTTTTCCAAAAAAAAAAACTATCTGTGAAGAAAAATGCACGACTGGCTGACTTCCTGACAGTGCTTTCAGTTCTCTGAGAGGCATAGCCATGTAAAATGCTCTGACTCCAATTGCAAATCCCTTCCTATGCTCTAGAAGAACATATATGCCTCTCGGGACATTTGGTTATTTTCCCTCCTGTTACGCAGCAACAGAGAAAATGAAACTAATATTTCATATGTCTATTTAGCATCCCTATTCATTTCTGCTTGGGTTATTAAAAGGAAAATTGGGAACACAAGCACACCTACTACCACAGTAGCATATCATCTTACTGCGTCATTACGTGCCAGCAACACCGTAGTTTCCCACAGAGACAGATAAGACTAACCCCTAAAATGGTAAATGAAGAGCGGATATGAGGAAATTATTTAATACCAGATTCCTCCCAAGGTCCCAAACACGCAGCCGCATGACATCCTGAGAGGTTTAATTCTTGCTTGTCTCTCTGTCGAGGCGCAGGTCGGATTAGGAGGTCTGCGTGAATGCTGAAGGTAGCTGCAGCCTGGTGCCAGGCCTCCCCCTGCCCCTCTGCGAGGACATGGCCTGTGAGATCACCTTGCCCAGGCACTGAATTTGGCCGTCCATGCTGAGATGTGTAAGAAGCTCATCATCTCTCCTGTCACCCATGCATTGAATTAAGTCTACAAGTAACAGTTTCACTGGTCTACCTCCCCTCCAGCTCCTACTGTTAGTAAAGCCCTGTTTGTGTAAAGAAGCAGTCTCTATCCCAGGGAAAAAGGTTCTTTCAATCAGTAACTGCAGAATAAGGCACTGTTTTCAGTGGTGTTGATGGTCAAAAGGCTCTTTTTCTGTTGCCCTCCTTTTAAAGATAGTGTACATCCTGGCAGGAAATTCAGACAAGTAAAAACAAAATGTATGCTTACAAAAACAGCAAACCAAAAATGGAAAACTCTATTGCATGCTCCAGCTATGTATGAAAGGCATGCATAGAATCAAGCATGTGATCATGCAGAGTAAACAGACAGTTCCTATGTATGTGACATGCTTTAACAACAGACCGTTAAATAATAAATAAAAAAAAAATTAAAATCCCCCACAACCACCAATTAAACTAAGATCTACTAGGTCAATTCCATCCAAAAGCAAGTTGTTTTGGCTTATTCACAAATCTAATCAAACAGTATTTATTACATTGATGTCACATTTACCAATTTTCTTCTATTTCATTTGTGAATCTGGTGGCCTTCTTATTACAGTAAGTGCCATCCTACAAACACAATAGATATGAAGTCCCTGGAACAATTTGTCATGATCATCATGCTTGGGTAAACACTGTTGATAATGCCGCACAGAGAAGCTTAGAAGCTTTCAAATAATGCATATTGAATGTTAGGAACAGTTTACTGCTGGCAAATGAAGCCAGCATTAAATTAGTGTTTATCTTTCTTCTTTCTTCTTCTTTCTTTCTTTTTTCTTTTTTTTCTTTTTTTCTTTTTTTTCCAACTGCAGTTACATTTTAGAGGGTATGTTTCAATTTTACAACTGGAACTAAACACAACTTAGATTGTGGAACTGACCTACTATTGGACTGCCATTATTCTCATTGCTTTTAAATATATATATATATTTGAAATCTACTATTCACCTGGGGATAAAAGAAAACAGCAGCAAAGTAGCAGCAAAGATATGCTGATGTGCAATAACCCATCTTAAAAATAGCCACTATCTGTCAGCATTCAAGGCATTCTCAGAATAAACTATTCACAGCTCTTCTTTCTTTTGACAGTAATACCGATGATGCTGATACATTGATAGGAAAATAAAAAGAGGCAGAGATATTGACTTCTAGCACATAGAAACAAAAGGCATAAGTTTTTCAAGTAGGGAAAGGAGTAACTAAGTAAAATAGTACTCCTCTTTAATATCTAAAAATATTCAAGACAGTTATTCCATTGTAGTGGCTTTTAAGATCTTAGAACACCTATTGGTAGAAAGAGTAACTTCTTCAATTTGAACAAAATTTAATCAAAAAACTTAGATATATCATGGTTTGGCTATTAAATCTTCAGAGCTGCCTATCAATTGTGGCAACTGAAATCTACAAAATTTAATATACACAGATTATAATGTGATGCATGTAGGGAAAAGAGTCCTAGGTTCTAATAGAAAATGATGGGCTCTGAGATTACTGTTACCACTCAGGAGAGAGATTTGGAGTTATGATAGATAGTTCTGTGAAAATATTAGCTCAGGACATGGTAGATGTTAAAAAAAGAGGCAAATACAATCTTAGGAATTATTAGAAAGCAAATAGAGAACAAACCAGGGAATATTACTTAGCCATGCTATAAATCCTCTTCTCTCTTGCCACTTCTAACTCAGACTCTGAATACAAAGTGACTCTTTAGAATGTCTTAAATGTCTTTTTTTTTTTTTTTTCTCTCACTACATACACACAAATCCCCAAATTTCATTCTTTTCTTTCCTCAGAAAAATAATGTAGTGAAGCTGGGAAACAGTGAGAGAACAAAGAGGGTAATCAAAGATGTGGTGGGATGACTTCTTTGTTTAAGGAACAACAAGGAAGATATTTGTGGTATTTGAGGGAAAAAAGAATCTAGGATATTTTAGTCTGGAAAACAGACAACATACAATCAAAGTCTGTAGAACTAGACCATGGAGAAGGTAGATGGGGAATGACTGCTGGCAGCAAATGAAGCTAGCATGAGCTGAGTTCACAAAAGACTTCTAAACCAAAGTTATTCCTGCAAAGAGAGCCAGACCTGTGGATATCCCTGGTGACGGTATTGGGGACTCAATGGATTTATGATTTCAAGGGCAGACCAACAACAGTTTGAAAGAAAGATTTATTAAAGGTTACCAAATGGATATGTAACATCGGTCTTGGGAAATCTCCTAAACTCAGAGTAGTTTGGGGTTGCAGGTTACTTGGGGAAAGTACCATATACCTGTCCTCTTCTTGTTCATGTTTTTCCTAGGCACCTGTTAACTATTGGAGAGTGGATGGATGCTTTTTCTGAGCCAAACAACACTTCTGGATTACATTCTTATAGCTGCCTTCAGCATGGACGAATTACAGATATGATCCTGAGTGATGACATAAACTATAGCACATTTATATATGCCAGCAAAAAAAAAAAAAAAAAACAAAACAACAATGGTGTTTGCTATCAGAACATCAAAATATTCTATCTGTGACTAATAAGTGTACTCTTAGGTTATGCAAAAAGATATAAATTTTTTGTTTGTTTATTTGTTTGTTTGTTTTTGATTATTCTAAAATAATCAATTCCAGTTGTAACTGGAAAAAAAAAAAAAACATTTCCATTGAACTGAATTTCAGGAGAAAACTAAATCCCTAAGTATATTTTATGATTAAGGTAAGGATTAGGAACTTGCCTCCTCCATTGTGTTCTTTCACTGTTTTAAAATACTGTATAATATAATTCAGGCAAATATCCTTCCAATCCTTAGGGTCAGACTACTTGATTTCACCCTATCAGAATCAGCAGCAAACCTTGTTTTTTGGATGTTCTTGAAAAGCCTGAGCTGAATTCCTGATTCTGTCTTAAACTATCTGAGGAGGTATAGCTTGCAAATAAAGAAGCCTAAAAGTAAGTGCCTCCAAGATGTCTATGCTCCTATTATAGCTCAAGGAGAACTGGTAATTTTCTCCTGACCAAATGTCAGTGCCTTTTTTGCAGGGCACATTGAATAGCTCTCTAAATTCCACTCCAGGTCTGTCATGGTTTAACCCAGCAGGCAGCAAAGCACCACACAGCCATTTGCTCACTACCCCACCTCAGTGGAATGGGGGAGAGAGTCAGAAAAAGGTAGAACTTGTGGGTTGAGATAAAGAAAATTTAATAGGACAGAAAAGGAAGGGATAATAACAACAATAGCAACAATAATAATAATAATAATAAATACATACAAAGCAAGAGATGCACAATGCAATTGCTCACCACCTGCTGACCGATGCCCAGCCCGTCCCTGAGCAGCGGCTGCACCCCCCAGCCAACTCCCCCCAGTTTTATTGTTCAGCATGATGCCATATGGCATGGGACATCCCTTTGGCCATTCTGGGTCAGCTGTCCTGGTTCGGTCCCCTCCCAGGTTCTTGTGCACCCCCAGCCTCCTCACTGACAGGGCAGTATGAGAAGCTGAAATGTCCTTGTCTTAGTGTAAGTGCTGCTCTGCAACAACTAAAATATCAGTGTGTTATCAACATTATTTTTCTCCTAAATCCAATACACAGCACCATACCAGCCACTATGAGGAAAACTAACCCTACCTTAGCTGAAACCAGGACAGTGTCTCAATTCAGATATTCACTGACTACACTGAAAACTTACACACCTCTCATACATGGAGACATTTAAGGGCTTGATTCAGCTTCCTAAATATAGGCATCTAGTGCTGTTTGAGAACCTGAGAACCTCCATGACCTCCACACTGTGCTGTCAGATCTGCCTCAAGACTTAGAGGAGATCTATATCATCAAGGAGCTGCACAATACCCATAATGTATCTCAAGTGGCACCAGCTGCTTATACATAGGTAAATGAGCTCAGTCATCATCTTCAAGCTGAATCTTCTCCCTGGTTCGTCACCTTGAGGGAACTGCTGGGAGCTAATTTTCCAAGGGACTTTGGTTCATGGGTGTTGAGTTTCATTCCACATTACCTTCAGACACTTGGCTCTTGGACTGCAATTCATGGTCCTGAGGTCAGTGCTACAACCTGTGGGGACTGGGGGATGCGCAGACATTCCCTATTTCTACAGGACTGTATTGTCCCTGCAGGACTGACTCTGGTGCCCACACACAATTGGGATCCCAGTCCTCCCACATACCTAGGATCATGGATACTTCTGTTCAGTCTCCTCCTTCTCCCCTGGTGGAGATGAGGACACACCTCTCATCCTGATGTGGTGCTTGGCAGAATGGGATTTGGGTACTTGTGGGATAGCTGGGAGAAAGCACAGGTAGGCTGATGTTGCCAGACACAAGAGGAGGGAGGCAAAGGCAGGCAGTTTGCTCAGTGTGGTTTTGGGGACTGGTTGTATACAGTGCTATATATGGAGAAGATGGGATACCGTGCATGAGAGTAGGCAAATACAAAAATGAGGTGCCATAGCCATGATGCTGGGGAGAAAGGGAAGATGCAATACTTGTATGGAGGAGGAGGAAGAAATGGGCTGCCCTTGGGCTTGGAGAGGGGAAGGAGAAAGTTGACTACTTGGTGGGGGATGAAAGAAATAAAGTACTTATAGCAGAGGTGAATGAAGCTGTAGCAGGTCCTAAAAATAGATATCGCAACCATGGCTGCCAAGGCTTAACTATCTTGGTCTAGATCATCTCTCAAGGTACTGAGAGATTGGCTCACTTTTCAAACATAGATGAGGAAGGAAATGGCCACTTTTTGTATACTAGGGGAAGCTGCCATGTAGACAACAGGACACTCATCTTCTGCCCTCCTCTTTTGCAAAGTTCACTGCTTATTTTGCTTCCCCAAAGTTTGCTTGGAGGTCCTGGGACCCACTAAGATTTGTAAGTCCTTTTGTGGGTTCTACTCCTTTGTTTTTCTGCTCTGCATGTTTCTATCTGCTCAGGAAAGATAAGAGTACTTCTCTGCTCAAATGGAGATAAGAACTCTGCAGACAGCTTAGTAACAGGAGTCTTTCAGACAAAAGTGGCCTGTGCAGCACCTAGTGCAGTTTGTGGCACTTCAAGCTCTGTTTAGATTAAAGACTCTGTGAAAAAGAAGATTATTATCAAGATCCTATACCTATATCTAGCATAATTATATAGGAAAGTATGAATAACCTTGTTGAAACATCTCATATTTAGCTAAATTATTATAAATAGGAGACAGGGAGGCTTAGTAAGTGGGATTAGCACACATGAGTGGCTACATTAATGAACTGTTAGCATAAATGAAATACTTTGAACTTTCATCATTTGGAACAAATAAGCTTGTTTATCTCTTGAGTGATTTGTGAATGTACCAAAAATGCCCTCCAACCTTTGATGTGCAAGATAGCTACTTTAACAGGGGAGGGAGGAGAGAAAGGTGGAGTATTGTGTGTATAATTGTGTATGTGTGCAGTACAGCAAGCTGCCACCCTTTCCTTTCCTTTCCTTTCCTTTCCTTTCCTTTCCTTTCCTTTCCTTTCCTTTCCTTTCCTTTCCTTTCCTTTCCTTTCCTTTCCTTTCCTTTCCTTTCCTTTCCTTTCCTTTCCTTTCCTTTCCTTTCCTTTCCTTTCCTTTCCTTTCCTTTCCTTTCCTTTCCTTTCCTTTCCTTTCCTTTCCTTTCCTTTCCTTTCCTTTCCTTTCCTTTCCTTTCCTTTCCTTTCCTTTCCTTTCCTTTCCTTTCCTTTCCTTTCCTTTCCTTTCCTTTCCTTTCCTTTCCTTTCCTTTCNCCTCTCCTCTCCTCTCCTCTCCTCTCCTCAGGGTTGCTGAGCCGGACAGTCAGTCTTGCTAAGCACTTCCGCATCTACTAACTGTCCTGAAGTTGACAGCAACCTTAAAAGACTTGCTGTGTGTCAAAGAATGACAGATTCCATAACTAGAAGTGGTAGGACTGAAAAATGGGTACCTTTTCCATACTTCTAGAATACATGCTGAAAGCTTCCAGCTAAACCAAAGATTGGAATATAACTAAAAATATACAGTGTGCTCCCATATACCAGAACACAGGCTCATACCTCCATTTTTTTCATTAAAATTAAGTTAAAGGTCATAAACCATTTTATGATACTGGCAAGCATGTATGTCATGAAATTAATGTTTTTGTAACTCAAATCTTCTTATGATGCTGGATTAAGTCCAATTGTCACAGCCAAAAAATGTGCAGTAGCTATAAAACATCTTGGCTCTTTCCTGAAAGAACAGTTTCATAGTTTCTTGGTATATATGGTAAGCAGAGCTTGAAACATTTTGCATTGGGTTTCTGTGCACTCAGCATGGATGGCATTGACCAGTGGAGGGTTTTCTCCTCCTATCTGCTTTCTCCTCAAATTTCTGGAGCGTACATGACAGCCGTACTTGTGAAATGGCTGTGAAGCACTACAGTAACAAAAATCATGATGCTTTAAAATGCCACTTTAATAAACCTACTGCAGTGGCTCTCTAGGTGAGCTACCAGGCCATCCATTGAAAGTGGGACTGATGGGGAGGAGGCCAGCAGCTTCCTTAGTTGCCCCAAACTTCACCTTCTGCAGGCATAAACAAAAGTCCTTATAGTAACTTTATGCCTACCCAGGCGTTGTGGAACATCACCCTACACGAACACCAGATTCTATGGCATAGACATAAGGTTCAAATGACAGTGCAAGAAAAAGAGTAAGAGAGAATTGGTTTCCTGGCCTGTTAACCTAATTTTCAAACTGAGAATACCCATATGTGTGCAGCTTAGTTGGTTTTAAGGCTTTGTTTTTAAGACTTTAACATCTTGCTGTAAGGAAACATGTTCAAGAAAGCTTTAACATGGCTATTTATTTTGTTGCAATGTGGAAAGGGAAGCACATTTTACTTGGCAATGTCAGGCAGCAGTGTAAGTTAGCAAACCAGGTATCTGGGAGGAACAAAACAAGCTGTAAGAGTTGTATTAGCTAGCAGGTCCATCAGGAAAAAGATGAGGAGATTTAAGGTGGAAGAAATCTTTGAAGTACAGCATAGAGTGGCAAATCCAAAATGGTAAAACTGAGGCTATCACTGTAATAGAAGAAGAAGGAAATCTAAAACCAGAGGGAAGTTATGATCTTATACATATCTCGCAATGTATTTATGTCATATATAAGGTATTTGACAGTGACATGGTAAAAAAGATAGTGGTCAAATTTCACTTTCTCTCAATGGGTCATGATTCAATTTAATCTCTGGTTTGTAATAGTGTGGGGTCAGTTCAAAATTTAAAGCATCTTTTCTTTAATACTTGAACTATTGAATAGATAATTGTGCTTCCCTTACCATTGGACTTGCTATGAATGATTCTGGGAGACAGATTACTGTTTCTCAGGATGGGCTGGTTTTCTGAACTGTACTGTGTAAAATTAAAAAAGCTGGTATTTAAACTCCATTGTCCCTCATACATTTCTCCCCCCAGTGCTGGATAACGGAATAATCTGTCTTCATTTTGATTCAGATAAGAATATTGAGGCTTTACAGAACAGGGTGCATCATTCCTGTTTATGAAAAAAATTCATGCTCATATTATATGGAGTAGAGAATTTATAAATCTTTTATAGGATGCAATTGAGATGAACTCCTGGCCTCTGGTGAAGTCAGTGGTACAACTCCCCTATTTACAAGGGTTCATGGTTTAATCTAGTCCCTTGTATTTTGTAAAATACACATTTGTACACAGGTTCCTTGTCTTCAATACTTAATACTTCAATACTCAATGTCTCCGGTTTACCTTTGAAATTGTTAGTAGAATAGGCACTGTACTTACGCTTTTCAATGGCTGTCACTTCCTTCTGCCTTTGGAGGGCCAGGTGAGAAACAAATGTTTTTGAAAGCCAGATTGCAGTGGCAGAGAAATAATCAGAAAGGAAGATGAATATACATAGTGAGACGTCCCTCTAACAGCAACAAGTGAGAAAGTGTGGGAAAAACACCAGTGGAATAATATAAAATGTATGAAGTCAAGCATGTAAAAAGATATAAGATGTAAAATATGTTATACAATATAAGATATATGATATATCAGATATATAAGATATAAGATATATAAGATATATAACATAAGACATAAGACATAGGACATAAGACATAAGACATAAGACATAAGACGTGTGATCTAGCCCATCTCCACCCTGAATTTGCATGGTTCTTTTCTTCAGTCTCTCTTAAATACTGTAGACAAACAATTCTGTTTAGTTTTTCTAATCTAGAGCCATATCTGTGTTATCGTATCTTTAGATACAATCTGATAATATCTAAAGCCAAGTGGAACTGTACACTGAGCTTCCATAAAAAATTACAGAACTCCTCAAAGGACAAAACTGTCTTGACTTATGTTCACATATTAAAACCCAGGATTACCAAAAGAGATGAGGGCCTGAAAGTTTACCCTGAAATGTTTGACTATCCCCGTACACATTCAGACTCTGCTATGTAATTTGTCTGACATACATAATAGCTTCAAGAATATACAGAAAAGAGCTCTTGAATCAGCACCTTCCCTTTCACTGCTGCAGGAGCTTTCAAAAAAAAAAAAAAAAGAAAAAAAAAAGACATATCTGCAGCATGTAATTCTGAAATTCTTGTAAAGGTAGGAAATAACTAATTCTTACTAATACTGGGTGAAGGAAAGCCCTCTGTAGTTTATTTTCATGTCAAGAAACAGATTTTTCTCCTAGTGCAAACTTATAGAAGACAGTTTTTGCCCAAGAATATTCAGTTATTGGTAAGATTTGTGTTGTTTTGCTATACATAAAAAGGAAATATTTCAGAATACCTGTGAAATCTGCACATATTTTGAAACTGAATCCAAATCATATGGAGTTTCAGAAAGATTGACTTGGCATATGAGGAAGAAAATACAGCAGACGGTGATTCCTTTTTTAATCTTAGACTAGAAGTTACGTTCTCTATATTGAACAGGATTTCACTCATTTCACTTTACACAAGTGCCACAGGAAAAAAAAAAAAACAACACACGGGTACTTTATTCAATTTTCTTTTAGCTAGGTAATCTGAAAAGAATTAATGTTAGCAAGAAGCCTCAGCTGAAAGTGGACAAATGTGTATTTTTTAAGCCTACTATCTCACTAAAGGACAAACTGTGCAACTCTTTCTCATGTTAATGAGAAGCTGAAGTCAATGGGACTTGACATGTAAGTGCTCAACAACCTCAGCAAAGGTTTCAGAATCTGGCCCTAAATGCTTTTGCTTTGATAGATCTCTGTCTCTGTCTTGCTGTCTCACTGCTGTCTTTTGAAAACAGGTTATCTGTAAAAGTTTTGCTGGTGAGATGTTATGAGAAGAGAGCTCAGTAGGCTTCCTGCCACTTTTTGAAAACCTGTTAACAGTACATATTAATTGCCGTTTGCTCCCAACTTCATCATAAATATAATTTTATGCTGATCTGCAAGCTCCATCTGACAGTACTGAGCACCATAATATCAAGATATCTACAGCATCCATCAGCATGACTGACACAGATTAGACAACTGTGCTTTTTATCAACGAGAATCCTATCTCTGAAGACACTCTCAGTGCAGGGCTAAGCAAATTAAATGCAAATAATACAGTGCAATCTATAAAAACACTGATATAAAAGATTGCTTTAGCAGCTTTTTGTGTGTGTGTGTGTTTTTAGGAAAGATACCTGCTCTTTGATCTCCTTAAGAATGAGGATAAATGTTCTGGTGGTCAAGGAGGGCTCTTGAGAGGAGACAGGATCATTCTGGTATTGGACCTGTATGATCCTCCTGCAGTGATATCTTATCTATTGTCTGCATGAGATAATACCAATTGGAAAAATGCAACTGAGTATAATTCACACAGTTAGATATTATGACCCATATTCACTATATGAGATTCTTCCCTTTGGGCAGAGAGTCAAGCCCTAATCTGCTTACTGAAAGGTAGCTCAGTCTAACCTACAGGACTAAGCCAGTGAAAAATCACAGAATCACAGAACCACTTAGGTTGGAAAAGACCTCCAAGATCACCTAGTCTATAACCTAACACTAACAAATCCTCCATTAAACCATGTCACTAAGCTCTACATCTAAATGTCTTTTGAATACCTCCAGGGATGGTGACTCAACCACTTCCCTGGGCAGCCTGTTCCAATGCCTCACAACCCTTTCAGTAAAGAAGTTTTGCCTAATATCCAACCTAAACCTCCCCTGGCGCAACTTTAGCCCATTCCCCCTTGTCCTATCACCTGGCGCGTGGGAGAATAGACCGATCCCCACCTCGGTACAGCCTCCTTTAAGGTACCTGTAGAGAGCGATAAGGTCACCCCTGAGCCTCCTCTTCTCCAGGCTAAACAACCCCAGCTCCCTCAGCCGCTCCTCATTAGACTTGTTTTCCAGACCCCTCACCAGCTTCGTTGCACTTCTTTGGGCGTGCACTCCTAGCAGTCTATTCCCTTGCAATTTCTCATTGCATTATGGACGTTAGCAGACACACTCCAATCTCAGTGATAGAACCTGCTGCTAACACGTGCATCTCTCCTTACCACACAGCTCGCAGGCTTGTGTTCAGCTAGCAGTGCTGCACCAGTGCACTGGGAGCCTAAAAAGTATCTTCTATAAATCAAATCACTAGTGAAAAGGCATTCTTTAATTTTATGGGCTACAAATGACATGCATCTGCTACTGTATCCTCTGCACTGAATGCTTAATGCAGGGACTAAATGCTATTCATGATATCAGGGAGAGATTCTTTCACTACCACCAAATTCAATCTAACCTGCAAATGAACTCCAAATTCTTGGCCTTTATGTTTTTTTCCCCATTTCCTTGTTTTACCCAAAAACCAGAAAAACAGTTGTGGTTGACCTTAGACTGGGGTCATTATAGCACTATCATTATAGCACTATCATTGTCAGTGCTCTACCACCCTCTTCATACAATGGTGCAGCAGAAGGGACTCCTGACCATGTAGTGGAGCAGCTCTGGGTTTAGTATTCTCTGTTTGCTTCAGTGATGGTGTGTTCTTGTCCCTGCCCTTCACTGAAAAACAAGGCTACAGTTATCATCCATATCTCCAGCAGTGGCAATCTCTTTCTCAGTCCTGCTGAGGAACGCAGGTCAAAAAGAGAGGTGAGCAGGAGAGATTTAAGGATCGGTATAAAGCAAGTGTCCAGCCTCTGTCTCACCAGTAGCTAAGCTGTTCTGCTTCAAAATGAATTTACTGTCTAGCCATATCCTAATCATCCACATGTGGTGCTGCATATGTACAGATATTGATGCATCAGCTACAAAACAGACATGCATTTAATAGACTGAGTTGAAGATTTGGGTGGAAAGCCTTTATAGACAGCAGGAAAAGGACTGTTATTTGAGTGAACCATGATGACTTTCTACTTTTAAAACAAAAAAATCCTTTTTTTTTTTTTTGCCAGTTCACTTCCAAAAGACTAAATGATGCTGACATTTTTTATTTTTATTTTTCCCCATATTACACAAGAAACAACCTCTATCAGCTCTGTAGCAGGTCCTTTTTGTGTATCTGTTATGGCAGTTTTAAAGCTCCGTAACTCCACTGAATATATCAAAGTTTGCAGTAGTATCATGAAATTAATGTAAAACAATGGCTTACCAGTCAGGGCAAGACACCCACAGTTGAAACTCTGTTCCATCCTCTATCTCAGGAAGTCCAACAATCCTCATCCCTTTCCCTGGGAAACCTCTGAAAACTGCCCTGGCAGCAGTTGAACTGCAAGGCAACAATATATGTATTCTATACTTGCATTTCTAATGCAAAGCTGATTAACTACTTTAATAACATTAACTTACACCAAAGTAAATTCAGGATACTACTATTGAAATCACTGGATTTACTCCACATAAACATCAGCAGAGCTGGCTGCACTTATTTAAAGAGATTTCTCATATGGAAAAGACAGTATAAATTGTGGTCACTTATAAAAGTCCAATGCCATTCTTGAGAACCTTGTAGGCTGTGCTGCACCTGATATCAAAATAAAGAACCTAGGAAAAAAAAAATGACTTTTTTTTTTTTTTTTTAATCTAGAAATACAATGTAAATCTAAGGGGGTGCAAATCAGTAATATTTCAGAGGTTAGAAAAGAAAATATCTAGTTTCTATTCATCTTCTCAGGATAGCATTCACTCTCTTTTAAAACATTTTATTGAAGCAGTAGAGGACAGTCAGTAGTAGGACACTTACCTTCATTGTGGGATACCACATCCACATCTCTGTTGAGTTTGCTCCACATCTTAGACCCATCTTCCACTTCCATGAGAAAGACCCATCCACTAGGCTACTCTCCTGGGCCAAAGCTGAGAAAAGAACTCTTAGCAGCAGAGGCAAAACTGAAAGTTACTCTTACAAGGATGAAGTGCTAGACTGCCTTTCCATGGGAAATGGTACAATAAATGGGCTTGCTGCTCCTGCAGGGAAGGAAGATTGAGTACAGGAGGTGTCAATTGCTGTCTCTTTTTCCCCTCAAGGTGAAAGCCATTGCCCTGGCCCAATATGACTTGGTTACTCCCTGAGAAGCAGAAGCAAACTTGATTTCCTAGAGACAGGAAAAGCCTAGCCTTGTCCATTTGCTGTCCTTATCTATTGCAGAAAACTGTTTATGCTTCCTTTTCCTGAGCTCATGACAAGGTGAGTGATGTTCTTTGTATTGACCAGGAACTCCATTTTGAAACTTGGAAATCTTTCCAATGATGAAGATCATCAGCATTGTAACATTCTTCATGATTCCTGAGGTGTATCTATAAACAATATAAGTTATTGATAGACTGATAACCTTTGATGAAAAAGAAATGGCAGGAAAATTTCCCAAGCAGCATTGATATTTATCTCTGTAAGCTCTTTATGGACAATTGAGAAGGTTTGATTAATGTCTGTCAAGAGATTTGAGGGTTTGAAATAGGACAACCTGCACGTCCTGAGCATTGAAGAATACCTCCAATTGCTAGGATCAATGGAAACTTTGATAGCTCAGTAAAAATAATCAGAATCAAAGGTAGAGCCAAATCATGAAATAATTTAATCAGAAGACCACATAAATACTGTTTGTCCACACCAGATCATCAGCTACAGGTCATCAATTACATTTCATTGTCCATATGAATTTTTTTTTTTCTCAAATGCCTCTAACAAAATGCTGCGAAGTATTGGTTTGTGTCTATAGAAATGATAGTAATTGCAAAAACTTTCTGTATGCCATGATGGAAATAGCAAAGGAAATGCCCCCAGAAACTTTGGTGGTATACCATATTCATTTCTTAATTTAGCAATTGAACATTTGCATAAAGCTCAGGTAGAGCTATTCCTATGAATAGTCTTGCACAATAACATCAGACATCTCTACTAATCCCACAGAACATCAAAAGCAATGCTGGCTGCTATTCAACACTGGGTTCAGTGCCATGACAACAGATGGAATTCATGGCTGAGGGGTAAAAAAAAAAAAAGACTTCCATCCCCCTGTCACTTTTTGTAAGAAACCCTAAAGAGAAAATTATGCAAAGTAGTAGAAACTGAATGTAGAACAGGAATGCCTGTGAACGTGTGCTATCTGCACTTATACAAAACAGCTTATTTATGAAACAGAATGTAAGTGGTAAAAGTAGATGTGGAAATCTTATTTAAATTCTTGCAGAGGGCATAGAGGAGGAGGAGGGATAATGGGCTTGATTTCTCTTCTTTTCAGTTCAGGGGGATCAGACTGAAATTCATAATATTATGGTCACAGGCAGATAACATGAAAATGGATTTTTGATATTGTTAAAATTATTGTTCCTATGTTTTGTGAAGAGATCATTCTGAGACATTTTAATCTAAATATATATATATGTTTTGCAAAAATATGTTATTTGGCAATATTTTGATATCTTTAGATAGAACATTTTGGGCATTGCTACCTTATATTATAGGAAAACTAAAATGAAAATCTATCTGTTAAAGTTATATCTTCCATAAAAAAAAAAAAAAATGTTAAGATGAATGGGTATTACCAGTGTAAAGGAAGAGATATCTTGGACATTTTTTTTTTTTCTCCAGTCAACAGCCCACAGAAGTAAGCTGATGAGTCAGATGTGTGTCTACTATGCATCTACTACAGACCAGGCAATCTGATTTACCAAGCTTAGAAGACAACATTACCAGACTTTCTGATGCACAAGTAACAAGTAACAAGATCAAGTAACAACAGACTGAGTCTGACAGGTAGCAACAATAATTCTGGGAATTAAGAGGAAAGCAATAAAAAAGAAGGGATACTTTTAAGGGCTGGATCCAGCGTTATATTGGTCAAAAGAGAATTTTCCTATTTGCTAAGATGTTTGCATGATCAGATGTGGAGCAGAATATAGAACAGAATGGCAGCTCTTAAAAGGTACTCTCTGGTTACCTATCCCTGTATCCAATAGAAGCGCAATATTCCATAAATAGATTTTCAGAATTGTCTTCACATTTTCTTTGCAACAGAAATGTAGCTTTGTATGAGGCTGTCCATCAGAACCATCTGTGGTACAGAACAGAAGCATGAGTGATTTTTTTTTTCTGCAAGATGGTAGTCAGAACCAACCATATGGTTCTGCATTCATTTTATTTTGGAATGCTTATTTAGTACCCTGATTTTTGGGTACTGCAGGGAAAAAAAAAAAAAAAAGGTTTTAACATTTCCTGGCCTAACTACGAGGGCTGTAAGAAAACTTGCAGTGGCCTGCCATTGCAAGAATACATAAGGAACAAAAAGCTTAGCTGAATGTCTTATGTCAGTGCTTACATCAGTATCCTTGACCCTTGAAGATGTTTGGCTCAAGGTCTTCTTGTTTTGTGGCTTTGATTGCATAACATTGAGAATTTTCTTTTATCGTATTTTCCATATATAGTGAAAAGAAAAAGCCAACCTTAGATAATAGCTACAGAGTTGTTCCTTATTTTGTTTTTCTACTTCTTCTCTAATCTATTGCCAGTATGACTTAAAATACTCTAGTAATATATCTCTCTGAGATACCTAGTATATGGGTCTGGTTCTTTGATCTGACCAATGGCAAAGTATAAGAACAGATATGAAAGACTTCTCTGCCCAAGTAGTGTGATCAGATGCTCAGATGTGCATAGTTGCATTCAAGAGCATTCGGTTGCAGATATAAGATTTCAGGGGCATTTTGAAAATGTGGTTAAGAGTATAAACTGTGTGTCTGCCTTGTTTTAGATTCCTAGTTGGTATACTATTAAAGCATTTATTTGGCCTTTAGCAAGGGCTACTCTTCCTCATGATGTTTTACATAAAATTTTTGCCTGACTAGATTATAGACTTGTTAAAACTGAGCATCAGCCAAGGGAAGAAAGAAATTAATCATGATAGAATAATAGAAAAAGTTACATTTTTTAGGGCTAAGGAGTAACTTAATATGCTCATTAGAAAAAATATCCACTAACAAAGTTAACATTCTCATACAATGGAAAAATGCTTAATTCCATGATGCACAATGGGGCATCCAATTTACAAAGGGTCACTGAGTTTCAGAGGTCTCTTTCCTCCTTTCTGGAGGGGATACTTTCTTTGGAAACCTACCTTTTGAGGAAAGGGTGGAAGGCAGCAAGACCTATTGAGATGACAATGAGATCAAAAAAGAAGGAGTGATTATTCAAATCCCTCAGAGAAATAAAAGCCTGAAGCAAGAAGAACTGAACCCAAAAAGGAGCAGGCAGGGTGGGGAGCGGGCAAAGGGGAATGGAGAAGCAGAAACTGAATGCAGAGGGCAAGGTCTGAATGGGAAGCAGTGAAAGAACTAGGAGTTGAAAAGGGAAGGAGGAGGGGAGAGTAGGGCTGAGGAAGAGAAGAAAGCAGTGAGAAGCACATCATGGTGAATGAAGCAGAGATGGAAAGTTTATTCTTGTCAGCCTGTAACAACTCTTTTGAATACTTTAGACAATGGGTCTATGATGCTAAAACACAGCTTAATCGTATTGCTTTTCCTGGGGTCAGATTTATCAAAGTTTCCATTTTTAAGTCTGTTGTCAGAGTGGGCCATGCTGGTGAGTGGCAGGTACTGTAAAGTTTCAGAAGGCCATGAGACAGCACATCCAGTCCTCTGCTTGGTTGCTTAGATACACTAGTGAATTGTATTAGGAATTTCTCACCTCACATTTGCACTCCCCTATGTCTCAAGTATTGCATTTTGGATAACACCATGAGCAGACTCCAGGCATGCAAAAATAAATTATTTTTTAAGAGGAAAACTACTTACAGAGCAGCTGCAACCATAACAAGAATTTTATCATATAGATTGATTTCGCTGTCATTTTTCTAAATTCTTCTTTCTGCAACCTCTTCCTTTTCTTCTGAATTCTCCGAAGGTCACAATAGCACAATTATTGATATACCAAATGCTGGAATAGTCTTCAAAATTAAATTAGAGCAGGCTGTAAATCCATTGAAGGATGTATCTGATGATGGGTGCCTGAAAAAGGAGTTGGTAATAAGCCCAGCAAAAAGAACAAATGCTTTCAATGTTCTGGCTTTTATATCAGGAGGAACCATGTGGCAGGACATGTTGTGACATTTCCTTAAAGTGAGCTGAGATGTTAGCCCAAGACTGCGATCTAGAAATGGATTTCACCAGGAGAGTTTCACAGAAGTGGCAAAACATGTAAGCTTTCATGTGTGGAGTAACTGTTAATATGGTTAGAGAAATATAATCACTCAAGGAGCATGAGTTACTCAGAAAATGTTGTCTTCACCCCCCCCCAAAAGAGGATAGAGAATCTAATGATGTCCAGTGATGGGTTAGTATTAAGATTTTTTTAACAGTTGTCCCTTAACAGAAATAAATGTATTTATTGGGTAACAAGACAAAGTCAGGTTATCAGTGAAGGGGAAACACAGCAGTGGTTGTCTTTATCAGCAGTCACCAGTTAAGGTAAAATACTGTCCATGCACTTATGTCCCAATTAATTTAAACTTCAAATTCTTAAAAAATTTCATTGCACTTATTAACTAAAGAAAAGGTAAACTTATC
This sequence comes from Anseranas semipalmata, assembly GCA_013399115.1. Taxonomy (NCBI): domain Eukaryota; kingdom Metazoa; phylum Chordata; class Aves; order Anseriformes; family Anseranatidae; genus Anseranas; species Anseranas semipalmata. Next base: position 100,406 of record VXAA01005293.1, read on the forward strand.
CCATCTTAACTCCCTTCCACTTTTTGAGCCTAATTGTTCAGCTGCAAGTGCAGTTTCCCTTGTAATATTGGAATGCAATGAGATGGGAATCACTGCCATCTCTAAGCATGGGCTATAGCCTGTAGGGTTCTGGCAGTCAACACATAGAGGGCTTGTGGTCCCAAAATGGGAGTTAGCTCCTTTTGTATCATTTTAACGTATTGCACAATTTGGATCAGGCTCACTCTCTTTTTGGCTCCCTAAAGATCTGTGAGAGCAGGACTTCCATCTTCATGGGTCCTAAACATAAATTGAGTCTTACCTGTGTTGAGAAAGAGAAGAGGAAGAGGAACCTGTTGCCAGAGGAGTGGTAGAGGAGGGGGGGGAAAGAGAGAGCAAAAGAAAGCGAAAGCAAAAGTAAAAAGAAAAAGCCAGACATTTGTTCCAGTGGAGTTCAGCCAAGAAATGTTACAGGAAAGATGATGGATCATTTGGCAGTGAGGAACTCTTACAGATGCTCAAAGGATTAAGTTGTATTACCTCTTGTGAATTTAAGAAACTCCAAGAAAGTAAACTTAGTCTGTTGTGCTCTTATTTATTTATTTGTGAAGAACCATAAATTCTGTGATACTGGGTACTAACAAGTGCCTAGATTAACATAGATTTTAAGTATATTGAGTAATATAGCTGTGGAAATAATGAGATAAAGTGAAGTCTCTGATTAAATACAGGTTCTGGAAGAATAAGATAATTTGAGCATCCTGTCACAATTTCTGATAGGAAGGAGGTTAATAAACAGTGGCTATTAAAAAAGAATAACTGATTTACTGTAGGAAGAGATGGAGGAATAAGATCTCCCACTGAGGATGTAACTCGTAAAGTCAGCATAGGAAAAGATAATTTTAAATCAGTATAAAATATATTTTGCCATAGGCAAGATATACATTCTCATGTGTTCTGTAAGTTTGTTTTTTTTTTCCTCCAAATTTAGTTAAACTACTTAAAGATACATTGTGCAATCAAATTCTACAAAGAAATATTGGGAAGCCTGTGCAAGATTTCTGTCTATGTAGATTCCTGAAAATAATTGTAGATGGCTACACCAGCCATTCTTCTGAGTTTAGTTATACAAAAATGCAGATGTCAGTGTTCTGCAAAGTATTCAAAGTATAATTCAAAATGCATCAAAGGTTAGCATCTGCAGACTTTCTCCTCCCTGTTAAAGAACATGATATATTTAATAACATTTCTGAAGAAATTCTTGAGCTTCCATTCATTCCCAATCTCTCCTCATATGTACTGTATGTCCCTCAATGTCCCTATGTTTCTGCATGTTCATGAACCTAGGTCTGGAAAACTCTGACAGGGACTCTAAACTGAGTGCTAACCACTCTTTCTTAATAACTTACTTTGACATTTACTTTGACATGTGGCTTGTGATGCCACACCTCTCATTGGAAATAAAAAAGAATATTGTCCAGACATTTCAAAAAGTCATTTTTTCCCCTTTTCCCAGCAGGGTGCCTTTATTGTTTCTTTCCTACCGATAGCAGGCATTCATAGATGGGTAACTAATAACTTGCCTCCAAAGAAGAATTCTCCTAAGTGGAATTTCCCATGGCAAAATTATTGCATGTCAAGGACTTCACTGAAATTGTGCATATCAGGTATGACTGCTGAATGGCCACTCTGCAGTGGCAGCAGCCACCCTTGAGAGGGTGTATTAATTGGATCTCACAAATCCCTGGAGGTCTGATGAGCCCTACACAATGAGGTCCCTTCTCTCTCTTGTGGCTAAAAGACATATACAAAATACTTTAATACACTGCTTGGTTGGCTTAACATTTGGGCTCATTCCTGAGCCAGAGGGCAGTTTAACTGATCCATCTTAGAGCCGTTCACTAAAGGTATTACGACTCAGGGCTCCCACACCCCATCACGTTACTATATTTAACAACTGACCAAGCACTGGCTGAACTGCAGTAACTGCCTACATGCACACCCTGGGGTAATAGGAAAAAGAAGCTTGAGTTGGATTAGGCCACAATAAAAGAGATGCAAGCTAAGTAGAAACACTTAATGCTTGCCACAGGAACAGAGCATGCATTCTGATTAACACAGCTGCTTGAATGACAAGTGAAGACCTGTGCAGCTGAGGTAACCTGTACATACATCCAAACCCTAAGAGTAACTATTGTTTCCCAGCTCATTCTTGGCTCTTGGAAGGAATGAGGTTACTATACAACTTCAAAGGATGCAAGGCCTACTCTGGTCTCTGAGGAGTAGGTGTGGGACTCTGGAGATATGGCCCTGTTCAGCCTGCTCATCCTGCCCTGCTCCCACTGCTTACAGATAGAGTCCCAAAGAAGGAAGACATTGTGGTCTACAAGAGGCCTGGACTAAAAGCAACATACACAAAACAGGAATATCACTCTCAGATCTCAGTCTCCAACTCAGCCAGACAAGGACACATCTAACTTTCAGAAACCTAGGACTTCCAATGTTGTGCAACAATTTCTGTCATTTGATTGCTTAAACATACCTGCCTGTTAACACTTGCTTCTAAAAAGTCTTCAGTGAACCTGGTTTGCCTACTCGAGTGGATACATGTAAGTGTCAGCATTCAGAAAGATGCTAGAGTTCATCTTTATGCTTCTGTGCTAAGCTGTTAGAGACTTGACTGAAAACACTTCATTAAGGTCTGAAAAGTAAGAAAATATTTATCTAGTCAACGGAGATTTGCAAACCACAAAAGGAAGATATCTGAAGACAGTCAAGATATGGGAGAAGAGAAAGGTGAAGCAAAAGTTATAGAAACCTGAAGACAGAATGGTTTGAAGAGAAAGAAGAGCTCCTAAGGAATGAAGAGCTATTTTAATCCCTGTTTTGTAAGATAGACAAGTACATATGACAAAATATGAAGATTTTGTTGAAATGATATACTCCTTGTAGGGTCATCATGTCAATCAGCTATGTAGCAAGTTATACAGTCTGTCTTTCCTGTGTGGCTTCCATAAAATCCATATTCAGCAAGTCTTGCTTTCTAGCAAACAATGGGACATTCAGCTTATAAGTGAGGGATGAGGGCATTCCAGTGAAAAGAGAGGGCACAGAATGGGACAGAGAAGCAACATTGGCACAAAAGAGGCAAAGAATGCCAATTCAAAAGGCGGGTGTGAAAGTAAAATCTGCTTCCATGCCTGCTACAGTATATATTACACAACTGGCACTTACTTGGCAAATCACCCACTCAGGCACTGACCTTGGCAGCATCACAGGGATAACCTCTGTGTGATGAAGGACTGTTCTTCAACAATGTCTCCAAAATGTTTGGCACCAAAGTACTTTTTTTAAGAAAGCAAGCATTTCTTCCACTTCTTATTTCAGTCGAAAACCAGCATTTTCTTTTGGCTGCAAAGGAGGCTTCCTGTCTGTGACTTTTGTGATATTCTTCATATAGTGTTCCAGATTATTTGACATTGCATATAAATGCCATTGCACAACCATCCAATTTTGTAGATGTTCCCATGTTAGAGAGCAATGGGTGTATTCAGAGACTTGCCCAACTAAAATGATCTCCTTGTTAATTATTTGAGGAACGATGACAGAATGCTTGGGGTTGCAATGCCCTTGTAGAAAGTCTACTGAAGGAAAAATGGAAAGCATTCCAAATACTGGTGAAATTGAGATGTGTCTGTTTCACTGACATTCTGTCTTGTGCATAGGGGAGAAAGAAAGATTGGGAATATTAGTATCAATCATTGTTTTTTATTGCTTTAACAAAGTAAATCTGCTATTCACTTGACTGTTTTATGGAGGTCATATAATTACGTGATATACTTAGATCATGTAGAAACTCAGCGTCCTTTTCCACAAACATGAGAGTGAACTCTATTAACTATGCCATTAGTTTGTGTCAGCAAAGTTAGGAATGTGTTCTAGGTATCACAGTATATACCTTTTGGACAGGTACTTTAAAGGGGGATGGGATCACATGAATCTTAGTATAAGATTGGGTGTTTCTGAGCACACTCCAAGGAGGAAAATCAGTCTTCTCGATAAGGACCTAAGGCTTTCAATGACATTAGGGGTTAAGTTCGATAATCATTGGAATTATGATTACTAGAAAGAAACAAATGTGTTAGTCTTCAAATTAGTAAAGAAATGTGAAAGTGAACAGACATTACAATGGAGATGAAAGAAAATGAATTCTTACAGACTTGATATAGATTTGCATTTGATCTCTAAAGAATAACTACAACTTTTCAGTGAAGTCAAATACTAAGGTATCTCTTTGCAATGGACAACAAATTCAGTGCTTGAATCAGGAGTGGGAGTTGCATACAAATATGTAGGTATTATAAGCTATTTACACTCTAGTTGATGCCTCCCACAGAAAGCCTGTTTAGGTGGAACACGGACATTATTTTTAAATAATGTAGGTATAAATAGTGTGAGTTATAAAGGATGCAGTCATTCTGAGAAGTAGTCTCACTAGGAAAAATTACATTAGTGTACCAGCAGATCTTCGTAGGTAAACATTTTAAGAAGCCTTCTAAATAGTGTTGTGCCCATATGTATGCCCATACTTACTACCAGATGGCATAAAAATGGCATCTCATATCAATCTCTGTCTTCTTCTCTTTCACTGTCACTGTCACTGTCACTCATTTTGATGAATGGAGGGTCACAGCCAAAATGACAAACTATGACAAAAGCCTGAGGCCAAGATGAGGAAACAAGAGATGCGTTTTGGGCCCTAAATTGACCATTCTAATGATGGTGGAAAATGGCAGGCCCTAGGCCTTATCAGATGGGATCTGCAGCTGACTTTCACAACCTGCCTGACCTGAAACAGACAGACTGTCTGGGTGGGACCTTTAGCTTAGATTTTGACACATCTCTATGCTCTGAGACTGCAGTACACCCTGTGTTGGATGCTGGCACTTCCAGACTGGCTTTGCAGGCCTTAAACATCCATCATGACAGAACTGGGTATGGCTTTCCTGAAGGACTTCACACAACATTAATTCAATGCCATTGTCTTCAGAAAAAACATTTCTCTTTAGAAGGCCAGGAATCACAAGGGGGAAAGGATTTTTAAGAGAATGGGCAACAGGTTACAGAAACTGAGCCTAAAAGCCAAAATGAAAGAAATCTTAAGCTCCGGACTTTTGCTAGATAAAGATTTTCTTTGTAGTCATTGGAGAGAGACTTTGCATCTTCCTCAATTTGTCTGTCTTGGAACTGCGAACACTTCTACAACACCTTGCAGGGTGATACAGGATCTTTGCATTGAAGTGATCTGTCCATACACTGCCAGATAATGTCACAAAGTCAACAGCAGAGAGTTGCAAATTGCCCTTTCTGGTACAGCGCGTAGTAAACCCTGCTTGCATCTTGAATCTAGGGGTCTCTGTAAAGAGTAATCATCCTGTGTGCTGGTGCTAACGCAACTTGCTGGGCAAATAATAGAGTGTTCTCTCTCACAGCTGTATGCTGTTGCTCGTAACTTTTGCACAAAGATCTTAAGGCAGAAGGTTCCTCTCTTCTGCCCAAAATAACTGCATTCAGCTTTTTGGATTACAGCTGAGACGACTGCTTCACAACCTAACAGCCAGAGCAAACAAAATATGATGACATGAAATTCAACAAAGATTTTTGATGAACAGACATCGGCAAGTAACTGTAGATCTGTGAACATGAGTGTTTAATCCTGCTATTTTAAGTTATTGGACTATTTTATTTATAGCCATTTCTATGTCTTGTCACAGTGGCATCTGAGTGGCTCACAAGACTCGCATTAGCAAAGCAAAGAATTATCTCAGTTGGGGGGTGGGGGTGAGAAGAGGAGGCTGAGAGAAGTGGCAGTCACACAGAGCATTTGCACAAGAGCCAAGATCACAATCCATCCTTCCTCCCCTTTATGAGTTCCCCATCCTTCCTTCCTTTTACTAGACTGTTGGCCAAATAAATATGTGCTTTCCATCCAAAGGTCTTTCTCCTGGTTTTATCATCATGATCGAGCTAATTGGGAGCAGGAGGGTAAATGAGGCATAGCTGATGTACATGGCACGATGCCCAGCTGACGCTACTATTAAGCTGATGCCGGAAAAGTTAGGAAACCATAGCCTGGCACTGAATAATAGGTCTATTGCAACTGAAGTGTGGGGCAGAGAGAGATTTTCCTGCAGCTGGCACCTTGTCTACAAGTGGTGTACAAGAGAAAGTAATGAATGACTTGACTCTTTATGTTTCCTACGTGCATTTTATCGCAGTTCATCAGGCACCCATGAGTCTGACTGATGATTCCATGTAAAAACCAACAATAATTTCCCTTAAGAGAAATGAGTGACAGCTGAAGAATAAACTGCAATTATAATCTCCCTTTTCATGGGTTAAGTTGGCAATTTAACCAACTATGTTCATTAACTGATTTAAGTTCCAATTTCCTGTTTTTATATCTGATGTGAATATCTTTAAGTTAAACGTTACTTGTGATGCAGGGTAATGGCTAGCAGCTAATGTCATAAATAAGGAACACTGGAATGAAACTAAACTTTCATTTCAAAATGAATTTAATCCATTGAGATAAGGTACCTGGCACCTTGGTCAGCACTTTTTCCATTAAGAGCCCGTGTTTGCCCAAAGGGGAGCATCTGTTAAGATCTCTGCTGCCACATGGAAGCCTTTTCCCATATGTACTACACACAAAGTGAAATGAGGACATTATTTTTTTTTCCATCACAAATGAAATGCATGTGTTAAGCAAAACAGAAAAACAGCTATGTAAAAGCCAAATTCTAACTGGTAAATACAAGTGAAACTTGCCCTTTTCCCATCTATAGTTTGATTTTCTCCAAATATGCTAATAATGCTATAAGTATCTGACTTTGGAGGGACAAGGCCGAGCAACTTGGATGAGACAGTTAAATCAACAAAGATTTTTATGAAACTTCAGAGCTATTAGTGGGTATGTTACTGCTTGTTTGGAGATGGTGATGATCTACAGGAAACGTGGATAATTAAAGGCTGCACAGAGTGGTTGTCATTAAAAAGCAATAATTTACCATTGATTAGCATATTATGGTAAGGCTGATTAAGCAAAACTTATTCAGGGTTTTGATGGATTCACCATTGCTGGGAATTTTCTTCAGTGTTGGCTGTTTTGTAAAAGATGTGCACATTCAAACAGAAAATCATAGACAAAATATCCCTCTTCTTTTATAAGGGGCTGTATTTTAATTAGCAGTGTTTTCTTCCATTTTTTCCTTCTGTGGTGTTAGAGTTGTTATAGGTTTTTGTATACTCATAAGAGAGGCTATTGCAACATTTATTTGGGTGGAGCACCCCCTGGTAAAGGGTTATTCTTTAACACTTATCTGCATGTGTCTTCTTTTCTTCCTCACCACAAGTTGGTGCAGCCAGGGATTAAAGAGTGGAGGCTGAGCACTGACTCATGGCTCCTTTGCTCTACTGTTGGTTGTGTGCCACATCTAAATCACCTTCTTATTGCACAGATGTATATAGGGAATTTCCAGATTAGGCACAGAACTGGTTCTTCAAGGTTATTTCATCTTCATAAGAGCACAGGAGTCATCTTGGGAAGGATGGAGGGGCAGAGAACAGAGACATGGCAGAGACAGTGGAGATGTTCTTGGGTGTCAAAAGAGTCATAACCAAGAAAATACCCCCATGACCCTGCACTACTCCACTGCAGTATCTAGCAATAGTGATTAATCCATGCTCAGAGCAATAGCAAGAAATTTAGCTGCATGGGCACTGTCCACATCATAAAGTTTTTCTATTCCAGGGATTTTTTAGGGGTTCCCTGTCCCTCAGTCCCTTCCAGCAGCTGTTGCTGCTGTGGATTTGCAGCTGCTTTTTCTGTACGGGCTTTGCTGCCATATGGCACTGTAATTCTCCCTTGCTCACCACAGCTCTGCCTACTCTCCTAGTATCCATGGCATTATTGAGTAGTACATCAGTTTGTTCTCTGAAGAGAACGTTATGCGTTTTGGCTATTATTCATGAATCCGATGTTTTTCTTCCACAGACCTCAAGGCTTAATTAAAGTGATACTAATTCTTTTGTTGTCATTCATTCCCTGAAGTGTATGGGAAATTTTGCTCTTTACATCCATCCCTACCTGACCCGCAAAGCTCTGATCAGTAGCCAAAAAATGACCCCAAATGTGCCATCTCTGGAAAATACAGTTTTCAACAAAGCATATCCTAGAAAAATATCAGAGATGATATGTCCATCCGGGCTGGGAATGTTCACTCAACATGATGTCCCATGAAATCAAACATCTGCTCTGTAGGTCATCTGGGCTCATCTTTCACAGTCTATCAGTGCATTTACCTTGTGATATCAGGGTAGGCATATTGCTTTATCTGTCCCTAGGCTTTGGAACTTTTCTCAAGTACTACAGCACCCAGAGCAGAAATAAGTCAGAGATGATAATGAAAGGAAGAGGAATTTAACTAGGTTTTTCTCTCATTGTCCTACCTTTATATTATGGTCCCTCTCCATGTTTGCTGCATGTACATGAATAGCATTTCTTCTGCAAAGACCCTCAACTGAAAACACAGATGGATCAGACGCATGGACATGTATTTTTGCCAACCTGAAAAGTCTGGTAAACCAAAGACGGTGGCAAGCAACACTGTTTTCAACCTGTCACATCCTTATGCCCTTCTCTAGATGAAAGGAGAAGACACTTCATAGTTTTAATGATACCCATCAGAAAAATGAAGCTTATTATTCTACTAGAGAATTTCTTGGGCTCATTTGGTCACCTACTGTGCATTATTCACTAGGAGGTGAAAATCCTATTAAGCCAGGAGCAAACTGCCTGAAGACTATAGGATCGAACAGTTAAACTTTTATATTCAGAGTTGCCAGATGTCAACTGATAGCTTCTTTGCTTTCTGCTTTGTTACAACATGAAGTGCCTCACACAGAAAACTGGGATGGCATATGAATAATAAATATTGCTGAATAACAGCTGGAGTTTCTCAGGGTGCCTGTGTTCTCTTTAGTGAAATGCTTCTCTGTATAATTTACTAGGTATCTCTCATTAAAGCAGAGATAGTATATACAATTACAGTTAACAAAACGATAGCTCTGAACAAAAAGGGTCACCGTGTTGCCTGGCAACTCTTAGTCCATCCAAAACCAAGTGCCTACTATTGCAGTCCCATGTTAATTTGTGCTGTTCATGAGCAGAAGCAGCTATGAGAACCCAAACCCGTGAACGAGACCTTTCGTTGTCAGCAGGAGGAACTCTCCCATAGCTGGGCTCTGCTCGGCCTCATCCCAGCTTGCAGCCTCGGTGGGCCTCCTCGCTCCCCATGCAGGGTCACCTGGATAGGACAACTGGTGTTTTAGCGCACACACCACTGGTACAGGGTGGGAGTAAATCCTGAATTCTTTGTACCTGGGGAGTCAGGGGACATCATATGTGCACCTGGTCCTGTAAAATAGTTCTGGAGGTAACATGGCTGTTATGACTTTGCTTTGAGTACTGTTCCCATTAACAGGGAACAGCTTCAGTCTTTGAGCAAGAGGCTTGGGGATAATTTCTATGCATATATTAATATGCTTGTTTCTTCAGTTCAATGGCAGAGGAGCATTATGGTCTTTTTCTTATGATATAATGTCACAATTAGCTGTGAGAACCACTGAGCCTATTACAAGGGACATTTCATGCAATCATGTTTGCTGAAAAATTTTTCATGCTTGCAAGAACAAGAATATATACCCAATTATTTTTAGAGTGGCAATTTTCTCCATGTGGACTTAATTAGAAAATGAATAAAGAGAAAGTAGATTTTTTGTTTTGCTTTCTTTTTATAAACTCAAGTTTCAGAAAACAGATTGCATAAATGTTACTACCTTGATAGCCTTTAAAATGATAATAATGATAACAACAAAATCTTGTTCTCAAAAGGCCAGGAAGGCATTTGATGTAAATAGACTCAGCTCCATGGAAGCTCATGGATTTGTGCCAATTGATACCAATTTAGAATCTGTCCTGACCTTTCATTCAGGGATATAAAAGTGCCCTGGTGACAACTCCAAATTTTGAAAACAGCAGAGTTCTTTTAAGACACACTTAACCTTGAAAGGAAGAAGATTCAATAACAGAAAGTCTATGATAACTGGTGTTTTTTAGGGGTGTGAGGGGGAGTAACAGTGAATCATGTTTTCTTGAAGGCCATGACTCTGTTACTCCAAGTTATATTGCATTGAACCTCAGTATGTGAGAAGAGTTGATTTTGATGAAATTGCCCACAGATTAAGGTGCTTACTCAATGACAGTTAAATTGGCAGAATTGGATTGTGTGATAAATACAAATAAAACTTTTTTTTGAAAGATAGATGATGACACAGTGTAGCTTCTTTCAAGTCTACTTACCTACCTAACCACTTACACACTGATTTTCCTGGGCATATCACTCAAGGAAGGCTTGAAAAACCTTCTCGACATTCACATATGCTTGTGCTAAGGAGACAGGTTTCTGTTTTCAGGTGTTCCTCTTCTGCTCCCTCCTACCTGTGGCAGGCACCCAAAGTGTAAGTGTTTCTCTGCCTGAATTACACACCCAAATTGGTTTTATAATCCGTGCATTAAAAAAGGGGTGGGAATACACTCTATATCCAAATGTTAAATCATCCCTCATATTGCAGTATGAGAGGAGCTTTGAATGAGAAAACTTCATGTTGTTTCTGTCTGTGAACTGCCTTCACACACAGCAACACAGCTGTATCTTCAACCTTTCTCCCACCTGCTCTGTTTTTCTTTTCTGCAGGAAAACAAACAAACAAACAAAAAACCTTTGTTCTCTTGCTTATTACTTCTGCCTCTGTCTTCATCTGGGAACTTCTGCCTGTAACTTCTCCCCTTCTTAACATAACATTTCTTATTTGTCCCACTTTGCCAGAGCAACTGAGGACTGCAGCCCCAAGAGCTCTGTTTTTATAGCCTTGGATATCTCGCTATTAAAGGGGTAACAATTGCCTGGTAACCAAGTTCTGTGCTTTGCAAGTTGATTCGGTAGTAATAGCCAGAGTCCCTGTGAAGTTTCTCTTGTGGATGCACGTTTCCATGTCTGTTTGATGCCTCTTCATTTGCCAGTAGATGTGCTGAGTCTATGCAGCTGGAGAGGTATAGTCATCAGTAAGGCTTATTTTGCTAATCATTCTCATGTCACAGAGAGTAGGAGGCAAGAACACCCCTGGTACAGGTCTAGGGATCAACTGTTTTCTGATTCCCCGCATAACCTATGAGTTATCAAGGACAAAGTCTAAATCAAATGATGTAAAGCACAAAATAACTTCTTCTTAGCTCTGAAGTTATAAATGTAAAACTTGCAAAGCTGTGTTTGATGGGAAGAGCAAAAGGAAAACAATGAGATTAATTACAGAAAAAATCTTTTGTAGGAGCTATGACATGAATTGCAGAGTGGGTAGTTTCAGAATCATTAGAAGATTCTGTATGTTGAGAGATAAATGACAATAATAACTGTAGGTGTTTTGGATTTATGAGTGAAATGAAAGCTCTAGGGTTTGGTGTAGAGATGTGTTTGCAGTAAGACTGTGAGATCAAGTAAGACTTATTAAGAGGAGGCTGAACACAGTGAAATCAAGTAAGAAAAGTTGAGGGCTTTTTAAAGAGGAATAATTCTTTTAGATAAATGACAACACAAGCAAAGAACAGCATCTAATGGAGAAACATACATTGGAACATAAAGGGGCTGCATCACTCTATCAGTAGATAGTACATAATCTTATCTGAATATTTAGGTCTAGGAAATAATGTGGTACATTAAATATCAGAAAAAAAATTTCAGTGAAGCTAAGGTTTTGGAATAGAGCTGTGAATATATTACAAGCTAAGCAGGTTAGAGTTAAAAAAAATAAATATAAGAAACAAAGAATTAATGTAGTGCAATCAAGCATTGATTTAACAGACTCCATGTTAACTCTTCTAAAGGAAAGGAAAAGAAAGGAAAGGAAAGGAAAGGAAAGGAAAGGAAAGGAAAGGAAAGGAAAGGAAAGGAAAGGAAAGGAAAGGAAAGGAAAGGAAAGGAAAGGAAAGGAA
>VXAA01005293.1:112657-131600 GCA_013399115.1 Anseranas semipalmata
AAAGAGAAGAAAAAAGAAAGCAGGTCTTTGCATATATAAACATGAATATAATTTAACAAAACAGACTCAGTCATGAATTTAATTACACAGCAAGTGCAAGTAAAGTGGTTGTAATGCTGTTATGGAAATGGGACTGTGATAAACTTATTCAGATTACATTCTGTTGCTAATTCATTTTCCATGCACGAGCCCAAAATGTGAGATGTCGTTCTGTCACTACAGATGTAAAAAAAAAAACAAAACTGTATGAAGGAAGACGTTTCATAGCTCTTTCAATAACTCAATATTAAAAAAAAATTGTTTTCTTTCCTAATAAATGTTATGCTTAAAATTAAACAAACAAAAGAGCAATTTTATAGCCAGTCTTTTTGTCCATGAATGATAAATACTACATTAAAAAAAAAAATGAAACATCTACAGTAAAATTATAGATGAAAACTCATGCTGAGAATGAAAGAGAAATAAACATGAAGAAAATGTTAGTGATATCTAGGAAATCTATGGAAAAAAAAACAATTTCCTACCTGAGTTCTCTGCTTCTCATCATTATCACAGGAGTATCACTACACTTGCTCTTCACAACTACAATCATATTACTAATTAAAATGTTAATAAATTCTTAAAATGAGTCTAAGCATTTGCTCTTTGATTCTGTACACTATATGAACTGCAATCCACATCTCTGCCAATCTTGGATTTTTGTTACAGGGTGGTAAAAGCTCTGGAAAATGTCTATGCTCTAAGGATCTAATTAGTTTTAGAACGAGCAGTTTAGGGATCTGTTGTCCAGATGACATAAAATTTGGTAAGAATACTCAGTTTTGCCAAAGGGTAACAATTTTATGCTCATTTCACTTCTTTTTTTCTAGGTTTCAAAGCTGGGGGTAGGGGTCAACAGATGAATGTGCTCAACCAAGCAATCTCCTGCTGAGCAGTGGAAAGCAGTGTATCACTGTTGTCTGGTAAATAAGTCACATGTTTATTTTTGAGCATGTTGTTATGTGAACACTGTTGTTATGTGAGGTAAGTGTGGAAGAAAGGACTGTAGACTAGGTGTGTGCACGTGGGAAGAAGCTGAGATCAGTAAGCCCTTAGATACCTGAGATAACTTTTGTTATGGTATGCTGGTCATACCAGTAGATCCATCATAGAAACCGATCTGGAGTTTTAATATTCAAAAGTTGTAGAAACCATTTAATACCACCAGCAAGTTGCTGTTGATGACTTGACTTGCCAGTTTCCTCTATTGACTGATGATTTTGTGTTTTGCAGGACTTACAGTTGGTTAAATAAAAGCTCTGGTTCCTCAGCAATTGTGTGTTTACTGTTCATGGATAGGTCCTTGAGGAAAAGATGTAAATAATTCTGATGCCAATATACAGTTCTGGCATTGTAGTAGCTACAAGAGTATTATTACAATACATCACCTGGTTTGTGAGAAGAAGAAACGCATTTGAAAAAGTTTCATTAGAACTTGAACTTCTCAACACCGCAGCCTAAAACACCTAGTAACTTACCCAGCCATAAAAGGCCAATTTCTGAACAAAGCAAAATACTGGGAAACCAGTTCAGACAAAAGAAAATACTTTTTGATTTTTGATTTGTGTCTTTGATTTTTGTCTTAAGTTTGGCAATAGAAACTATTCTGGGCAAGTAAGCGTCCTAAAACTGAGGACAGAAGTGGTATATTGGAAGTCATTTTTATCCTGGTAATGAAAGGCCATGGTCACCAGTGGCCCACAGGGCCATCGTATCTTGGCTCTGAGAGTGGCCACCCATGAGGCTGTGCTCCTTCCTCAGGGGACTGAGAGATCACCAAAGCTGGAGTCTCTTCCAGCTGTCTGGAGACTGAAGCTTCTCTGTGGACACATGGGGGCCAGGATCCTCAGAGCTTGAAGCAGCCTCACTCCACCAAACTGCCCACCAATTGGCTTTCAGAGGGACCCCAGGGACACACAGTAGTCCTCAGCCCGAGTGGCCTAAGTGGCCTTCTAGAAACAAAACTTTGGGAATCTTCATCCTTTGTCAGTGTTGCCTTTAAATCTTTTAATGTTTCACTTTGTTTAAATGCAACATCAAGCATCTGAACCTTCTCCAAAACAAAACAGAGAGGCAGCAACAGAAGAAGAGAATTTGTCCAATGATCATGTATAACAGTTTATTATTTTTGTAATTCTTTCAAAAGGACAGTGTTGGTGTCTTCACATGTCTCGACCTATGAAATGAGGAAGACTGTTTCTATACATTTCTGTCTCTAACCGCTAGTGTCTTTAGATGTGCCTGATCTAACTCTTAATTTATGATCCTCCTTCATCCTCATCTCTGTCTTGAAAGATGAGTTGTCCCAAGCCTTACCTCGGTAATGCCCTCAAGTGATGACTACTGTAGCTACCCTGATGATGCTTTCCTATATATATATATATATAAATGTGCTTTCCTATATTTTTATTGTGACTCAATTACATCAGAAGTTGTGAGCTTTGCTGAGAGAGTTTTGACTCTTTTAAATAATTGTACAATATAAGAGTTATACTTGTGGGGTAAACAGGGAAAATATTTCTGTCCATTAAAAAAAAAAACAAAAACATTTTTCAGTCTAACAACAGGAAAATATTAGGCAGGGAAGGACATTATCACTTAACCAACCAGTAAGCAATAAAATCATAATCTTGGGCACATCCTCATGAAAGCTGACATCCAGGTTAGCTTTTGGCTAAGGTGGGGATGAAAGTAGTTGAGTGTTGCTATCCCTTGAAAAGGAAAGAAAATGTAAACCGACGCCTGTGTGCCTGCTCCATTTCAGGAGTCATTCAAAAAGACAAGAAATAGTTGCAGTGGTATGAAAATTTTACTTTTTTTCCAGTCCTTGAAAGCAAAGCCTAATGATTAAAGAAAGCACCCAAATGCTTCATTGCCCCTCTTTTGTGTGCACACATTCACTTTAGAAACTGTGTTGTTTATAGGTAGAACAGAATATATGAAACTGCATATAAGTATTTATTTTTATTTCTGCAGCCATTCCGTTTCTCCTGGGATGAATTGGGCTGCTCTATACTCATCACCTTCAGTGTATGCACTGTTCAGCCAGTTACATTTCCAATAGAATCTGTATTGTTTTGTTTTATGTTTTGTTTGTTTGTTTGCTTCTTCTCAGTACAGGAGAAACTCAAAATGAACTTAAGCAAGACAGTAGGAAAAAAGACTTTTTATATACACCTTATCTCACAGCCAGTGTAAAGGATGTTAAACAAATAAAAATGAGGACCAGTTCTTCTTCAAATTAGGGTTTTGAAAACATCGGTTTAAACATTTAAAGTGGAATACCTAAGGAATTTGTTAATCAAGCCTAATTTATGTGTATCAAATTCATCAGTTAAATGTGCACTTCATCATCCCACTCCGGCTAAAGGAGAACTGCAACAGAAACAAAGGTCTCAGAAATAGGTGAATTGATGGACTAATAAAACTAAAAAAAATTAGGTTCAAGACTCTTTATCTAACTTATCTGAGCTTTTAAAAAGGATGAACATTAGTCATGGCTGTTTCAGGATTCACTTTAATACATATTTGATGAGCTTTGAAAACTCAGACTTAGAAATTCTCTTTTATTTAGGCTTTTCTAAATACTAAAGCAGAATCAACCTTGGATTTAAAGGAATATTAGCTCTCTCCTCACATATTCTGTCTAGTCTTGTGAGAGCTGCCCATTGTACCCAAATACAACAGTTTCTTTAGCAGTGCTGAATCTTAGACACTAAAGACAGCCTCTCCTCAATGGGGGTTACTACAAGAGGAAAAAGAAATTTTCAGTGCGTCAGAGAGGGGACAATCTAATCCTCTTTGCTGGTACATCTGCTCTGGCAGTTTTGCTCTACAAATCAAAAGGCATTCCATTAATTAAAGTTCCTTTTTCTTTCATTTTTATTCAGCTTGGGAAATGTGACCAGTATTCCAAAAGAAAAAGAAAAAAAAAGGATTTCAGTCCACTTTAGTCACAAATATCCACCACCAGAAGTGTATGCACTGTCTGGCTTCTGCATTTCCCTTTCCCTTTCCCTTTCCCCTTCCCTTTCCCTTTCCCTTTCCCTTTCCCTTTCCATTGCCCTTTCCCTTTCCATTGCCCTTTTCTTTTCCTTTTTCTTTTCCTTTTTTCTCTCTCTCTTTCTCTCCCTTTCTCTCATTCTCCATCTCTTTCTCTCTCTCATTCTCTTTTTCTTTCTTTCTTTCTTACTTTCTTTCCTGCTTTCTATTTTTTTTCTCTTTTTATGGAGAACCTTCTCCTTTGGCAAAGTGCAATGCATTCAGAGAGTCTTACAAAACAAAGCTTTCAGTTCTTGGTCAGCAACAAACTCATCTTTGTTCATGCAGCTCTATTAAGGAAAGAAGGCCAATTTTATGCAGGTTTCTATGGTCTGCAGCACAAAGGCATCTATCTGCATACAAGCTATCTGGCAGGCACACAGCAGACTATGAGATCATCTGTTTTAGCAATTGCCAGCTGCAATGAGGAACTGTAAAAAATTATAAACTGGTTTATATAGTGTTTTTATTTTTCCAAAGAGGCGGCACTACAGATTTACGCATTGTTTTGTGGACAGATAACAAGTGCAGTTAATGGGGTGCCTTTGCATCTAGATTTCAGGATCTGTTCTGCATTTTCCCCAATGAGTCTCAGTCTGTTTTGATTGGATACTAATGTCATCTATCTTAAGCAGGAAGTGATGCTCGACTGTTTTATCCCTAGGGTTTTAACTGTTGTCTAAGGAATTCTGCTCCTTTATTTGATGGACTTTTACTGTTCGTTTGCAACCATCCACTATTACTCCACAGTGGGTGGCCAGCTATTTAACACTTGCCAGTTGCATCATACACTGACCATGTCTGTAATTTCACAGCATGAGGAAAATGAGAATATGTCAGATTTTCTCCTGATAGAAGAGGAAGAAGTTTTGAGATGGGAACTTGGAATGGAATCAGAGGAGTTTTTATGTGAAAAAAAAAAAAAAAATTAGCACATTATTCATTTAGCTCAGTAGAGTTTTACAGGGTAACACAGGGCAAATCCAGCTCTTACCTATGTGACTGTTGGGCTATCCTAAGCAGCATGTATAACCTGATCTAAAGTACAATGGACAGACCCCCTTTCAATCCAGTTGGGTTTGAACTGTATCTGTGGTGCAGATTGACTATAAAAGTGAAGGGTCCAGGCTGCATTTAGGTGCAGAGTCCGGTTCAATGGGTTTCCATATGTATTGGCATACTTGGGGAGAAATAAGTGTGAGTAGAGAAAAAGTCAACTAGGAAATGCTTTCCTGCAAGGCAGTATTCCAGTAACATACTGCCCACCTTATGAGCAGGTGAGCAAGATACTACATAGTAAAGGACAGTGGGAAATTGCATTATGTCAACTCTTGCACAAAAAAACACCTTGAGCTTACTTTCACTGTGCAGTGACCACAGGGAAGTTGATGCTTCATTGAAGGAGGGAGTCTAAGGATTGCTGCACTATGTAGTTAAATTATCATTTCCCAAAATCTGAAGGTCAAGAATACCTTCCCCATGTTAGAGACATTCTCTTGAATCTATCAATGCAATTTTAAAATCTCAAACCACTGGATTTATAATTTGTTTTCTGAAAGAGAAGTTTCCTAGAATATACCATCTAGGATTTCTCTTACATGAAAACATTATTCCCTCTAATTTCTATATGTCATGTCTTTTAAATCTAAAATAACATAAAAGAGGTTGGAAGAAAAGAGGATGGTAGTCATGCTTCACAGGGTATGTGAGATATATTACTCGATGAGTAAAAACAACACAAGATTCTCTCTTTCAAGCCTATTTGACTGAGAACTTTATTACATAGGAGTATAAAAGATTCATAAGCTTTTGTTATCCAACACCAGCAGTTTGGAAACAATTACTTTCTGTAAATAGAGAATACTGTGTACTTTTCATTAAAGCAGGGTATCCAATTGCAGCTAGCGTCACAGGTAAACTCATCATGTTCATGAAAACCAAACCTTTACATACAGCATATTCTGACCTAACCAGTGTGATCCTGCAATACGAGCAATGATTATTCTGTACATGCCTTTTGGATCATGGCATCCGTTCTTAGGTACAGACCGACACACTTAGAACAAATGAATACATAATATTGCAGCAGAGAAGCTGGAATACTACAAAGGGCCACATTCACTGCTGTAAACAGGTGACTGTATTTTTACTGCCTCTCCAGATGAAATCCAGATTTTGCCTTAGCATACATATATGTATTCTTACTTTTTGTATTCTTAGTAATATTATTAATTTGTATTAACATTACTGTTTACTAGCCTCTGCCCACGGTAACAGATGCTGCATAGACGCTTGTGAGAACTCTGTGTGTGTTTAAGAAGATGATTTCTCACTTTGCTTTTAGCATTTCTTACAAGAGCCAAAAAATAAGCCTTGTTTTGTTCCCAAATATGAAAGAAAATTCATGCCTTCAGTAACACCTTTGTGAGTGGGTGAGAAGTGAGCTATATTTCAAATGAATTATTTAACCACCCACACAAAGTTTTATATGGATGATTAACCTGTTAGTGTGTCTTTTCTTAGTGTTGTTCATGATATGTATTTTTAATGCATACACATGCATGTGCGTGCACGCGCACACACACACATACAAAAAAGGCACATACCTACCCCAAAACTTGTGTACCTTGACATAGTTAGAATAAATGAAGGAATAGAAAATATGAACAGGCTCTCAGTAAAACATTCCCTTTGGAAGAATATTAAAATACATGCCTGTACATAAAGATATTCAAAATAATATTTCCTAGTATTGGAAATCTGAAGCTATTTCTATCAATAAGGAAGCAAGCTTCTGTGTGTATTTGTCTAGCAAATGCATTCAGGTATCTATTCAACCAGCCACTAGGGGACTGTTGAAGGAATTTCTCTGTGAAATTCTGTCTAGGATATGAGTCAAAAACCTCTCATGAGCTGAATTTATATATTCTGAGGTCCCATTGATTTCATTTGTTAATGGTGGAGCTACTACAACTTAATTATCTACCACGTGTCAGGTAGGCCTTCATAACAGGCCACACACACACTCCACGGGAAGTAAGAAGAATTTGACTGTATTTAACCTGCACAGGAAGAGCCACATAAGCCTCATTTGCACAGCTTAGCAGTGTAAGCATAGCAGTTATTGCTGCCCAGATGACATGAAGTAACTCATTATGCTATTGTAATCATGAAGCTGTGGCTTCAATGGGATTTACGTTTCTAAGTGCTTATGTCATTTTTGAAAATAGGACTTCAACAGCTTAAGTCATTTAGGCACTTTTGAAGATTTTACCTTAAGCAATGATAATAATGACTTCCAGCTTTACAGGAATTAATTTGTCCTGGGCTTTTACATTTTGATGATCTCTGCAGTGCTGAAGGATGCATTTTTTCTGTGGGAGCTATACACTGGGAAGACCTCTTGATAATAACCCTTACCCTTCTTTGCAATATAGCATCTGGGAATGGAGTCAGATTTCTTCAGATAGGAGGAAGGCTTTATTTTTTGGGGACTTCTTGCATGATATGTTCAATTCCATGGGAATAGCTAGGCAGGAGAAAAACGCACAAAAATCAGGATGTTGGATATTTCTAATCCAGTGTTTTTGTCTGGAGCCCAAAAGTCAGTCCAATTTGTTCTTTTCCACCTGATCACAGAAGCTTTTCAATATGCAACAAAAGCATGATACCTGCAAGGTATCAGCAGAGAGATACTCTGTTCTCTTACCCTGTTAGAGACAAAGGTGTGGATATCGAGATATTGGTATATGCATCATAAATTATGTTCAAATAGACACAAGATTCATAATTACTGGGCATAAGCAAATATCCATAAAGCTACTGTAAGAATGCAGAAAACCAAGGCCTGACTTAACAATAAAGGGAGAGGCACATCCAAACTGATTGTGTGATTAAGTTTCTGCTCAGGTCTGAAACAATCTGCTATTTCAGTCTTTAACAATCTGTTATCCCTTAGGTAATATGGATTAATATATCATGGCAATGTTTAGAGAGCAAAAGGTAATGTGTCCAGCTGAATTCTTAATTTAAACAAACAATTCTTTGTCAGTTTTTTTAATACATGAAACAATGTGTTCCTATCTGTTGTGTAACATAGTACAGCATAATTTACTTTTTTTTCTTTTTTTTTTTAATTTAACACTAGATATTCTGTGCTCTTTGTAAAAGTATGTAGAGCCGAGAATTATCTGTTGCCCTACAAGCACCATGTAGTTCAGACTGTCTGACCAGGGCAATTTCACGTTATTTGGGGAAATAACAGTATCTTTTTCCTCATTGGGGATTTGCATAAATCTTATGGATTTAATGAAGCCAGTATTTCTGAAATCATGAAGAGACCACATCTAAAGATCAAATAGCATGGAGCTAACACTTCCTTCCCAAGTGAAAGAACCAGCAAAAATTCTTCCTTTCAGATCTGCACTTTCCTGAAAGTCCAGCCTTTCAGGGGACGCAGCTAGGTTCAGAAAGACGCTTTCGCAGGATCTCAGTAGACTAGAAGAGAAGTTCCTTGTCACTTGACAGCACTGATTGTCTCCAACTGCTATGAACAGAAATATGATCCAAATCTGCCCTTGAGTGGCGTTGTGGAAGGCTTTTCAGGGCTGCCTTGATTGTGAGGTGTTTCATGTTCATATTCCATGAATCAAAAAGTGCCCTCAGACACCTGAATTTTTAAAACCAGCATGGTCACTCTTTGGCTGCTTTTGGCTCACTCTAGTTCCATCATGCCTTCACAGGAAAACTTTCTCTTCTTCTACTCACAGTACTGTGCTTTGCAATGGTCATACTACTGCTGAACTGTTATTTTGCCAAAAATTCTGTCTTCCTTACTCTCAGGCAACAGAGAACATATATATGTAGCAGCTTGACAGCACCATGGAGGGAGTGGGAGACTTTGATGTGCATTTGGATAATTAAAACTGAAAAGACCTTTCTGAACCAATTAAGGTCTATTTTCTAGAGTTTTAATTACTATTAGTAAAACTAGATACACAGACAGTAAAACTTTCATTGCAATGAATAGGGTATGATACTTCCATTTTGATTTTCTCCCAGTGAAGATATTACTTTAAAGCATATTGCGTTTGCTACCACTTATCAAAAAGGTAACAGTTTATGAAGTGTCCATGTGTTACAGTGAGGGACTTACCTTTAATTTACTTAGCTGATGAAAAAGAAATCAAGGCCCAACTTAAATCTTAGATATTTATATAAATATACATATATATACTTGTGAACAACAAGGAGAGAACAGTAGATGTGATCACTGTCTTTAATCAAGGAGTGTCTGGAAGTTAAAACAGGTAATTAGATATACAGTATATACTTTTAACGGTCAGGTTAACTCTGTTGGAACAAAACTGTTAGGCAAATCACGTCTGACTCAAACTTCAAGCCTTGCTGGTATGTTTGAGACAAATTTGAATTATTGTGATCCCTATAGTGGTGTCAATGATCTTCTGTCTCTCTTGGTTCTAAAATAATAGATTATACATTATCCATGATATAATATATATACACATGCTGTATATAACATAGAATGTCTCATAGAATCATAGAATGGTTTGGGTTGGAAGGGACCTTAAAGATCATCTAATTCCAACCCCCCTGCCATGGGCAGGGACACCTTCCACCAGACCAGGTTGCTCAAAACCCCATCCAACCTTGAACACTTCCAGGGAGGGGGCATCCACAATTTCTCTGGGCAACCTATCCAGTGCCTCACCACCCTCATAGTAAAGAATTTCTTCCTTATATCTAATCTAAATCTACCCTCTCTCAGTTTAAAGCCATTACTCTTTGTCCTATCACTACAGTCCCTGACAAAAAGTCTCTCTCCAGCTTTCCTGTGGGCCCCTTTTAGGTACTGTAAGGCCGCAATGAGGTATCCCTGGAGCCTTCTCTTCTCCAGGCTGAACAACCCCAACTCCCTCAGCCTGCCTTCATAGGAGAGGTGCTCCAGCCCTCTGATCATCCTCGTGGCCTCCTCTGGACTCACTACAACAGGTCCATGTCTTTCTTGTACTGGGGGCCCCAGAGCTGAATGCAGCACTGCAGGTGGGGTCTCACAAGAGCAGAGCAGAGGGGGAGAATCACCTCTCTCAACCAGTTGGTCATGGTGCTTTTGATGTAGCCCAGGACACGGCTGGCTTTCTGTGCTGCAAGCGCACATTGCCGGCTCATGTCGAGCTTCTCATCCATGAACGCCCCCAAGCCCTTCTCCTCAGAACTGCTCTCAATCCATTCTCCACCCAGCCTATACTTGTGCTTGGGATTGCCCCAGCCCAAATGCAGGACCTTGCACTTGGCCTTGTTGAACTTCACAAGGTTTAATAAGTATCCACATTCTTGGAGAAGCTCACCTGTCACTGACTTCCTGTACACAGGAATCCCTGCTGTGTATCAGCTACTCCTTACAGTCCATGGAATATGTCTAAGCTGTTGTGTTAGCTCCAAGCCGAAGCTCACTGATTATCCTTGCCTCCATAGCCTTACATGCTGATGACATCCTGGTGGAATCCAGCTGACCTGCTGGATGGGAAGACTCAAGTGTTAATGTTGTCTCAAGTCCTGTACAAACAGGGAGTGTTGATGCAATCAATGTGAACCACATGTTTTGTCAAACTCAAACCCATCACTAATGAAGAAATTATGGACATGTTTTCTCTATGTCTTTTGTGATCTCCACCCACCCCCATTTTTCTTCCCTGGTTTCAGGTAGTACCACAGAGATCAGCTTGCCTTTTTTATGGTATTTGTTTCTTCCTTTTGTTTTGCCTATCTCTAGCTTTCTCAACAGGTGGAATAAATGATTCTAGTTATTAGAAGAAGTTCTGAATTTGGGGGAAGGATTACTGGATAAAGTTTTGTAGTCTGTGCTGGGCAGCAAGGCACTCTGTCTCATCATGGTCCTTAGGTCTCATGAGTTCTGAGTTACAAAAGTTGGGATTCACCCAGTCTAACTTTAGACATCTATGTTGTTGTGTCTATGCCTGAACTAACTGTCCATGGCTCCACTTACATAAATAAAATGAAGTAGGTATTCTTACAATGTAAGTCATTTATCTATTGTAAACCCTATTGTAGAACGAGAACATAAACAAATTAAAAAACACAAATTCAAAACAAAATTCTTTGAACTTTTCAGAAGCAAATGTATTTACTGAGAAATTTTGAAATTTGGTATTTTTCAATTGTAATTTATAGCAAAAATTGTTAATGAAATATCAGAATATCTTTAATCTTGAACGATTTTACATCCAGAAACATACAGCTTAAAAAGTCATTGATTTAGGACTTGAATTTGTTCCACTGAAAATGAATCTTCTCACTGACTTCAGTGGATTTAGGAATGTGCCACAGCATTTGGTTTTTTAAACAGTTTGCACATGCAGTTACCATTGAATTAAGTAAAAGTTATCAGTAACATGCACCTCTGAAATCTGCTTGTTATGTTAGGATGCAGTTATCTCACTGACACAGAATCTGATATATGAACAAGGAGAATATATTGTTCCTTCTCTCACACCTCACGTCACTTAATAAGCAATCCCTGTTGGGATTGGCCTTGTAGGCCTCCAATAAAAGAACAAGCAGTTTCTGACTCAAGCTTCCTACCATGGTGAGACCTCAAAAAATTAGTCATGGTCAGTAGCGTTTGGAGGTCAGATGAGGCTTCTATGTTTGACATCAAATAGTAAATGAACTGGATTTGAAAATACTAAGCAATGACAAGCCTGTTGATCCTTGTGTATATGTGTGCATATCAAGTATCTTTAAAATGGAGGTGACTCATAAATTCAACACACTTTATGACATCAGCAGAAGCACTGCCACATCAGGGCAGTTTTAGCAGCAGGGTAAGACTCAAGGTAGTCTTGAATAAAATAATATTGAAGTAGTGCTAGTTTACTTTAATAGTTTTTAGAATTCAGTACCCAGCTGGTCACAAACCTTGTGGCAATATAACTTCTGAGTTTAGGCAGAGAAAAAGAAATTGCTTAACATGAAAAATTATTAAATTCTTTAGAGTGGAGGACTTCCCATTCCAGTGGGAGGGAAAAAGCCAGACAGCAGAGNGAGCTTTGAGAGAAGATGCAGCAGTGGAGTACAGGGAGGAAGAAATACTCTCTGAAGGCATTTGAAAACTCCTAAGAATTGGTTGGGAAGGGATGGAATACCTGTTCCAGGTCAAAGAGAAGCATTTTAAACAATGTTTTGGAGATCTGAAGGCAGGCCATGGATCCTGGCTGAGTTCTGTGTTAGTATAAAATATGTTTAAAATTATTGGAGAGAGAATTTTGCAAGCGACTTGCAATACCTGTATAACTTAAGCTCTGGACTTGTGGCTTCTGATATGACTAGAACCTCTTGATAGCATACAAACCTATACCTTGCAGAGACTGGTTGTTTATTGTAAATGCAATTAGCCTCAGTGTATATAAATATGTAGTAGTTTTTATTACAATACAACACAGTCAATTCATTGTTTTAATGGTTATTTTACTGTCAGGTGAAGAGCATGCAACTTAAGCTGTGAAGATCAGAATAATAACTGACAGAAGAAGAACTTATTCAGAAGTAGTTCTATAAAACACATCAGAGCCCAGCATGTGCAGAACACTTGTAATACTGATGCCATCTATGAGACTGCATTCAGAGCTTAGCATATTGCTGATGAGTAATCCATTGCTTTTCCAAATCAAAGTAGGTGATCAGTACACATGGTATCACAGAGTTGTCTTCTGAGTGAGAGTTGTCCTCCCAAGGAAGCAAAAAGTTCAAAGCAAACATATACTCATTTGATTGCCAAGTTCAAAGCAAGTAAGATACCGTCCTGCAGAACACTGCAAGTGTTGATCTTGGTGCTATGTGTCATTTTGTTCATTGATTGTGTACCCTGAATTCCAAATTTACCTAGGTTTTTGCTCTGCCATGGAAGTGACTTTTTTGTCGTCGTTGTTGTTGTTTTGTTTGAGGGAAAGAATGGGGAATTGACAGCCACATGCATACACTGAGAACAAGGGCAACAATACCTGTCAGAAGAAGGAAGGAGCACTTGTGAAAGCTGAGAGGTGGAGAGCCATGCTGTTGACAGGAAAGGAGGAAAGTTTATATTAATGTTTCATAATGACTTTTGCAGCATGCAATTAAAAACTCTATAAATGTCCATGACATTACCTCCAGCTCCCATCGGAAGTCATTGTCCAGGACATCAAGCCACCTACCTTCTGTTCTTCCTTTAGATGTTGAAATACAGTCACCCAAATAGACTGCTCAAAGCACAAAAATATTAGGTCTGGTGCTAAGCAGTAGGAATACCTCCACATACAAACTGGGTTGAAGGACATTTAGCAAGTCATGGAATATTTCAACTCACAAACTAGCTGTTTTTTTTTTTTTTTTTTCAGTCAGGAAAATAGTTAGCTTTCAAAACCTCCAGTTAATTGCTGCTGGGTTATCATGAACACAATGTTTTTGTTCTCCCATCCAGAGTGGGTAGAAGTGCCTGAGTTGTGCTCCAGCTGTAGATGAGGAGCAGAGTACAGTTCTCAGTACAGAAGTTCACTCTCGAGTCCATTCATTCAATTGCAGCTTGGAAATGGAAAATCTTAGAACCAAAGCACAAAACTCTGAAAGTTTTAAATAAACTAGCTAGAAGTTAGAGAGAATATGAAGTGTAAATTAGTCCAGTCTTGGAACAAAAATAGTGCTGAGGTCAATTTTCCATCTAATAATAAAAGCTGCTTCTTCTGGTTTTCTTAAAAGTCTTGTAAGGTACCATACATTTAGGAAGTAAGGTAATCAACCTTTTTTTGCTGCTTTCAGACATAAAGCAGATTCCTAAATGTTCAAACAGCACAGACTGATTTTGAGTTCAAACTCATGTAAGACAGTGTTTTGTAATTGTTTTAAAGTAGCATAATGGAGTAGGAAAAAATCATGTAAGGATAATCAGATGGATTTTGTAACTTAATATGTCTTTCTCCATCTAACTTCTAGACAGTTTAAAATTTGGTGTGAATCAGTATAAAATAACTATGTGGGCAAGCTGGATGCAAGTTGAACAGTAGCAATTCTAAAAGTGGCAAAGGGGTAATGTGATTTCACTCCATATTGACTTTCTTTCTAGGCACTTTCAGTATGTTAGCCATGGATTGCATAGTGTTCTCAATAGTAGACAGCATAATGGAACTGATCTTTGTTTCTTCATGGTCTGACAGGTTTTTATAGATTATTTTGTAGATTATTCTTTCTGTTCTTTTCATGGTTCTTAAATTCTGTTAAACCCTTTGCAGACATTTTATAGTCTATTCCAGGCATGGTCTGGCTTTATGCTATATTTCTCTGCCTATTTTTCTCTATTTCTGTTATGCTGGTTCACAGCTGGAGAACTTTCTTTTCCTCAGCTCTCCCGAGGCACTGTTCGTTTAATTGTCTAAGAGAAGAGTGACTATACAGTTGTTAATATAGAAGAAGTTGAAGACAATTAGGTAAGGCTGTTGAACACAAATCAAACATTTGACAGTGTCAATGTGACTTTGAAGTGAAAGGGAGAGAACTGCAGCTGCTGAGTGTTGGAACTCAGGTGGTCTCAGAATTTATGGCCATCAGAGATGAGCTGCTGAACCCGACACGAAGTGAAGGTTTTGCATTGTATCAACATACAGATCCAAGCAGGAGAAATCAAACGTATTGCTGTGGCTGGGTCCTTTCCTAGGGTTGTAGGGATGTAGGGTTTTGGCCATCAAAGATGATAGAAGGTGTTTTGCCACCTTTTGTTATTGACTGATCAATTTGGGAAACAGTTTTGGCAATAAAATCCTCACTGTACAAACTCTTTTCTGTTTCTGAGAGACATTAACTACAGCTAGTATATGAGAAAGTGTTAGAGATCATATTGATTAAACTGTTTCAGTAGCAGAAGAGTAGTCCAAATTGTAAGAGCTATAAAGAGCTTTTAAACACAAGATGGGTGAGTTCTGGGTTCCTGGCATACAGTTTGTAATCTAGGAAGGTGAGACCTCAGGTAATTCCTCAAAGATATAAGACTTTTCATTTTCAAATAAATAAGGACAATGTTCTAGGCAAATATAGTTGCTTTTCCTCATAAGGATTTGTTTTCAGCAAAATTGTCTCTCTCTATAAACTGCTTGTGGCTACCTCAGTCTCAAAAACAGTTGTTTATTATTTTATACTCAGTAAAAAAAGGGCAATGTTTAAATTCCCTTTGGAAAAAAAACAAAACAAAACAAAACAAAAAAGCAAAACCAACCCCCCAAAAATTTTAATGTGTGAGTTCATCTCATTTGCATAAACCTGACTTTCATTGAGAACTACACAGTTTAACTATAGTTTATAATCTTTGTGATATTTTTCTCTTCACAGTACATCTTTACCTGCAGCGTCTTCCCTATGGCTCTGGAAGTGCAAGAGTGAAAACAAAATAAGTGAGTAGTTCACAAGATTTCTGGCTTGATTTAGAAGACGCTCTGTATCTGTCTGCCCTTCTTTTCAGTAAGAATGTATGTAGTACTCTGCAGGGGAGATTTTGACTGATAATCATAAGACTAAAAATCCATTGGGGAAGTCAAATGGGACTCAGAGGAACTTTAGAGCAGTTATAAGAACAGTTATGAAGGATATATATTTTTTAAATTTCTTTTAATCTTCCTTCTAATTTCTCCATTTGCACACTAGTGCCTCAACGTTTATACTTCCGGGAAATTTTAGACAGAAGGAAGTTGTTTTTCATGAGAAGGAATTTAGGTGCACATCTAGGTTTTAAATGAACTTAGTAAAAAGATCTCCTGTGATGTTAATGATTGCTGGAAGGTTTTGCTCTTTGGACCTCATAATTGAAGTCTGAGATAACATCCAAGTACTTTGTTTTAAGTGCTTCCATTTAATTGATTTTTCATTACCATTTTCTAAAATTACTGAAAATACCAATAATGGGTTTTTCTTTCTGGGGCTTAAATTTATTATCTTTCCAAGTCATATGGAGTGACTCAGAGAGAAGACTTGAATAAAGCACAATCTCTTGATTTATTGCTGTGCACAAAACACAGGGCATTCTATGTCTTCTCAGTAATAGTCACCCAACTAGTCTGTTTGGCTTGTATCACAAGGGGATTTATTATATATATTTTTAACGGAATGTTGCAATCACACAAAATTAAAAATGTATCCAGTTTTTAGAAAGAATATTTCCCCTCAATTCACCCAAATGATTGTAGCTGAAGTTAAGTGAACTTCAGAGTACTTGAAGATTATTCTCACCCTTGAAATTTCTCCAGGCTTCATCCGAACTTCAACTTCTCAAGGCACTCTGAATTGTGAAATGGGATAAGAAGCCAAATATTTCAAAATTCTAGCAAAATGAAGAACTTAGATCAGTCTTCTTGAGAAATTTCGTCTTCGTATTTACAAAATGGTTTGTTTGGTTAAGATTAAGTTGCTTACTTTTAATGCTCTATTTTCAATAAAACACGGTAATAACTGTTTTTACCTTTATGATAGAATACACATTAATATTTCATATACAAGAATAATTGAAATGATAACACGAAAATGGAACATTTGCCTTTGATCGAGAAAAAATCTTTTTCATACCTGTTTAAGTGAATATTGGATTATATTGGAATTGTGACGAGAGTAGAGGGAAAAATATCAGTTTTTGCTATGTTGTTTTTAGTTTCAATCAGAGCTACTCTATTCCTTTTATTGAGATTGATTGGATGTATCTTCTGCTCACAAGAGAGTGATGGTTCCAGAATGACATTCACATCTGTGTGAAATATTTTACATAAGTCAAAATCAGCATTTTGGGGGGAAGGAATATTGTTCCCTCTACGGTCAACTTTGAGCCCTCAGAAGCCACATCAAAAACTTTGCTAACTGAAGTGGGGTGATAATTATAATCATTATGTCAGTAAAAAAGCACCAGGCAAAATTTTAGAATTGCTCTCCAAGCAGGTGTGGTTCAAGTAGACCAAGCAGATCTCCAAACTTTAAAACAACAAAGTTACAACTGGAGAAAATTGTAACCGCAATTAGCCTGTATAATTACATACTGCTTGCATTTGATGAGTCAGGCTGATCCCTGAATCTGGCAGTGGAAATATGTTTTAACCTCCAGGTAAAATTACCTCGGGATAACTACCCCAAGCAGAGGCATTTGCATAATACACTTCTGAAGTGAGGTGTGAAGAATGCCGTCTGTGGGACATTTTGCATTTCTCACTCTTCTTCCTGTCTCTTGAAGAAGAGCTGCCAAAGCCCTGTTGCCATTCCCAGCCATGAAGGTGCTTGTCCCTCCATAATTCATACCCTTGTTATGAGAAGGGGAAACTCAAGAAACACTGCAGAAGGTGAATGAACAGGCACAAACAGGCCATGGCTGAGTCTGAGAAAGCAGCTGAAGTCTGATGTCTCTGAAGCTACATGTGATCTTTCCTCTGACATTGTAGGTGCTGGGCAGAGGGTTCACACTTCCATTTCCATACGCCATCAATCTCCAGAAAAACACTTACATGGATTTAAACTCAGTTATAAGCTTTTGTCCTATTAACATCAACAGAACTTCATCACATGCTTGGTGTAGGTATGTTTAAGCAGTCTGTTGCTTAGCAATGAACCTGGGCCTCTGCTTATATTTTTGGCTGATCAAAAGACTCTGTAAGACAGTAGAAAGCACAGCAGCAGCTGTTTCATACACTTAACAACTCTTTCCTACTGTTATGTCATGAAGAGGACTTAGGAGGAGGCAAGAACCAGACTTCAGAGCAAGAAGCTCTCTTCTTGCCTGTCACATCCAGCACTGACACATGACTAACGGGAGTGCTCCTGTCCTTGAAGTATCTTTTCTTTCAAAAGCTACTGTTTGACTCTGAGTCTTATGCAGTTAAGTCATCTGTCTCTTACTTATAATTCTTTATCCAGTTCTTCTCCCAAGTACTTCTTCCTCTCCAGTTCACCTGATATTTCTTTGCAAAAGCTTTTAACTTCCATTTTTGCTCTTACCTCGCTCCTCTGGAGCTCACAACCTCTGGCTGTTGCAGTGAAGAGGTCTTCTCCCTTGCCAGGGGAGTTCTTTGCAGGAGACAGACTCTGTTTGAAAGCAGTTAGCCTGGACCGTCATATGTCTGTCAGTCTGTAAACTTGGGATTCAAGCTCACTGACAGATGCTACCCCTGCTTCTGGCATGCCTTGAACATCAGCAGTTACCTTACCCACTCTGGGGGATAGCATGAGGCTAAACATGCCCTACAGTAAGTTCCCAAAACCCCATACAGCTTTCTGCATAATCTGTGCTTAAAATGCCGTATTTCATGTGATGACTTGCATGGTTTCATTTACTCGTTTCATCTTTGTCACTCTTTTCCCTACCACAGTTTTTGTGTGATAATTTCAGTTCTACATTTGTCAGATGTAAGGCCTTTTATGGAGGGAGTGGGAGTTGAATTTACGGATAGCTGAATTTACAGATAGCAAGATAAACCACTTAGTTTATGAAGATTTCACTTCTGGAGTGAAAGTTTATTTTGGAAAAGGATTCAGCAAATTAATCATACTTTTCTCCTGTAACAATATCAGTCTTTGCAACAAGCCACAGATTTTTATGCTAAAATCCCTTGCATCTTTACCTGTAAAAAATGCTTGCTGTCATATTAAAAAAATTCAGGTACAACTGCTGATTTCCAGCCAGGATTATTGTGTCAGGGATAATTTTCTCACTACAGCTGTAGCTAGAACTGGTGGAAAGATCCAGTTTTCTCTACCCCTCTAGTGTCTTTTCAACTGTCTTTTGAGAACTCACTCTTTTTTTTTTTTTTTTTTGTTCGAAATATACCTC
>VXAA01005293.1:131635-206623 GCA_013399115.1 Anseranas semipalmata
TTTTTTTTTTAATGCCATTGCCATTCATTTATATATTCATTCTATATGCATCAATTTTCCAGTGAAGGCTACCAAACTGACAATCTAAAATTTGAAGGAATATATTAAACACCTTGGGAAGATACAATTTGTTGCCCTTTCACAATGTCCAGTGAATGTGGCTCAGAGCTTACCTGTGAGGGTAAAAAGCATTAGTGACAGGTCTGTCTGTGGCCTCCTTCAAAAACTATGTGTGAAGGAGCTGAATGGACCCTTTGCAATGATGGAACCTTCTTGTGTGGCAAGTAGACTGAGCTCACTATATATTGACACTGCCAAATAGCCACGAGACAGTAACAGCAGCTGGTTAAAGCTGTGATGGTTTTGAATGAGTGGGTTTCCTGTAAATACAAGTCTTTTCACCTCTGCAAGAAACTTAAGGCAAATTCTGACACCCAGCCTTTTGCTCAGTCTATGATCAGAAGTATTGCAGATGGCTCTTTTCATTTGCTGTAAAATTATTTGATCATATTTACTGTAAATTCAATAAACAATTATGGATTTTGCAGCATCCAGAAATAATGGCTAGATTCTGACAGTCTAGCATGCCTAAATTAGCTAGTAGTTCAGATCTGAGCCTGTATGGCTCTAAATTCAATTGCCAACATAGTTTCAATCACAGAGTTTAAGTGCTTGGGTTGCCTTACCTGTCAGAGTAAAGCTGTTGTGCAAGAAAGCCCTAGAATTCATAGTGTCAAGTCACACCTCTCAGATTAAGACACTTTAATATAGTATATAAGTATATAAGTATATATAGTATATAGTATATAACTTATAAACCTGAACTAGGTGTTGAAGCTCCCAAAGGAATCAGTGGAGATTCATTCAGTCAACGCAACTTCTCCCACGTGCCTGGTGACAGGACGAGGGGGAATGGGCTCAAGTTGCGTCAGGGGAGGTTTAGGTTGAATGTTAGGAAAAACTTCTTCACCGAAAGGGTAGTTAGGCATTGGAATGGGCTGCCCAGGGAAGTGGTTGAGTCACCATCCCTGGAGGTCTTTNTTAAGCAGAGCTATATTCGGTCAATTGAGATGCTTTCTATTTTCCACTCTCCGTGTCATCTATTTCTCCAGCATGGAATTCAGTTCTCTAAAGGCATTTGAGTATTTATTTTGGGTGCTGTGGAGTGCTCAGATGCCACGCTACCATAAGTCCTGATTCATATATACTAGCCCTGTGCAGGCACCTCAGAGACCCTAGGGTGTCTCAAATGGCAGTAGGTGCCTGTCTTTAGACTAATTAGTAGAGTTCCCATTACTATAGTGGGAGCTCAGGCATTAGCTCACAAGTAGATGTATACACGTAGACATTTACCACTTAGAGGAGTCTGTGTGAAAGAGAATAACCAAGAGGGAACTTGCCTGTATAATCCTATGTTTCTGGGACTGCTAGGAGTGGGAGGGCATATCCTGTGCTCTTGCTGTGCTACATACTACTACTGCCTGTACTGCCTGTGCTTAACACTTACTGGACAAAATATACAAGCAATGTTGGTAATAGAGACCAATTTCCAGGACTCTTTCTCTCCTAAAGACTGTCTTAACTTTTCTAGAGTCAGGCTCTCTCTACTTGCTATTTACTTTCTATTTTTGTGATTTTTCCACATTGTAGTCCACAGTAACAGCTGGTATAGGCAGTGGCCAGTCCAGGTTAATCTGTTTAAATGCATCAGAGGTGCATACTTTGAAAAACTATTTTGGCAGGAGAGGTGGCGATCAATACCAAATATGTAATAAATGTCAGCTGGAAATATATGGAGAACCTTGTACTGTGAGAAGCCAAGTCCTCTGTCTTGATCTCAAGGTTAAGAAGTTTTTTGTCATGGAGCATAGACCTAGATTTTTATAATCTAAATCAAGTCATGTGACAGGACCAGTGAAAACCAGTGGCTTCACAATATGCCAGCATGACTCAGCTGGATTTGTCTCTTTTTTGTGACCAAGCCAGTTCCCACAATATTACACCACCTTCAGTCTTTGGGAACATTTGGGTATGCACAGGCACTGCAGCATTGTTTGTTCCACTCCCTCATGATTACACGTAAATAGGTGTGCACACATGGTGAAACCTCCACTTGACGGACTGACTCTTTCTCTGGGATTTTAACATCTCTGTGCCAGTGGGATCCCCAAACTTTAAACGTCTGGGGAGGGCAGAGGAATTAGTAAATAGTTGGGAGGAAGTAGAAGAAAATGTGCTTCAACAAGGATCAGGAATGGGAAGACATATCACCCTTTGAATAGCAACTGGTTCTGGGACCAGGAGCCTGAAGTGGACTTAAGCAAGGTTCAGCTGTGGGAAGGTGAGAGCCTCTCTGATTAGGAGCAGGGACTCCTAGGCCTGAAGACTCCTAGCCTGAAGAGGAAGAAATGAGAAATAGTAGCCACCAAAGAGCTGACAGAGTAGATGACAAGGACTGTCTCATTCTTCACTCAGGAACAAGAATTTCTTAGTCTGAATCCAGTGGGGAACAGGGAAGAAGAGGAGAGGATGCTCAATTTGCCAAGAGCAGTGGCACAGTTCACAGGAAAGAGGCAGCAGCAGGGGTCACGATTCTCCAACAGCAGGTTTTAACAAAAGGCTCTGGATCTGGCTGTGATTTTAACAGCCTGAATTGAGCTTCCTCTAGCACACCCTAAAAAGGAGGAAATGTTTTTACTCTTGTCATTAGCTACAATTCATGCATAACTGAAATAAGGGAAAGAAAAGTGTAAAGAAACTGAAAGAATATAAAGTTGTTTGGGCAACTTGTTGAAGCAGTATAACAATCACTATCCCTCCTAAAAAGCCCTGGGAACTGCTGATGTAAGTGGCAGCCAAGACTGCAAAAGAAATCTCTCTCTCTCTCTCTCTCTCTCTCTCTCTCTTTTTTCTGTTCTTCAGCTTATTGGTTTTGCCGAAGTGACAAAGCTGATTTTCCTCATTCCCTGATACAGT
Source organism: Anseranas semipalmata (assembly GCA_013399115.1). NCBI lineage: Eukaryota > Metazoa > Chordata > Aves > Anseriformes > Anseranatidae > Anseranas > Anseranas semipalmata. Next base: position 134,612 of record VXAA01005293.1, read on the forward strand.
TGATTACTGTCTGACTGTGAATCTTTTTTTTTTGTTGTTGTTTTATAAGGGATTAACTACTGAGGAAATGGCAGGGTGGGAATGGCCCATAACTCCTCAAGAACTACAGGTTTGTTCTGTGGGGAAACTCAGAGAGCTTGATTCACCCAGTTATAATGCCTGAGAGCTTGACCAAAGTCTACCTTGGGTCTCATCTAGCCCGTATGCCTGGATTTCCACCACACAGTAATCAGTGTGAGGAGAGCTGTACACCACCAGGGATCCCCAAAAGATAAAGCCAGCATATGACAAAAGCATGTATCTAGACCTTGAAGATTAGAAACACCCTAAGGGCTCCTTAGTTGAGAAATCAGCAGTGTGGATCGGGAGCTTGTAGACCACCCTCCTTCATTTCTCCTTCAGCATGTGTTGTGGGCACCCCGAACAGGACAGACAAGATTTTAGAAAATCTGAAAGAAAAGTTATACTTATTGCAGACACTGATGGGAGTGGGGGTGTGGGGGTGGGAAGGGACACACAAATGCAGGAGTAAGCTGCTGAAATGGTGTTCAGTTAATATATATATTTTTTAATTGACCCAATTTTCAATAAAGAAACACAAATTCTGCCCTTCTTAGGCTCCTTATCATTAAGCACATACACAAGTGATTTCCTGATTTAGGACTCTGTAGCTGTGGAAGCTCTCTTACTCCATTTATGTGAGGGCAGAATTAAGTCTAATAATGTGAAATTAAGGCGAAAAATAGAGTCTTTTCACAGTGGAGTTCGTGCCTGCATTCAGTTTAGACTGGGGAACAACCTCATGTGAGAGTAGAGGTTTTAGGTCTACAAAATAATTTGCAAGCTGTGGAGTCTAATTCCAAATTTTTATTTTTGAAGAAGTAAAAAATACAATGACTATTCCTTGCAGAATTAAAATACTATTTCATTTAGGAAAGCAAACAAACAAATGAAAACCAGCTACAAATTATCTTCATAAGTGTAAAGAACATCTGAAAACTGTGTTGTTGTTTTTTTTTTATCTTTGGGAAAAAAAAAAAGAAGAAGAAAAGAAATCAGTTCAGGACTGACCTGAAACAAATTAGAAAGTATTTTTTAGGTTCAGCCACCAAACTGAAAAATCAATTATTTGCACATCTCTAATTAAGAGTGCAAGTAAAAGCCTTAAAGAAAAGGAGTATGAACTATTTTTCACAGCTCAGTGTTCTCATTTTTTTTTTTGCTGCAGTTGCTCACAGGCACTGCACAAACACCACTATAACCCTTCTGTTACAGTTAGTTATGCAGGCTCCACTGCACCTTTTTCAATTATTAGCAATACACAGTATCCAAGCTGTCTCTCCTTTGAGCCCCATTATTGAACACAGAAGGGATCTAAGTAGCTCCTTTGCACTGCACAGACAGGAGGTAATTTTGTATGCACGGCTGCCTGCTTTCAGTAGGTGTGTACGATAACCTCTCTGTGAGTGTATATTTTGTGAGTAAAATTTAGGTTCTGATGTTTCAGTAGCACATGCTTAACTCACAAGTTCATGACTTAACCTGGACTGCTGTTGGATTAAAAATACCAGTTTAATATTTTATGAACCATTTTGTCAGGGTACTCGTATTACTGGAGCCAGTTTCTGAAGCTAATATTCCTGGTCAGTCTCTTTTGCTTAATTAGGACCTTTTGACAGACCTGTATGTTGGGTACTATTATTTTAAGCTAAGTCTTTTCACTATATAAACCATTTCAAACTGAAATTGCTATTGCTTTGCTTCTATGTTCTTCATTTGAATCTATTCTATGGAAGAGCATAAGTTTTCCCTCCACATAGTTACTTTGTCTCTTCCAAATAAAGGTGTTTTGTTGTTGTTGTTTGTTTGAACACTTCCTAGTATCTCTGAAAGGCTTTACTTAAAAGTACTGCAATGTACTCTGCAAGTTTTCTGCAGCTTGGTTTCCATGTTTGTCCCCATGATTTAGCATGGTTATAGTGCTGCATGATGTGCAATTTTTCATGCCATTTTCTGCTTTAAATGCTTTGTCTAAACTGAGTGTAGGATTGAAAAGAGAAGACCACATAAGTACGAACACAAAATATTAGATAAGCTATTAGATAAGCTCTTCAGTGAAAACATCTCACACCACTGTATTTAAAAAATATAGTGTTCATGTTTCTGTTTTAACATTGCCTTGACAAGGGGCTGAGTGCTCAGCACAGCCCCCTTGAGTTCCATGTAATGAAAAGTGCTCTCCTCCTACACATTTTGTTTCCCATTGCAGTGGAGTACAAACATTTTAAAGGACCTGGGAACACCACGCCTATGTCAGTCTCTTACAATATATTTTTATCTTTTACATCTGTTGTTTATTATCAACCTAAAAAAAAGACATCCAACAATAGCTATAAAACAATGTCAGTGTAATTGTCAGCTATTTTCATGGAATCATAGAATCATAGAATATCCTGAGCTGGAAGGGACCCACAAGGATCATTGAGTCCAACTCCTTGCTCTACACAAGACCACTCAAAAATCAAACTATATTTCTGAGAGCTTTGTCCAAATACTTCTTGAACTCCGGTAGGCTTGGTGCCTGCAGGAAAAAATAGCAACTCTCCCCACGCCTTGTTTACCGTTTAAATCTGAGAAGGTTTTGGGTTACAATAAACACTTCTTCACAGGCTTTCAGATTCATAATTTATTCCAAGAGCTGCTTGCACTTCATAGTGAAATGTGAGTACAAATTAGCTCTCCCAAAGATTTAAAACAAATGTTCTCTACATTTAGCATTACTTGGTTTCTTGCCTTTATTTTTCAGCTGACATCATTCTTACCTACTGTATCTTATTACACAAACAAACTTGTAGGCTAGGTTTGAGCTTTTTATGTTCTTCATGTGGAATAGAGAAGACACAGCACTTCACAATCCCACTGTCCTATGACTGTTAGGCAAATAAACGGTATGGGGCATTTTATACTTCAGAAAAATACTCAAAACCCCACTGAATGGCTCATAACTGGGAGACGATTGTGCAGGGAAGAGGAAAGAAATATGACAGTCAAATGACAAATCCAATCATAAGGTGATGAAGTGAGTACAGATGGGTCTATAACCTACCTTGGATGTGTCTAGAGAAAGTAAACTGTGTCTAGGCATGAGTGTCAGATAACCGACACCTTACCTTAGTATTTGTAATACATATTTTTATGGTCTGCATTCTGTTCATTTATGGAGAATCTCCATGAATATATTATACCTGGGTAGCCTGTTCTTTAGCACTAATGACCTACTCCAAAGCCTGGGTCTGCTTATAACCAGACTTTTAAATATTTTCCACAGAGACTTTCCTGAACAGTGGAATGTTTCATGACAGAGCAGAGAGAAGCTTTATGGACTGAAGTGATAAAAACAACAGCACAGTTTTGACACCTATTGGAGTGAGTAAACTACAAGACACCTTTCAGAATGAGTAGAACAGATTAGTATTTTACAGTGGGGGTCTCAGGTGGAAGGGTTGACTAGAGACCTAATTCAGATGAAATGCTTAGACTAAAGGAATTACCTTTTCTTATTCTAATAAAAATACCTTTCACTGAATATTTTAGAGTAGTAACAACTTTATAGAAAGCATTTGTAAATATTTTTTTCAAACATGATCTCACAAATCAGTATGGTCCATTTTCTGTTGATTAATTTAGTGTCAGCCTTCACTCCTGTGCTGAGAGCTGCTGCATTTTCACTTGAAACCATGGAGTGGTTTGAAAGGTTCCCTGGGGGTCTGCTGTGAGGGGTCTCTCTTTGTTACCTGTTCCTGGAAGAAGGGGTGTTCTCTGTGCCTGCCAGGAACAACTTTCTCAATACAGCGCTTGGCACTCCCAGGCCCCCGATGACCCTTCCAGCGTGGCTGAGAGCATTAAGTCTCATGTCAGGGTGCAACTTATGGGGGGAGCATTAGACTGGCGCCTGCATACTTTACCTCCAGTGACAGAACGTGAGCTGAATTTGTCAGCTTCCCTTGGCCTCAACTCTAGCACTGGAAAGATGATGGGGAAAACTAATGCAATCTTAGTCAAGAAGAGGAAAATCTTAGATCCTAATTTCAGAGTTGGAAGCAAAGTGGCAGAGAAAAAAACAAAACAACAAAATGTAATTTGAACTAAACTCTAACCAACTGCCTTCTTAACTACTCTGGTCTCTAAAAGCTCTTGCCAGTCTAATGTGCCTTCAAGTTGACCAACATATTGGTGTCAGGGGAATATCATCCTAGAAACATCCCCTTGACTTGATGCACCTTGTAGAATTGGACCCTAAAGCTAGCAGAAGATTACAGTCACCTTCATGTGCCAACTGTCCTGAGCAGCGTATTGCTATATTCTGACTTCCTTTGAGTTCAAGATGAAACTTCTCTCTCTCTCTCTGGCATTCATCACAGTCTTGGGTTTTAGATTCTTATCCAATATCATGGTATATGCAGTGATTCACATTTCTGGTGTGCTCCTCATTCAGCAATACAGGTTTCATGTCTCAGATCTCTTCCCATTGACTTCTGGAGAACAATGTCAAGAATTAAATGTTGTGCATAGCAGCGGGGTCTTCCTCTCTCCTTACCTCTATCTCTTTCTTTGCAAATTAGAAATTCATTGCTTCCTTGGGGACATTCCTAAAATTATTCCAAGGCTGCTGCAACATTTTAAGCCCATGATAAAATCTGTAAAGAATATATCATAAAGACTATTAATTGTATTTGCATTCTTGTACACCAAGCTCATCCACATCTTTTAATGCTATATTTTATATTGGAGCTCTGTCATAATTAGTTCACCACCTTTTATTGTCAGTTCAGGGGACTCTGGTTCGCAGGATCCAATCAAGTAAGATTCTTAAGCACGTACTTAATTTTAAGCACAGGAAGAGTAGTGCTCCCTTGCAGTACTGAAATTTATTTTAACAGAGTTAATGTTGAGAAGGTTTCAAACAAATATCTCATAGTTACATACCTAAAAGCTACCCAGAAATAGCTGTCCTAGCTTGAAAACTCTGCTCTAAAACATCACAGATCATGCTGAGACAGAGGAGCATGATGTAAACCTAGATCTCGTGTGTTGAAAGCCAGTATGTATACAACTTCTTGTGCATGCCTGTACCTTGCAACCTATGACTTTGTGAACTATGAAAGAACACAATTATAAAAATAGCTGGAACAATGTGTTTCCTTGGAACAGAATTGTTGTCCTGGGGTCTGTTGCTCAATAGTAATCGTACTGCAGTCAGGATAATGGTTCACAGGTTTAAAGGTAGACACCTGTTTCTATATCACATAGAATTAGGCCAAAATCATAACAATAGATGGGAGGAATAATGCTTAGCATGGATGAATGCCAGACTACCAAAAGGTACAATGTCAAGAGGAGACAGCCCACTGGTCTCCTGGGGACAGTTTGCCATGGGGAGCATAGCTTTCCAGGGACTACTATTTCTTCCACTCCATGAATTACACTGTAGGCACTTGGAAGGAAGAAAACGACACCACTAAGAGCATTCAGTTATTCAGCCTAACCAAGGTGTGTAGGCTCAGCAGGTTACTTAACATAACCAAGACATAGGTTCTTAGTTTCCATAGAGATCACAGTATCTTGCAATTTTTCCTCTTTTTGGAGATGTTAAGAAACAACTTTTGCTGCATTCTTACTTCCTATATAAGCATTCTCACAAGTTTATCAAAATATATAGATTTAAAATTTTGAATCTCAGAACAATGTGCATAGTGAAGGCCTTGTTTTAGAGTTGGTCATATCCCAGATGTTGGCACACCTGCTCCAGTGTACTGCAGGAGACGTTAGTCTGGAAGATGGCAGTTCCAGCAGTCCCTGGGGGAGGTTTCACTGTGTTGGGGTGAAGTGGCTGTTTTCTGACCTCATGAAGACTATGTGTGTAAGGGCAAGTCACACACATGGGTCTAGTAATTACTGATTTTTATTTTTATTTTTTTAATTACAGGCACCTAAGTGCATGTATGTGTATGTATGCGCTGTATTGTCAAAGTGATAATCTGGAAGAACATGGCTCCTACTGAAATTTCTACCATATACTTCAAGTAGTTATTATTAGATTCTACTGCCTTGTAGAGAGGATCTCTTTTTCAGAAAGGTGAAGTCACTCTGCATTCTGAGGACTCATGCTGGGATTGCACTGCTAAAATATTCCACCCCTTTCCATAATACCATCTCTTGGAAAGTACTCAGAGTCCTTTATTTGATGAGGAAATGCCACCAGCATACTGGTCTTGGTAATAGAATCACCTCATATTTTACCATGGCTCTTTATTTTGCCAGGGTTTTTCTTTTCTCTCCTTTAGCAGACTTGAGATAGCCCTCTTCAAACAGTGGTTTGGAGTGGATTCCTATAAAAACCCTGCTCAGGAAGAGGGGGAACTGAATCACCCCACACTTCTATACAATCTTTCTCCTCAAAGATCTCAGTGTAACCAGTGAACAAAAACACAAAACCAAAGCAAAATGCTTGATTTTTTTTTCTCTCCACACATTTGTATTCAGCAGAACTTAAAGAAAACACCTCCTAAATCCCTTCTGAATAATTTAGCTTGAAATGTTTACCCTTTGACAAAAAAAAAAAAGCACAAAATAACTAGGAAATACAAAGTCCTGAAACCATTCCCAGAAGCCACTGCTGCATACACAGTCTACTTATTTCAGTTCCTTTATGCCAGGCAAGACCTTAGGCTTTCTGTTCAGCACAGGGCACAGGGAACTACAAAAGACACTCAGCTCTCCTTCCTCATGGGAATCTCAATAGAAGAGAAAGAGGATCACTTCCCTGTGCAGGAAGCTACTTTAGCTTACAGTGAAAGCAATTCTCTAGTGCATGCCGTTGCTGGAGTTCTCTTTTCCTGTAAGAAGTGAGTTGCAAAGCAGTACACTTTTACTATTTAAGTTTTGTGCACTTATAATTTTGTGATTAGTGATCACCATAATCTATGACATCACCTTCTTATGACACAAAAATCTCCTGTTTGTTAGACCCCCTTCATATAAGTACCTCTCCTCTTTCTTCCCTAAATCTTCAAGAATTTCAAACATAGATCATTTAATTGGCCCTAAAAGGTGGACATAAATGAAAGGAAATATAAAGCAGTACCGCAGAGCAGTCCTTGTGTTTTAACCAACCACAAACAGCTTGGTACATATGCTGATCCTCTTAGTCCTTTGTCACACAATAGGCGTGTCATAGACCGAGAGGCAAGTGTGAATATTTCAACTGGTATGTCCTTCAAACTAAGTGATCCCTATAGACAGAGAAAACAATAAAATTCTGAGGGGAGCTTTATGAAAGCAGGCAGAAATTAATGAATTGACTTAGGTTTCCAGCCTAAGCCCAGCTGCACAGAGGCCTGCCTGTGTACGGCTCTTGCAAGTTTGTTGGTGATTTCTAAAATGAACTGAGTTATACTGGTACAGATATACCTCAACATCTTGTCACTCCCGAGTGACACGGGAATGTTGCTTTACCCTATTCATTTAACTGCACCAGTATAAGAACACACAGACTTTCCCGTTGAAGAAAGGCAGAAAAGAGAATGCAGGTCTGGCACCTGAGGAAGCAGTGAGCTGTGGGAGGAGGTGGATCAGCTATAAAATAACTGGGAGCATGAGAACTCCTGGCACACAGTGTTCAACCATGAGGGACCAAGGGAAATCCAACTGAGGGAGCTGGGTTGCTCTGTCGGGTGGGCTGGCTGCTGGCTACCCTCAAAAGGAGCTGCTGCTCCTCCTTCTGCCTAGGTTCATTGTCAGTATGGGTCAGCAAGAGCTGCTCAATGTGGTGTCAAGAGCAGGTGCCAAAGTCAGGAAAAGTGTGTCACAGGCCATAAATGTTCTAAAATGGGAGCAAGGGTCAAAGACACCTATGTGAGACCTGACACACAAGCACTGGGCCACATCTCTGGAGTGAAAGTCAACACATGATTTGGCTGTAATTACCCAAGCACTTTAGCTTGTATTCCATGCATTCATTCACATGGCAATAATATTCCTTCCTGATCTGTTTCAGGTAGATCAGAACTGCCTGGGAATGATATGTCAACCTTTTCAGCTGGAGACAAGGGCAAGACAGGGGCAGGTAAATTTTGAAAATTAAGGAATAGCTCCATATCAAGAGGTTATTGACACTGTTATTGAGCAAAAGATGAGGCTATCTGATAAATGGATGCGTGTACAGTTTAGGATACTCTCTAACCAAGATGATGAGGGCTTTACATTAGGTTCAAGGAGACACGATGATTATAAAAAATAGCAACCTAATCAAAAGGCTGAAATCTATGGAAAACAGTGGGAAAAAAACTAGAAACGTAGGAAAGTTAGAGAGAAAATAGTGCATCAATTTGTATAATACCTTAAAAAATGTCTATCTGTTCTTTTGCAAGAATGTGTGAGTTTATAAATGTGTATTAAGGGTCAACGAAAGCTGTGCATCTACTCTAAGATATTGCCTGTCTTAAAATACTCTACTATTGCAGGACTAGTTAGCTTGGGCGCAGTTCTCTTAAAGCTGGACTTACATGAATACATGAATCCTTGCTAATGCAAAGTATAAGTAGAATCAGCTTTCATATGCTTTCAGAAAGAGTAGAGCAAGTTCACTTCAGTCTGCAAACTGTACCGATTGATATCACCACATAAAAGTTAACAGCAATGGAATTCAATGGATAAAACTCAAACTTATATTGCATTGCATAGACCTAGTACCATAAATAACGGAACAAGAAGATTGACAATGAAGTTTAGACAAAACAGATAAAAAGAGTAACAATGTAGTATATACCAAAAATGCATATGATTACTTTGATGCCAAGAAACCAGAGGCATGTCTGGGGAAGGATAAAAGTGGAAGCAAGTTGTAACAATGCAATCAAGCCAGGAGGCTGAGCCAGTTGAGACACATTATTACTGTTAATATTCAAAAATCAGCTGACTGAAAACATACAATGGAATGTTTCAGTTTAGGTGACTGATAAGAGAAAACAGACAAGAAAAAACTTCTAATTGTGTGTTAGAAATAAAAGAAAGGAAAAGACAAGAATGAGCCCAGTACTTACCAGGAAAGGGGAGAAAAAAGATGGGTGAGAAAAGGCTGAAAAGCTAAAAGTCTGTTTTATTTTAAGTATCTTGAAAAATTAATTTTCCTATATGGTTAATGCAATAAGAATGAAAAACAGAAGTAAGAACCCAGACTCAAAAACATTAAAATATTTTAGGTGTTCTCAAATTTAAGAAATCCTGATATAGAATTCTATAGTTGTATAGCAACTCCCAACCCTGCAGCAATTTTTCTCAAGAAATCATGGAAATGACTAGAGTCTGAAGGCAAAGATATTTCCAATTTTGAAAAGGGTAGAATGGAACTGTAAAATGCTCTATTTTGATGACCAAGAAGAATCCAAAGCTAATTATTAAACACAGTTTGCAAGTATCTGAAGGATAATTATGTAAAAGGAGAAAACAACAGTGTTTTGTCAAGAATTAAACATGTTCATCCACTACAATTCTCTTCTTTTCCAGAGAAAATCAGCTCATGTACACAGAGGGAGGCAACAGGAGGATGTATCTTGACTTTCCGCCTTTGAAGTCCTTCCACAAAGCACTCTCTTGAGGAAGCTTTGTATAGATGATGTTTTTGGCAGGTTCACAGCTAACAGCGGACATCTGCTCCAGGGCTATTTGTCAACTGTTTACACGCTTGAGGGGAGGGACACCATCCAGAGGGACCTGGACAGGCTTGAGACGTGGGCCTGTGAGAAATCCATGAAATTCAGCAAGGCCAAGTGCAAGGTCCTGCATCTGGGTCAGGGCAATCCCAAGCACAAATACAGGCTGGGTGGAGAATGGATTGAGAGCAGCCCTGAGGAGAAGAACCTGGGGGTGTTGCTTGAGGAGAAGCTCAACGTGATCCGACAATGCGCACTTGCTGCTCAGAAAGCCAACCATATCCTGGGCTGCATCGAAAGAAGTGTGGCCAGCAGGTGGAGGGAGGTGATTGTCCCCCTCTCTTCTGCTCTTGTGAGACCCCACCTGGAGTACTGCGTTCAGCTCTGGGGTCCCCAGCACAAGAAGGACATGAGCCTCTTGGAGTGAGTCCAGAGGAAGGCCACAAGGATGATCAAAAGCCTATGAAGGCAGGCTGAAGGAGTTGGGGTTCAGCCTGGAGAAGAGAAGGCTCCGGGGAGACCTTATAGTAGCCTGGCAGTACCTAAAGGGGGCCTACAGGAAAGTACCTACAGGAAAGCTAGAGAGGGACTTTCTGTCAGGGGGTGTAGTGACAGGACAAGGAGGAATGGCTTTAAACTGAAAGAGGGTAGATTTAGATTATATGGTAGGAAACGTTACTGAGGGTGGTGAGTCACTGGAACAGGTTGCCCAGAGAAGCTGTGGATGCCCCATCCCTGGAAGTATTCAAGGCCAGGTGGGATGGTGCTTTTGAGCAACTTGGTCTAGTGGAAGGTGTCCCTGTCCAGGGGGGGTGGAACTAGATGATCTTTAAGGTCCCTTCCTATCCAAACCATTCTATAATACTATGATTCTATGAACTGTTTCTTACTACGTCAGGTTATCTAGGGATCTGTCCTGTGCTCAATATTCTTTTTTTTTTAATAGTTTGGATGAAAGAACTTTCATTAAAAATTGAGTGAGTGAAGATGGCAGGCAGGGTTTGTTGAAGATGATCTTGACAATTTGATATAAAAAAGGTGAATTTCAATAAAGATGAAATGCAATATACTTGGGTTTTAATACAGGAGACAGCATTAGCTGATTGGCAACAATATCACAGAAAGGACCTAGAAGTTAAAATGCTTCACAGAATAAGTCTGAATCAACTCTGCCATGCTGTTCTACAAAGGCATAAGTCATTTTGTGTTGTCTGGAAGGTAGCTGTTCTATTGTATTTGGCACTGGTTAGGACTTAGCTGTAATACTATATTCATTTGGGCCACCATATTTTAAGAAAGATGCAGTTAAATAAAATTTAGAGAAAACCAGTGAAAAAGGGGAGCTGTGGAAAATAAGACCCATTAAAAAGTTTGGAAAGATATGATTACATTTAGGCAACATATAAACAAGATAATCAAAGGAGGAAAGATATGAAAGGCCTTCTAATCCTGTCAGTTTTGTTTGATTGGTTGGTTGTTTTTTGTTAGCAGAGTAATTCTTTTGTGTACTCCAAGTCTTCAGAGGGTAGGGCAAAAAAGTAAATAGCTTAATTTATAACAGAAGAGTTTGTTTTTTGTTTGTTTGTTTGTTTGTTTTTTAAATTTGGAAATACTTTATAATTTTAAGATGAGTGAAGGATTAGAAAAGTCTAAAGAAGATGTGCAGTCTTAGTACCTAGACAATCACACGTGTTTAAATAAGCCTCAGGAATGGCCCGTGTTCATTTGGTCCTATTGGAATGAAGGTACCCTTTGTTCACCTGTGTTTCTGAGGCATATTTGTTTCATGTTCTGTGTGTGCAAATAGTTACCAACAAATGTAAAATCACCATACCTCATTCATCCCTACAGACAGCTCAATGCCTGGTGGGGTTTGTCCAGCCAGCTCCCTGTAGGTCATTGCCTTTCTACAAGCATACTCAGGCTGGCAAATCCAACAGCCAAGCACCCTCTTCTGCCAGCCTCCTTCAGACCCAGCTGTAACCCCCCTTTTTAATGGGCCACCCACAAGGCTCTTTCATGGCAATTATGGCCCCCTTTGCCAGAAACATATTGTTTCTCATGCCAGCTCAGAGCCTTTCATCCCAATATCCAAGCCACTGAGCCCTCTTTCTGCAGCCAACTCCCAGGCTATTTAACTTCTCCCTGCTACTCCAAAAGCCACATAGCCTCTGGCTCTCTACAACTGCTGGTTGTATTTCCCTTTCTATGCTGGAAGAACTCTTAAGCTCTCTAGTATGTGGGTAAGCACCAAAATTGAATTAAATAAACCCAATGTCTCACTGCTTATCTTTGTAAATGACATCAGGGAAAACTACTACCACCTCCAGATTACAATATGGCTGGTTGAGAAACTGTCTTGTGGGGGAAAAAATGTCCTCCACCCAATTTGGCATCCTAAACCTGATTATTGGAAACAATTCTGAGTTTTTTTAGAGTCTGATTCCTCAGCTTTTTATCAGGTACCTTTTCCTATTCTTTCTTACAGAGGTGAAAACCTCTCCTTCTCTGTGCTCTCTTTACTCCCAACTTGTCACCAAACCATTCCTTCAAGCACACTGGTTCTATTAAGCCTACAAATAAATACCTTCTTACTTTCACATATTTCGACATGCCTGAACCATCTTCTGTGGCTGAACTGAGCCTTAAGACAAGAATCACATTTCCTTGTTTCCAAAATGCCAACAGCACCAACATCACTTGGCAAACAATAAGAATTTCTTGTACTTTTTCAGGTGCAAAATGAAACCCTACAAAGAAAAATGTAAATTCACATGGAAACCAGACTTTCATGACTCAGATATTGAAAAAAAAATCATTACTTTGTTGTTAAGAATATATGTTTTTTAGGCACTGGTACTAAAAACATGTTCTTTGGAAAGTCATTCAGATGTCCTTTTTTCAGGTGCTTCATATAGATAAAATTTTGTTGAAGGGACTAGGAATTTCCAAAGCAATTTGCAAGCTTTTGTGTTTTATGGCTGCACTGACATTCCGAAAATTTATCTTTTTTTGTTGTTTGTTTGTTTGTTTTAAATTGAGGTCTGTTTCCTTAAAGTGTTTTGTGTATGAAGATGCCAAAAAGATGAATATTGGTATTATTTCTGACAAAAGTTTGAACTACCAGTAAAGAAATGTGAACATAAGGTAGAAATAGTATGCGTTGTTCTTCCACATAAGGAATGCTTTAATAATATTTTATATTTTTAAAAAAAGGGACAGACAGACAAAGGGGAAAAAGGTTTTGTAATTAGAAAAAGAACTGAGAGTCAGGAAACTCCTCTGTCAATATGGGTAAGAAAATTAGGGTAATCTTTTCAAACTCAGATAATTATGGTGAAGCACCGAAATAAAAACATATTTTTTTAAATCTTTATGCCTGAGGATTCTCAGGAGGAGATAGCTGGGAGATGTCTTTCATCAGAACTCTACCTCTCTCCACCCCAGAGCCTTCCACTCCTGTAGCAAATATAACTGAATGAGATGATCATCAGCTTCACTTCAACTTCACTGCAATCAGCAGTCTGGTATGCTAAGTGAAGCACTGAGCTGTTAGCTGTGACAGATCTGGGGGGACTTAAATACCTGATTTGACCATCCAGAAAGAACTGAACAGGGAATAGTAGCAATTATCATTTCACACTTCCCAGGTAAATTGATCTGTGAAAATGAGTTGAGAAAAACCTTTATTTTCCAAGGTTTAAAATAATACACCAACATAGATTTTTTCTCCAACAGTTGCACATCCCTTCGAGGTCCTTGTGGAAATGCAAAAGTACTACAAAGCAATCAACTGTTAATACATTGTTCTCTTTTGTCAATTACACATTTTTGTTCAAATATTCTGTATACAAAGATTTGATTTCTGTTTGTCACTGGTCTGAAACAAGAATGACTCCACCAAAATCACTGGCATAAAACTGATTCAGCCGAGATGGGAAGCCTAGTACATTAGAGCGTCTACATATATTTCAGGATACATATGCAGGGCAGAGTAAATAATGAAAGAACAAGAATTTACAAGCCAGCAATAGTTGTTGAAAAGCTTTGAAAATTAATTGCGGAAAAAAAGTTGGGTGAACTTTTATAATCAGAGAATTCTTCTAACCTACTTCTGCAGCAAACATGCTTTATAATGCTTAAATCTTAACTCTTACTCAGGATGAAAAGGAAAAGGGGAAAGTAATTCTACTAAATCACATGTGGTGTAACCTACTTGAAAGCTGACAAAGTACTTTCCAAATGAAACAGTCTCCAACATGTTACCTCTTCTAGCCCTTTTCTGCTCATGAGAATAATTACATATGCACTGAAACACAACAAAATACTTTTATTCCTTATTTAAATAGGCAATAATTTCTGGTTCTGGTAATATGAGTATATATATTTATTCTTTTTCACAGTTAAAAACTTAGGCTGTGAGGTGAGAAGGTGTGCATAAGAGGATAATAAGAACTAAACGAAGTACAGAGGTAATTTTGAGGACCTTTGAGCATGGATTTTAGTCAGAGGCTGAACAAAGCATTCGGGTATTTTTCCTGAAAAAGAAGGAGGACCAGTGTAATACTCAGCTGAACATCTTCCCTGTGACAACCCATCAACTCTCTTGTGAATTAAAATTCAAAGCAGGCATTTCCCTTTGTCTTAACCAGTTTTTCTTTAAAACATTCACAGATATACTCACAGACTTGTCTTCCTATCTTCTTTCTCTTGCATGTCACATACGTATACTGCATGACTACAACAAAAGCTAGCTGTGGCAGGCCCAGGAAGTCCACTTCAATTTCTATTTCTCTGTTTCTCCTCACAATCCAATCTGAGACTTCTGAAAATTGAAAAGGGAACCAAGCTTGCTTAAAAAAAAGAAAAGAGGAAAAATAAAAAGAAGGTCAAATGTCTAAATTTTTAATCTTGAACTGTAGGTGATACAAATGAAACATATCCAATACAAGTTTTATTGGTTCCATTTACTCTCATGAGGATTTGGAGAGATTATAATAAAGAAGCATCTCCACCTCCCCCCCCCCCCCCCCCNCCAGCAGCTCATGGCATTAGAGCATGATCATGTCCAGACTGCTACAGGTTTCAGCAAGGCCCTAGAGATTTCCTTAAACCAAGCAGTCAATCAACTTAGACTGCTAGGCCAACAGTTTCACATAGTGCAAGGGTTTGGCGGCATGAAATAATGGAGCGTTAAAAGAGGGACTCAAATTAGCAATCACAGTCAGAATAAGGTTCACCTCACCCACCCATGTATAGAAGGATCTCTCTCTACTGCCCCCACATTCAACGTTGTCTGAGCTGGCCGAAGATACCCTGCTTAGGTACTAGCTGCCACTCCAGAATGTTTTCCACAAATCCTGCGACAAATCTTCCAAGCCAAATACGTGTCCCCTCCTGTACCCCGAAGAGTCTCTAACGGCCCTAGGCACTAATGTCTGAGAGAATGATTTGAGCTCTAAGATCTTGATAACTAGAGCTGAGACAGCTTCATTCAGACCATCTTTCTAGTTATGGAGACAAAACTTCAGAAGTAATTATCACATTTTAAAGAGGAATGGAAAGAATTATCCACCATTAAAACAGATAATATATTTCTGTATATTTCTGTATATAATGTATCGACTGCAAACTGGTCAAAGACTTCAGTTGCCCAAATGTTAGACAGCTAGAGTCCTGTTTAGACACATTCAGTGACCTCTAGAGAGCAATTTGGCTGATCAAATGGAAGGATCTACTTTGGAATGAGCTGAAGTGACCTCTTGCTTCCTTTACTGTAGCAACTTATCTAACTTAACTAACATATCGACAGTGGGTATGGTGGGAGCTTAGCATACAGCACACATGTAGACACCATAGGCTAGGCAAAATCAATCTTGCTGGTAAAATATAGATGTCTGAAGTTAGGAGAGATGAATCGCATTCTCAGTGTTTTCTTGGATGTTTTCAAACATCCAACATCACCTACATGAACACTGAAAGACTCTGTGGAAAAATAGCAAGTCCTCAGGCAGTGAGATCAGTATTATCCTACAGCCTAGGGGATTTACACCTGTTAAGAGATGTACTGAGTGCTTGGGCTGGGGATGTTACACTGGCATTACTCCCTTCCTGACTGTGGAAAATTTCCTAAGCATGCAGATGTGAAGTACATTACCAGATTTTTTTTCTGAATACTGACAATCAATCTAAATTTCTGTGTAAATGTTTACTCGAGTTAGTCACTTGCCTCATTTTTTCTTTTTTTTGCCCACTGAAAAATTTGAAGGGCAGCTAAATACTTAAATAATGTTCAATATCAGACTGCTGGAATTTTACTGCAATGCTGTTCTATTGAGTGAGAGGAGGGCAGTCCAAAAGACAGTCACTGCACAAAACTATAGTCAAATTCTGGAAAGATTTGAGGGCCATTTCAACAGAGAGGGTAAAACGTCACTGTTTGCAATAGTTAACTGTGAAGTCCAGGGAAGTAAGGGATGTGGGGTTTCCAAAGAAGAAATATATTTTGTCTGATAGTGGCAAGTGAAGTTTCAAATAATTGCTAAAATGCCACAGTTGTAACATGTCATGCTATAAAAGTTTTGGTATGAAACACTGGTTTTGATCAGCTGGAAAATAATGTTTATCATGGTATTGAAAGATTGGCGTGTTGGAGAGAATGAGTCAGTCAAGCACATTACATAAGACACAAGTCAACACTTTATACAAGATGTGGCGAAACACAAACAGCCCAACCTGGGAAAACCTGCTGATCACTCTTTAAAAACAAAAAGAAAGTTGCTTGGGCAGATTATGGGTGTGCTGTTTATCAGAATAACTTGTCTGGGCTTACAGATATAAAGCAATTATCTTGTAGAAAAGGATCTGATACGGTATTATTCTACTTTTCAATGCAAACAAATTTCTTTAAAATTAGTCATCCTCATAATGAAGTGATAAACAGCTAAAAATGCTCAACAAGACAAGTAGCTAATCCTCAGTAAACAATTTGGTTATTTCAGCTTTTTCTTATAATCAAATCACCTGAAAATTATGAATTTTTCAATTTAAGAAGAAACCATTTTTGCAATTCAAATTTATTCACCAGATATTTCTTTTAAATGATTTTATATATGTAGACTCTACTGGCAGGAATACGCAAAATCTGAACTGTGCTAGAACATGCCGATCACATGATTCTCCTTTTTTCCCCATGTTGGATGAGTAAAATTTGGAATTAGCTTTCTTCACAAGGAGAAAAATGTACCTTTATTTGCTTATGCTTCACTAGAAATATATTGTTTAACTGATCATTCCTGTTTGAAATGGATGTTACCATATCCATGGAAAATAAACACAAGAACGATTAGGCAAAGAAGATTGAATTCACCATTTTTAATGACTATGCATAGTAGTGTATGTATATGCGTCTTTATTCAGTTATTAAACCTGAATCTAGACAAAGATGGTGAAAGACAAGAGGTGTCATACATTGCATTCATGTGAACTTTAGTCACTCCCATTAATTGCTGCTATGTTTCTTGATATTTCTTGGGTATGTTTACTATGAAACATTAAACTAAGCAAGTCTGTGTATCTAGTTTGCCTCTATAAAATCATTCTATGCTAGCTTCTTAAAGGACCCCTGAAGACTGATATTTGCAAAACTGTTTTCTCCACAGTGTTACTGTAACCCATCACTGACCCATTTTTGTACTGTTTCTGATACCTGGATTGTCTTTCATCACACAGAATAGGCATGTTTACTAAAACAAATTATTTTAAATGTCAGTTTTCAACATGTTCCTTCCTAATTACCTTTTAGTTTAAAGCTACCATGGATCTTAGTAAGTGCTTAAGCTTGGCTATCCTCTAGGACTCCAGCTCTGATCTTTTCTAAATCTTCAGTGATTTCAGAAACCCTGACATAACTTCAGCAAGAGACACTGCTTTGTTAGCTCTTATGCCTTACAGAGTAATTTCCTGTTACTGACTCAATCAAAATCTCAAAACTAACCTCATAACGTTCCCTGATGAAATGACTGGCTTGGTAGATAAGGGGAATGTGGTGGATACTTGACTTCAGTAAGGCTTTCAACACTGTCTCCCAGAAGAAACTCATAGAGAAGCTGATGAAATATGAGCTGGATGAGCAGACAGTGAGGTGGTTTGAAAACTGCCTGAATAGCTGAGCTCAGTGTGGTGATCAGTGGTATGAAGTCTAGTTGGAGGTCAGTAACTAGCAGTAAGTGTACCCCAGGTGCCAATATTGGGTCCCACACTGCTCCATGTCTTCGTTAATGATATGGATGATGGGACAGAGAGTACCCTCAGCAAGTCTGCTGATGTTATAAAACTGGAAGAAGTGGCCGACACACCAGAGGGTTGTGCTTTCATTCAGAGGTACCTTGACAAGCTGGAGAAATAGATTGACAGGGATGTCATGAAGTTCAGCAAGGGAAAATGCTAAGTCCTGTACCTGGGGTAGAACAGTCCCATGCACCAGTACATGCTGAGGGCTGCCAGCTGGAAAACAGTTTTGCATAAAACAACCTTGGGGTGCAATGCTCCATTACTGAGCACTGGCACAAGTTCCACAGAGAAGTTGTGGTGTCTCCCTCCCTCCTTGAAGATATTCAAAAGCCACCTGGACGTGGTCCTGGGCAACCCGCTCTAGGTGACCAGAAAAGTTGGACCAGATGACATCCAGACGTGCCTTCCAACCTCAACCATTCTCTGATTCTGTGAAAACAAGGAGTTCTGACCTTCCTTCAGTCAAAAAGAGCTAGGCCATTGACTTAAGCAGGATGAAGATTTCACTGTACCTCCATTATGAGCATTTGGCATATGGGAAGTGACAAAACTTAGTACAAGGATCTGTCCCAGCTGGAAGAAATGAATAAGCATATCAGCTACAAAAGCAAATGTTTTACTAATAGGTATTTTAACACTAATACAGGCTTGTCTATTGTTTATTAATTTCATAAAAGAAAATCTCATTTGTGGTGTATTTAGCAGAACCAGACAGAAAATGCTGATGTCTATGAGGAACCATATAGTGGTTGTTGATAGCAAAGACGTTAATGTGAAAGCCAGTGCCTGGTTTATTACGAAAACTGTTGGAAAAACAGTTTCCCCTTCCTTAAAGCAATACATGAAATGTGGTTATCAAGAGATCTTGTGGTAAATCTTGTGATAGATAAGCAAGCAATCTCTGCCTACGTTTATTTTCATGAAAACACATTTTATTTAATTTTTCAGAAGAAACTATAGGGTTAAGGGATTTTAAACTATAAGCATATGCCTTAATTGCTAATCTACACATAATAATCTGAGGAATAAAGCTAAATGTGGATTTTAACATTGACGTGAATTTGGGACTTTCTGTGTGTTCCATGTCCAGATTGCAACTTTGGTTTGTTTTCTTTCTTTCTTTCTTTCTTTCTTTCTTTCTTTCTTTCTTTCTTTCTTTCTTTCTTTCTTTCTTTCTTTCTTTCTTTCTTTCTTTCTTTCTTTCTTTTTTTTTTGTACTACTTGTGTAGTAGAACAGAATTTCAAGGGCTGGTGATACTGGTCCAAGAATACTCTTTGGCCCAGGGTATATGAATCCAAGAGAAACAGAATTTTCTCCAATTGTTCCACACCAGACCGGGCTGCTGTATTTTCCCAAGGGCAGAACAGCTGCCCTCGAAAACTACCAGAGCTGAAAAGTTGTGAACGAGAGGAGAGCTAACACTGACAGAAATGCTGGGCAGCAGAGAAAGGACACACATTCACACAGCACAAGATTACATCTACAGCTATATTCAAAATCATCCTCAAGCAGCTTGAACTACCTGAGCCTCCTTTCCTTCTCTATTTAAGGTTTTGCAGCTCCCACTGAAGTGATTCATAACATGCTTTTTTAAACCCCCAATGTTGCAGCCAGATATATTTCAGGTGGGTTTGCTATTAGCAAGTTTTCTATGTCCAAGGATTACATCACATCACTAAGTTCCAGTCTCACTTACTTAGCGATAGCAGGTGACACAAGCCAAAGAAGAAAGAAAATTTTGCTTGCTTGAGAGTGGGAGAGAGGTCATGAGTGAAAGGAGAGCTTTCACATTCAGTATGGAGGAGCCAGGATTTCTCAGATGACTCTGAAGCATATTGAACAAATGTTGATGAGGAGGCAACCAAGGTGGGGAAATTCTGACAGGTGTGTTTTTATTTTTTCTAGATCTGTGTACATTTATGATAAAAAGAAAATAATAATGTTTTGGAAATCCCATTAAATCTTGTATCTGTTTACATACAGTTATCGTGGTGTGCTCAGCAATAAAGCCTGAGTGGGAGTCTTGGATAAGGAAACATAAAATGCTGCATTCTTTTCATACCAAGAAAGTTTAAGAGCACATAGGACTTACATTGCTTCAAAAAGTAGAAAGATGATGTTTTCTAATGAGAGGGATCACTCCCAGGTCTGTAATTCTGTATGATGTCAGCATACCATGCTGAACTGTGAAAATATATTGATAGACTTTTAATATCTGAGGATTCCCAAGTACTCTAGGCAAAAAGGCATAAATTCTGGTCTAATGAGATCAGTACCAAACCAATATCACTTAGCCAAAATGGTAATCAGTGAAGAATAGAAATCATACGAGAATATGTTGTGTAAGGTTGTTGATGTTGATGTAAAAATTTCAGAATCAGGCCTCCATTTAAAGGCTTTGGGAAAAAAAGCTTTTGTTCTTCCCCTCCCCCCAGAGGTATCTCTATGTTGATTTGGTCATTAGTTTTAGTGGCAGCTACTGTTATGCTTTATTGAAAGTGTTTTTCATTACCTCTTATAAAAATCACATTGCATCAGGAGATAACTATATCATGTTAACAATCAAGAGCCATTTGTTTCATGGCACTTTAGCATCACATTTAAATGCCACTGCATTACTTACTGCATAGTGATGATTAGTTAACTTTAATATCATTCATAATTGGATTAGACAGTTGATAGAAGATGAAAAAGGCAAGGCAAATGATTCCAATGCCCTTCATTGCCGTACTTTTGGTATAACATAGGACTTACTCAAGTCTGAGTTGGGGCAGGAAGGTCAGTAAAAGCAGATTTGGGCCCTGCTGTTTTTGATCTAAGACAGCAAACACTCTCAGCCTGTGGTATAAGTCAGGCTAGCAGCTGCTTGCATTAAGCAATATAGAGAAGGCCATTGTCTTTTAGAGGTGGGTGACAGAAATATAATTTAGCTGTACAGGTATGATCTCTGCTGTGCAACACTCCCTCAGTGCCTAAGAATGGGACTGGCTCCATTTTATTTACCAGTAAAATGCAGACAGGGAGGTATAGCATCAACACTGAAATATAGAAAGTACTGCCTTCTATATATATAAAAACATTATTTTTCAGCTTGAGAATTGTAATAGCATTTGGAGTTAGAGGTTTTGCTTTTGCAGAAGTACACCCATCACCGCACACAATTATTCATATAAGCATCTCTTCATTTATGGATTACAGAACATCACAGGTGTGTTTAGAATTCATTGTGCATAATCTTTAAAGGTCAGTGCACATATTTACAGTATTGCTGCACAAAGATTTGCTGTTGAATGCAATTTTAGGTCACAGTACTTACATGCAATTCATCTGAGGTCAGAAGGGAGAAAGGAATGAACCAGACAACATAAGATTTCTAAGGAGAGCAGACTGTAAAGAAGACAAATTTTATATTATTTATTTGAGGAAAAACACCAAAAGGTTCAGTCTGAAAGGAGAATCTTTCAGATCATTATAAACAATTAGGAACAAGATTAGCATGGAAACTAGCTTGGAAAATTAACTGTAGCTAAAGTTATAATGGCATTTTAATGAATGTTTATAGACTGGATATTCACTGCAAAATGTTAGTCTCCCTATTTGTTGCTTATCTTTTTCCATGACAAACACAGCAGTGTTTTATTTTACTCCATATTACATTATGGAGTGCTATTCAGTATAGTAGTACAATGTCTATTTAGACATTGTGTGCAAGAACAGGGCACTTAAGGAAGCCATGTGAATGTAATAGTATCTTAGCTGTAATCGGATAAGTATCTGTATTTTCCTTTATATCAGCTGAAGAATCCAAGCGTCCTTCTGGAATATGTTTATTGTAATTGGTAAATAAGTTTCTTGCCATTGTAACACTACCCAGTATTCTGAGTATCTAGTAGGATTATTCCCCGTTCTGTTCCACACACATACAAAGCATTGCTGTATTTTTAATTTTTGGTGTTTGGGTTAAAGGTGACTGGATATAATAAAAGGATGTGCCTCATAAATGTAACTTGAAAATTACAGGAACACAATGACCTTGTCTACTAAAGAAAGAACAGCCAATTTGTAAACCACAGATAAAAAGAAAAATAACTGAAAGACAAAGAAGGGCCGTCATTCATTCATGTACTAGCTAAATTAAATGCACTACATTAAGTTTCTTTTAAATGAATATCTATGCTGCTATATTGACCAGAACTCCCACTTATTTTCATGTTAAAACTACAGGGAATAAAAAAAAAAAAAAGAAGAAGAAGAAGAGGAAATAGGCAGAAAAACAAAGCTAAAAAACTGTTTAAGTTTCATAACAAAAGAATAAGTTGTGTTCATGTCAGAGAAAATATCCTCCATTAGTTTTTGGATCAGATTCTTCAGTGGTGTTATTCACAATGCTGTAAATGAGAACAGAAATTGAACTTTGATGATTTTCAAAAGCTAAATATCAATTCCTCGTCACTCTTTAGGAAAAGGTATGCTAAAACACAGATCATTTCTCCAAGAATGGATAAAGCGATAGGGCTATCTCACTTCCAGGTCAATGCTTCCTGTGGTAGCCCAGCTCAGCAGGAAAAAAAACAAATCCTTACCACAACAGCTTTTTGGTTATCTGGGCAAAATTAATTGGCGGTCTCAGTCTCTGGAAAAAATCTAGCCACATAAACAAGACTGGGCTTGATACTGTCTTTGATGTTGCAGTGTATCCTCCATTAAAAACAGCATACATAAGCCCTCTTTCACAAGTGTAGAACTGAGTAAAATTCTTCCTACTATGGAGATGGGCTGCCTGTATAAAGGAGTTGAGGGAAGTGAGGTAGACGAGTTTTTGAGAGTCATCTTTATTCTCTACACATAGTTACACTTCCTCTGTAAGTACAGAGGGCTTTTTTGACTTAGAAAGATTCTACTTTCAGCTGTCTGCCTGCTAGGTGTTCCCCTGCCTAGAAATCAGCTAGTTCAGGTCTGTATACTGGGCTTCGTTTGTCAATCAGTTACACGCGTGTTTTAACTCTTCATCGATAATCTGTCTCTTGAGAGTGAAGAAGATGGGAACCACCTCTGCAGAGCTGCTGCCCAAATGAGACCTGTGTCAACATTCAGCCACAGGGTATAGAAACCTGAGGCTAATTTAAAGGCTCCTCTTATGGGTCTGGCCTTTGGGTGACTTGTCCAATTCTTTAAGAAGCTTCTGGTAAAGCAGAAACTTAAACCAAGACCTGAATCTGCACCCTAGATGTTGGCATTTCATTCTTCCTCATGAGCCCTGTGTTTCATGAAAAATACATATAAACCAAAAACTCCTCTTATTTAAAACTTCAGTGTCTCACTGTGTTTGAGATGTACTTTGTAAGCTGCTCTCTTCATCTTCCTGTAAATTTTGTATTAAATTACCATTTCAGAGAGCATTAAATTAGGCAGTACTATTTTTCCTCACCCTTTCAAGTTTTCTTGAGGTTATTGTGAAACATGTTCAAACTGAGAGATGAGACAGGTTCTTCTGCTTAAATATGCTTATATAAAGCATATGCTACTTCTTGGGCATTATGTTGTTAGTACCTGTTCAGTGAAACCCCAGGGTTCTCTCAGTGACAAAAGTCTGTGGTCTGGCAGGCTTCAGTTTGTAAAAGCTTAGGTTACTTCAGGAAAGAAAAGGTTGGAAAGAAAAATGCATGACAAGAAAAAGCTTGTTTCATATAACTGAGTGCAAATAACGAAGGCTTTGCATGCACCTCAAAATTATCCTGGCTTAAGATGGAATGCACATATATGTATATATGTATATGCATATATATTTTAAGTACTACTGAATTCAGTAAAATTATAAGCACAGAGCTTATTCAGAATGAGAGTGAAGTTTCCTGGCACTATCAGCTTCCACAACTCTCCTCCTGGAATAAGTGTCATAGTTTGGAATTGTTTTAAGGTAAGCATTCCCAAATAAAGTCTGCATAGACAGACTTGATAGATACCTGTTTATGAAAATAATTTGTTCTTGATTATAAAAAATTGAATATTACACACTTTAGCTCTAGAAGCACCAGAGTAAGAAGTGGAGACCTGTGGGAGACCTGCTTTCTGGAGCAGTAGCTGGCAGCCAGTGTATCTCAAATGGCAACAGGTACCTCTGTTTAAGCAGCTGAGTTCAACCTTTGTTTCATCACAGACATTTTTATTTCTGTTCATGTAACAGAAGCTATGCTGAAATAATCTGAATAACAAACTGAAGTACGTAGTGTGTAGATGTAACCTAGTTTTCTTTGGAAATAAAATACCAGTGATATTGGCCCAATTTGATGAGGTCTTAGATTTCAGCAGAAATGTCTGATTCCATCAGTCTCTAGTTCTACCCAAATTTCTCTGACCAGCTCTCCTGTTCAGATTCTGGCCTCTTACAGCTTCTCACATCACACATCTGTTGTCATTTAATCTGGTATAAAGTTACACTGGATACACCACAGAGTACAGTCTGGCCCAGAGTCCACAAATTACTTTGTGTATCTGCTTTTAAAACCAGTCTTTACTCTCTCTATGAATTCAAATAGCTAAACTGAATTACTTTCACACTTTTGTTACTTCTTGTGTGCAGATACTTTTATTTTGGGATAAAAGCACAAAATATTGTTCCTTGGGGGAAAAAAAAAAAAAAACAAAAAAAAACAAAAAAAAACCCACAACATAGGTTCAAGAGGAATAAAGAAAATTAATTATGTTGAAGTATTTGGACAGACTGAAGTAGAAGTCCTGTCAGCGTAAGTTAAAAATCTGCTACTTTGTTGTAAATGGTCATTATAATATAACCTAAAACTCATCCAGCTGTGACAGCTACTAACCTGGCTAACATCACGGTTGACCAGAACTGGAAAAGTTATTCTCTGTAACTGAAAGTTTCATTATCAGTAAAACGAGCTCAAAATGGAGGCAGGTCTGTAAGCAGGTCTGTAGGCAGTGCACTCGGTGGAAGCTGTGGTAGGACATGGAAAGAATGATACTGAAGGGGTGAGAGCTGAATAGACGAGGTCAGCATCGGTCCCACACTGCAGACAACAGTGTGGGCACAGTGCAGAAGGAACGAGCAGAAGCGGTATGTGCAGGCACAAAGTAGTGACAAGGCCTTTACACGTTACCAGACCGCGGGGCCCAGCATCTGGGAAGAAAACATGGAAATGGAAGAGCCCTAATGAGACTGTGATGACCGGTTGTTTACTCAACTACAGCACAAAACTCATTAGTATCAGCTGACTGCCCCTGTGGTGTGCTGTGAGGGACCTCACCTAATTGCCTGAGTTCCTGGAGATGAAAGATCTGTTCCCTTGAATAAGCAATGATCTAATTAGTGCATTTCTGTGCAGCATTTCTGGTTCTATATCTTTTTCTTATTTTGGTACCATGTTATGTGGTATCCAAAGGCAACAGCATTGAACTCTTTGGACATTTAACATATTGTGCTAGCCTCTAAAGAAAGGTTTTTCAGAGCTGAACTGCCATGGGAAATTTTAATGAGTTAAGGTACAGATTTAATATTCTGCTTTGCCACAAAGGTGGAAGCTGCAAATGAAATAGATTTATTGCATAACATTTCTTTGAAAACAGTTGGACTGGTAGACTGTTCAGGGAGAATCCTACAAAGAATGTGAAAGAACCAGAAAGCTAAATAAAAATGGATGTGCCAGTTTCCTTGGCTTCTATACAATAGAAAAGTAGAAGAATTTATGAGCTATTACTTAAGAAAGTCAGTGGATGCCCTCTAGAAGACCACCTACAATGAGTTTCTGTTATGAATTCAGCTGAGATTCCTCAGGTTCAAAACACTACACGTAATGTAAAGGGTAATATGAGAAATGTTCTTCAGGAGAAAGTGTCAGTCTGGCAGGAGATATGTGTTTTATATATATATATACACACACACACATATATATATATGTACACCAAGATTTTTGGTAAGCTTGCTTCGTAACTCTCATCTCAACTACTTCAGGGATGTTTTATACTCCTAGCTACACTGGTGAGTCATCTGGCCAGTCTGAACTTCAGTTTCTTCATCTGTAGAAGCAGAGAATAATAGTCTGGCTTGCTGAAGTGTTACAACCTAGCAGTTTCTAGAACACTGTCAGCTCCAAGGCGGTAAAATATACGGGAGTGCAGAGGCTGGTCATTACTTTCATTCCCGGTGCTGTGTCTTTTTGCCCAGAGACGTATCTACCACAGGTATTTCTTTGATAAGCTTGTTTGAAGTGGTATGCCAAAAAGCCTTTCAGTTTTTGAGAGACTGTTTGTGTGTGCTTTGGAGCATGCCAGAACATATCTGAAATGCAAAATGCATTTTTCAGGTCATTTCAGATCACAGAGCATCCACACAACACATAGCTGCAGTATACATACTACCTTTACACTACCAGGCTTACAGAAGCCTTTGATTACCTAAGGGGTGGGTGTGTGTGTGTGTGTGTGTGTGTGCGCGTGTGCGTGTGTGTGTGCGTGCGCGCGCGCGCGCGTGTGTGTGTGTATCCTGTCTAGCCTGTATGGAGAAACAGACAGGGTAATTGGCTGGTGAGATCCACTGGATAGAGCATGGGGTTAGACGCAGCTGGAGCCTCTCTCCAGCCCCTGTGCAGTTTGCCCATCAGTGAAGTAAGGGCTCCATAGCTGGTGAGAACCAAAGTATCTCCAGGACTTGAAGTTGCCTGATGACCAAATGAAATTTTGTGTATTTTCCCAAGGGCTCTGCTCTTGCCTCTAGGACTGCCTCACACAGATGCAAACCATCACTCCCCTCCCATGTCTGGGTCAGAATATCTATTCCCTCAAGTGTGCTCACTCCCCCATTCAGACTTACTCTGCTAAACCCTGATCTTGCTGGATTTGTCACAGGTAGATCTTTGCTAACAAGGCCATCTTTAACAGATCTTCATGCCTACCTGAGACCAGGCAGAAGTTTCTATGTCCTGGTTGAATGCTGGCCTTCACATACCTTTAGAAACCTTCTTTTGACCCTGATGTAGATGTGTAAGAGATGGCTTACATGGCTCATGTATGTGACTACGATGATCAGTTACAGATAAGCAGTCATTTTCAGAAGAGAACATGTAGAAATACAGTGAAGGTCTGGTAAGATGAGTTGTAGGCTTGAGTGGAAGAAAAATGTCAAGAGCTTTTAGGCACAGCTAAATATACTTCTTGTAGTAAGCAATAACTCTGCCAACTCATTAGGTGGTGCAACCCTATTCCACTTGTCATGTGAACCGCCTCTGAATAGTGGAGGAGAATGAACATGAAATGTACAAAAGTGCCATAGACACTGAAGCATTGCCCAGAGTGAGATTACCCAGACTGGAAAACCTCACAGAATAGATAAGATTCTCATGCTTAATGTGGAAACAGAATGTAAGCCATGTTCAGACAATGTTGAGGCATGTCATCTTAGTAATTTAGTATGGTATCAAAAGTAGAAAGAAATGGGAGAAGTTTGGTTCTCCCACTTTTCATGTATTAGCCCCAAACTATTGGCTCAATGGCATATACATAAAATTTGGTATTGCATGTGCTTCTTTCCATTGAGCACATAAACTGACATTGACTGATTAGTAGTGACTTGAGTTTACATCTCTCTTAATGATAGGCGTAACGACTAAGAGGGCTCCTCAAATGCAGACTTTCTGGAGAGAGGAATGTAGGAAGAAAAGGGAGGCTACTGTGTCTTTTGTGGCATGTTTGGCCACTCACGCTGCACAGTTTTATCCCTCCATCTAACATTTAAAATATATGGCGTACGTGGTAAAGCTGTCAAATAGCTTACCATTGTCTCCTTACCTGAAATACCTGAAACAGGTATTTGTAGGAAAATATTTGCACCATGGTTTCTGAAGCACTGGAAAAACTCACAAAATGTTTAGGTTTCTGCAATTACAAGTACCAATTTCAAAAGCATTTTTCAGTTTCTTACATAGGAAAGACTTGGATCTAAGTGGATTATTCATGGAGTATTCTCAATGCATAAAGCTGTGCCAGGATGAACTATGACTGAAGAAGTTCTGAATGCACAGTGAATTTCTCACAGTGAGTGGTGGATGTTGGTAACCCACACAGGACTGTAAGCAGCAACTGGAAAGCCTGGCTGAGTGATGAGAATTGAAGAATAAGCTGATGTTCAGTCACTGTGGTATTTATTGCAGCAAACTACATCTTAAAAATTACTGGTTATCTTGGAAATGGCTCTGGACTAGTCAGGCTGTAAAGCTGTCAGTTTCACTAAGATATTGGCACTGAATTCATGCTTGTTTTCAGTGATGTGAGAAAAATAAAGGCAGTCATCAAAAGTGTCCTCAAAAGGAAATGAGCTGGCTATCAAGTTGAAAATGGCTGTTTTTTCTTTTTGAATTCTGGTCTGAGAAACGAGTTTTCATACTGATTTCAGGTTTGAAGGAACAGGTGATTTATGGCTGTCAAGATTACCCTAATTACCTGACTTGTTCATGTGTCTCAGTGAACAGACTGCCAGTTTACAGAAATTGAAAACTATGTCTTTGAACCTTTACAACAAAACTGAGGCAATGAAAAAGCAAGTGTGACTTACAGGAGCAGAAACTGCTGCTCACTCCCAACTTTGGAATTGTTTCTCACTGAAAATTAATTGAAAATGTATTCCAACCACACTGATGACATTAAAGAACAATTGCCTAAATTCAGTTAGGAAGTTTAATGAATTCGGTTTTGACAGTATAACTAATGGGACTTTGATTGTGTATCGTTCAGAACAGACACCATCCAAGATGACTTTCCAGGAAAGGAAAAGAAAAGAAGTGATTAAATTATGATGTGTCAGTACATTCATACTCCATCTCAGGAGTGTCCCCAGAGTCTTTTGGCTGAGAAAAAGAAAAAAGAAAGTTGCTGAACTTGATATTAGATTTAAAACATCTTGATATCTTTCATATATTACTTTTTTTTTTTTTCTTTCTTTCTTATACACCATTTGGAGGGCTACCTAAGATCATGGATGACTTCAAGTTTGTGGCAGCAGCTTTCTCTTTTACAACAAACCTACCGTCTTGACTGCTTGCCTAAGAATCATAGAATCACAGAATGGTTTAGGTTGGAAGGGACCAAGAAGGAAGAAATCTCACTCTGACTTTTGAGCTGAAGAGACATTTGAACTCATACCTCTAATATTTCAGGAGGATGTGAATGTGGACTAGGAGGCCAGCAGTCACACAGCTAAAAGAAGATTCGGCATGGAGAAAGGTAATTATAACCTAATGGCTAGAGCACTCCTGTGGGAGCAGAGCCCTTACAGTCTTGTCCCTCCAGAGAAGTTAGTCTGAAACCAGACTCTCTTTAGCTCCGTTAGATGGCTCAGTAGCTGTAATGGATGATGGAACTACTTTCCACTCATTCCAAAATTTACTCTCTATTTCTGATGGAATCCTTATTAATGTCCTCATCCTTGGAACCACTGGAAGACACAGCTGGTGACAAAGTGCTTTTTTTTCACTCATAATACACCATCATCCTGCATCACATCTGCCAAACCTCTGTGCCAAGGTCTAGCCTGTATCTTCGGAGGGAAGACTGAGGTTTATGTTTTGATTTGTCAGCATGTGAAGGCTTCTTTGTCTCTACTTGAGAAAGGCAAAAACGTGATGAGTGCAGCAGCTTAGCTTGGAGTCTAGCTGAACAGCTGTGGTGGAGCTGGTAAATAAAGTGAGTTTTCTGCTTAACATCAGCTATGAATCCTTCATGACTAAAGAGGAAATAGCACAGGAAAGGAGCTTCAGTCCCCTCACTGTGTCACATAGCTAGTTATTTAACCTCCTTGAAGCAGAATGCTCCTGGTTTGTCACTGACCAGTTCACATCTGAAAGGGAGAACAAATCACAGATAGCTCATCCAGCTCGTAAGTGCCACTTCTGACAAGTTGTGTCCTCAGCTAGGCCTACCTCCCTGAGGACACCAGAAGTTCAGATCCATTCCACTCTCAGGACATGTTGCAAAGGCTTCTACTCATAACAGGCTTCAGAAAGGCACAACAGCAATGCAGCTTGATATTTTAGACAGCTGTTTCACTCAGTGTTTTCCAGTAGTGTAGGAGATGACTATTTTGTCTGTTGTAAGATTTGACCCTTATATATATTCTTAAAAATTGTTTATTGCTCTGCTTAAGCATTCTCAGTGCTCTGCAAATGAAAGCAGAATAAACAAAAGTATTAAAAGCCCTCTCTTTAATGACTTAATGGAAAACAAAGGGAGTAAGGCTGAAGTAATTGTATGAATGGATCCAAGATTAACTGACCACAGGCTCAGGGGTTGCTGTACTGATTTCTTAATGTGAAGACTCTCCCAACTTTCTGCCTAAGCGTGTATCCAGCTGTTCAGGACTTTGGGGATATATCTCAAAAAATTAAGTGTTTCTTTTCCATCAACCATAACCAGTGTGAATCTTTGAACTCCAGTATTTGAGTGAATGACATCTCATTTCAGTTTGGACCCAATTATAAACTTCAAAGACCCTTCAAAGACCCTGAAATCTGTGTTAAGACAAAATCCCTATTTGAAGTCAGTTCCTATAGGGAATTGGAGGATATTTATATTCCAAAAACCACACTTAAATTATAAAAGGAGTGGCCTATTTTATGCTTGAATACAGCTCATTAGAGAAATCTCTTAATGAATATTTTTCAATCATCTAACAGAGAAAATCAAAGCACATAGGGCATCCTATAAGATTTGCACGCATTGCTAGATACTCTCGTAGACATGTGCACTGCAAATTGTGTGCCATTAATAGTTTTGTGCTCATTCATCAGCCTATGATTTAATAGTAATTTCAGTAGTACATTTCTGTAGTACATATATTAAGAAAGACAAAAAAAAAAAAAAAAAAAAAAAAAAAAAAAAAGCATGGAAGCAGCCAGCCTCTCTGCTGCTGTAAAACAGCATCTCTGAGACAATTGAATAATAATGGTAGCATGATTTTTACATATACTACTGAATTTTCAAAATCAAAATTCCCTAAATAATCTTATTTATTTCTTTAATTTATTGAGCTTTATTATGTGAAGTAAACTGCTACAGAATCTGACTCCTCTCCCTCTGTCATCCTGAAATTTATATTTTTTTCATTTTGACCCCATCTTCAACTTAAAAGGATGGAGGGTGATAATAGTCTGATGATTATTTTCTTGGGAGCTGGGCTCTGTAG
Source organism: Anseranas semipalmata (assembly GCA_013399115.1). NCBI lineage: Eukaryota > Metazoa > Chordata > Aves > Anseriformes > Anseranatidae > Anseranas > Anseranas semipalmata. Next base: position 165,804 of record VXAA01005293.1, read on the forward strand.
GTTTGAATGCTCTCAAGATAAGGAAAATGTAGAACATCTATGGATGAGTGCCTGACCAATGGGATATTTTATATAGGGCAGGCCCAGGCATCTCCAATGATACTAGCTATGCATTTTTCTGATTACTGTCTATTTTAGGTGTGCTCAGTGTGGAGAGGACCCTGAAGGACACCTATGTGAGATGAGACTTAGGCAAAATATTCTGAAATCAGAGAAAAGAAAGACTAAAAACGTTTTTAAAAGTATTTAGATATTCATGTTATCTTAGTTTCAGGGACAACTACATGAGCCCTAGCTTTCAGAAAAAGCTGAACTCCTGGAGGCCTCAAGATGGATGCTTGGAATCGTTCATATTTAGAGATGTACGAATTGAGACAGAACCTCTCTATGCCACAGGGACATGTTCATATTTAGTAAGCTGGCATGTCCTCAGAGGCAGTCAAGCACAGGATCTCGTTCTCAGTATTGACCATGACTTCCTTTACTGGAAGCAACATTGCATGAAGAAATTTCATTTATGGCAAGAGAACCAAAATACATATCAGTGCATATACATATGCATAGTGAATCATTACTGTTTATCCAGGTTCCCCCTTAGCTCCTGAAAGAACAGTGGTTTTGTGAGTTTGCTAAAGATAAATTCAGGCTTCTGTAGGAAACAAGAGCTAGATAATTGTTGAACAACTTATTCTGTGCAAGAGAGACCATTGGATATATAGCTGCATCTGCAGGACTTGAAGAGATTGACAAAAGTGTTTGTCCTCCCATGCACTCTATTGCTGTAGGAAAGAAATAGTTCGTTACCCATGCAGCAAGTACATGACAGTAAAAACACCAGAGGCAGACGATATCTTCCTTAGTGATTTCAAATTGATTAACTGGTGACTTCTGCCTTGTTCACATTCTCCCCTGTGCCACAGGAGAGGGGAAGTAATGCATAAGGCTGATGGCTTGCTCCAGACAGTTGAGCAGAAGAGGATGCATTAGGCATGCATATTGGCAGCTGCACTTTCCCACCGTGTAACAGGGAACATGGGCTGTGCCAGCAAGGATGAGAGAGGTGTGGAAGAACCACGTTTTCCAATCTTCACTCCTCTCTATATGCAATCGGAAGATTAGTAACAAAGGCAACCAATGCCTTTGAATGCCAATGAAAATGCAGAACTAGACTATTTCTTTTCCCTCCATGAAATCATTACTAAAAATCTATTTAAAATGACATAACATTCTACTTTCTAGGGAAAAGTAATATTCACAACATTATTTTGGCTTCCTTTCTGATGTTTGTCTCACCAGCAAACAAACCCAGGTCTTTCTCTGAATGATCAGTGCTAGTGGAGCACAGTGGACAGGTTGTAGCAGCATCCAATCCAGTGGCAGATCTCTCCTCCTTTCTTCCTCCTTGAAAGATCTGAATCCCTACACTAACTTACCCTTACCCAAATCTTTCTACTCACATTCAAACTTGTTCTGAAGGCTCAGCAGACTCCTAGCTCCGTGTACATATCCTTTCTCACTCCCTCCTCTTCCACTGTTTGATGCCACTTCTAAGTGCCACATGTTCTCCCAGTCTTGTCTTCCCACTTTCTCCAAGGCCACCTCAAGTTGAACTCCTGCCTAATGGCCACCCACATGCTTTATCTCTTCTTCTCCTTAGGATACAGTTTTGTAAATGACTACCAGAAGTAGCCTGTTGCAAGAATTATGCTCACTACACAGTTTTTAATCATAAAATGACATCTAAACCACTCTGAGTTGGGTACATCATCTGCTTACTCAGTATATCCCATGTCTGATCTGCTCTAGCAAATTTAAGACCTGCCTGGGGTGGGTCATTACTCAGCTACTGAGGCTGTAAGGGCAGGGAGATCACAAAGGATAAATCCACATCAGGCAATGTAGCAGCATGTAGCATATCCAAACTGGCTGCAAATGAACTGGCTTAAAAACTGCGAGGGTTATAGCCATGTCAGAATGATGCATCATCCAAACTTGCCCCAGTGGAAAGCTATTAATTTATTCTTCCGGGAGACAGGCTAATATATCTGCAAGACAGTGCACTGTCCTATTTAAGTATATTCATTATTCAGCCCTAGAGTGGGGTTCTCTACACAGCACTGCATAAATTGTTCAGGTATACAGAGTAGTCTCCTTTCCATATCCAGCTTTAGAAAAACTAAGTTTTACTGTTCAGAAGGTGGGAGGCTGGGGCCAGGCCATCCCTCCTACAGGAATGGGAGATTTGGAAAAAGAGGTGGCACTGGAGTTGCTCCCACACTGCATGCTTCACCCACCTTTACTCCTCCTTCAGCAACAGTGCCAGCAGCAGCAAGTCTAGACAGCCGTACACGCAGCAGACAAAATCTTGGCCATTTTGCAAACCTAGTGGTTTGCTCTCCAGACAACTGCCTGTGCAGCCTATGCTTTAAGGTGTTTTTTCTCCTCTCACAAAGGTCTGTTGTAGCCTGCATTTTGACTTGGTCCCTGGGGACGGCCACTGACCCAAAGGGAGGGCAAAGATGGCTTAGCATGCCAGATGTGTGTGCCTGACACTCACAACAAAGGCAGCAGCTGGCATGTTCCCACTGCAGGAGATGATGCAGTTCTCTGCTCTAGGCTCTGGCCAGTTTTAAGTAGCATGGAATAAGCCAGAGACTGTAGGTTCCATAGGGAATGGACTATTTCTTTTTTTTTTTTCTGTTTTGTACAGCATCAAGAATACCAAAGGCTTGTGTAAATAAAAATGATAAACAGCAATCTCCCAGAGTTTCAGTGTGGCTGCCACATTCTGTGCTTTAATGTGATTTGACATGGTAATTTGTTGTGAGTGGTCTTATTTTCTGCAGAATGAAACAGATCTTGCAATAAAATGGAAGATAACATATGCCTAATGCTACTTCCACTCTGCCTGCAAGAAGAAAATTGAATTTGCCATTAAAAAATCATCTTGAAGGGAGCCATCAAGATGTACACAATTTAAAATAACCATTAGACTGTTCATTTTTTTTTCTCTCCTCACACTATTTACTAATCCCATTTCTTGTTGCACATCTGAAAAGCAGGTTGTACATCGCCTGGACAGAGATTTTTCATCCTTCTGCACAGTCGGCAATATTTCCATCTCACAAAACTAAAATCACAGCTTCCAGCCTGGCAGGCTCTTGCCACTTCTGCTTTTACACAGTAATAAAAGAGAACTGAAAAAAGTCTCCCACATGGGAACCCACAGGCAGACTTAGTGGGAAGCAGGAAAGGCTCAGTGCCCTCCCTACCTCTCCCTTGTCTTTCTGTTTCTTCTGTGGCAGCCAAATTGTGGGCACTACAGTGAATCTGAATACTCTGGCTTCAAAACTGAGCCAGCAGCATGACTTATGTTGGTGAGGGAAAGAAGGGAAAATCAGCTTTCCGGGCTTTTCAGTATTTCTTTTTTTTTTTTTCTCGAGAAATCATGAAAAATGTCGGGAAGGGAGGTTGGTATTCTCTTGCAAACTGAATTTTGTAACAAATCTTTGTATATATTTTAATCCTTCCATGCAAATCAGGATTGGCTTTGCATTTGCTTGTTAAATCTAACAGGTTGTGCTCTGCAGAAGAGAGATCTTATCTTTTGCTGCCATTCTTGTAGGCACTATATAAATATGTATATTTAAGAATTAATACTTTTTTATTATATTGTTGTTCTTACCTGTCTAAATACATATGCCTATGTAAATAAATACATACAAAATATACATATATAAAATGTGTATATACATATATACATGTAGACACATAGACACATGCATATACATGTAGAGCTGCTTCAGCATGTTTAAATTCAACAGAAATTGCATGTATTGATAGAGGTAGCCAGGTCTGTCCAGATTATGTGGCCTAAAATCAGGTAATCTGAAAATCTTTTCCTCTTTCCATGCATATGTACCATATTTTCTTACCACTTTTCTTCTATGGTTTCAAGCATCAGATGAAAGTCCAAAATTTTGGTTTGCGATTAACTTTGAAATTTGACTTCATCTCAGTTTGGAGTCAAAACAAAGCAATCAATGTTTTTTCTTCAGTTTACAGGTGGCAGTCCCTTCACACACCCTATATATTGAAGTTTGCTTTCAGAAAAAAAGAAAAAAAGAAAAAAAAAGGAAGCTTAATTTTAAAACATGTAGTTTTAAGTCTATGTTTCTGTTATTCCTACATTAACTCACAACACAGGCAGGAGTGCAAGATAGGGTGTGCACAAGATTCGTGATTGATTCATGTCAATAGTAATAAGATTTCAATATTCTGCACTTTGAAAGACATTAGCAGTAGTGCCTAATTATGGCAGATTAATGACAAAACCTTGCAGTGTCTCCTGTTATTAAAGAGTTTAATGCTTTCAGCGCTTCATTTTGTTTTCTGTTGAGTGCGTCATTTCATCAGAGAACAAATGGGGAACGCTCATGTGGAAAATAATAAGAGCTCTGATTCACAGTCTCTGATGGATTTAACTACAGCAGCAGAAGAGGTTACTACCTCCAGCTGTCCACCCTTTTCCTGCGGGGAAAGTGGCACAGCCCATTGCAGAGTCCACGCAGCGTGCAGAGTGCCAGCTCCTCGCTCTCCCTGAGCACATCAGTATAAGCTGCCATCAGCCGGGGTGAACCCCAGCACCCAAAGTAATACTAAATTTAAGAGGGGTTGTGACCCAAAGCTCTCAGGTAGGATTTTCAAATAGTACTGACATCTGCCCTTAAAGTTTATTAATATTTTCTGGGCATCTGTACTAAGTGCTTAGAATTGCTGCTACTTCAGCCTCTTAATTCACCTGAGACCATGATATTGTTCAGTGTTTTACCGAAGAGATACAGAAATATTAAACAACATACCACTAATGTTGTATGCCTAGGCAGCCACTGAACTGGGGATACAGGGACCTTTTTCAAAGTGCTGAATCCAGATGTGTTGTCTACAAGACAAGATGGTTTCCTGTTGTCAGTACAGGATAATGGAGAACTGAGGAAGAGGAATTGTAGTGAAGAATGTTTCTATGTAACAAATCAAACAAAAAAAATCATTAGAGGTTTTTGTTTGTTTGTTTGTTTGTTTGTTTGTTTTCCTCTCAAGAAGGAAATAAGCTTCAGAGCAATAATATTAGCTAGCCCCAGTTCTGGAAAGGCCTGGCTTTCCATGTGTCCCAAAAGTACACATCCAAGGCCGCATGGGACTTACCATGGTTCCTTTTACATCTCAGAAAAGGCCAGGAAGAGCACAAGCCTATTATATAAAATGAGCTGTTGACAAAGACTGTGTTTTCTGTTAAACCCAAATGTCTACACTAACCATCCTCACTTGAAGAACAGCTAAATCTGTTAGACAGGATGCAGTAACATTTGCATTCTTACAGTGAGAGCAAATCCTTTCTTCCCTTCAGAATAGATAAAAGGAGGCTGCTTCTATCTGCCAGAATAAAGCTGTTGGGCAGATTTCAGAAGACACAAATGTTAGCTTTTGCCCTGCATCTCCCACAGCACTATTCTAAACCATTTTGGTTGCAGGGTTTTGTTGGTGTTTAGCATTGTGTGGCAGAACTTCCCAAGGCATCGGCGTGTCAGGAGACCCAAAAGGACCACTTGTCCACTCCATTACAGTTTCAGAAGTATTTGCTGGGGCATTTCGGTTATGTGGAAACCACATCAAAAGGAAAATGTCTGTGCACAGTGAAACATTTCTTAAACCACATGCCAGTTTTCACCATAGGTATTCACATAAAGCTGCAGTCCTATGACTTACTCTGACTGTTACTAAGCCAAGCAAATAGATTGTCCCCCTTCCTTTTCACTCAGCTGGTATAACTGCACATATAATCTCTCCCTGACCCAGTTCAGTCAAAATGATCCAGGTTAGCTCACACACTTTAAATAGTAGGGCTTTTTTTCCTAACCTGTTTCATTTTGATTGAACTGGGTTAGGGAACAATTATGTGTACGTATCGGAGGGGGAGCATGGGGAACAAGGGGGATAACCTTCAGAGAAAACAGTGAGAAGCAGCTGGGGCTGGGAACCTTTTTGATCCAGATCAGCTGAAGCCAGACATGCAACAGCAACTGAATACTGGCACAAGAGGGAATTCCTACGGGATTGGGTCTTCAGCTGGTGTGAAACATCCTAGTTCCTTTGAAGTTGAGAATGATCCGTTCATTTACGGTAGTGGAGATACTGTCTCCTGTGAATTTCTGCAGGGCTGCAAAGTGTTTTACAACCATTCAGACTGGCTGTCAGTAGTGAATTGCTTTAACTGTTGGAAATATCTGCAAACAGAAAAGATTCATCTCAGAAAGGGATCCCACCAGTGGGTCTCTGTGGGCTCACATTTTTCACTCATCAACAAATTCTACCGACAAGGTTTCTTCATTGAAAGCAGAGATAAGCTCAGCTTTCCAGGCTATACTATTCTTCATTAACTAAGAAGAAAAAAATATACAATAAAGAAAGACCAAACAAAACCCAGGAATGCTTCTGAAGGCTAGGGAATTCAGTCCTTTATGCTTGCTTCTTCCTTATCTCTTTTTTCCACAAAGTCCCTAGTATAAGTCAATTAAAATTGACTTGTTAATGGCTATAGAGATTGACTGCATACCTGTGTACTGTTGGCCATATTCTGGCCAAAAGAACAGAAAAATGGAAGAAACTGCACATGACAGCTTATGTTTTTACATGAATGAGTTAGCTAGCACATCTTGGCAATTCTTGCCTTTCTTATGCCTATGGAAAAAAGATGTCTAACCTCTGGATGTTTGTCCACTAAAGCAAAGAGAGCCTCACTTTGCTGAATGGTCTAGGCTTTGCCACTTTTGAATGGTAAATTATAAGGAACAGTGTTATAAAGAACTGTACAACTCTTATTTGTGTAGTCAATCACTGTGCAAGAAAAATGAACAGAAGTAAAGCAAGCGCTCTGCCCCACAGCATTTACAGTCTAATTTATTTTGTTAGATAGATGTAACAATCAAGGTTATAAATCATCAAGGAATTGATCGTGTGTGGGTGGAGAAGGATGGGCTGAGGTTAAGGCAAACGAGAACAGGATAAAGCTTTTTCAAATCCCCAAGCATTCACCTGGTTGCAGTCATCTGAGTTGCTCAATTATGCTAATATCCTTGGTGTATTCAGCCTTTGGTGAGCATGGAAAGAGTCCTGAGCTGGGATTTTTGCTGGAGTGCGGAAAGCTTAAATGAAAGGAGTGAGAGACAGAGAAGAGAGAATAAGAATTTTTTAGCTGTCCTGGAGAAGAGCAGGTGTCGAGGGCGGAGAGAGTGGGTAACATGAACTGCACAGATGTGATCAGAGATAAAAAGCACAGAAAACATTAGAAAAATTGGTTAACAGCTTGTGAGAGATGAGGTAGAACTTTGCTCTTTTACAGAATTGTTATGGAGAATGCAGGACTCCTACCAAGAGTTTGTACAATGAAGCTAATGGGGACAAGAGATAAGAGATGATGGTGGTGTTAAGAGAACGAGTTGAATTTGCTTGTGTTTTGGCACAAGGCACACTGGGGAAGCAACAGTCAAAGCTACATTTAATATGGGCATGAACAGAGGTGTTTTTCTGTGGGGCAGATAGAGAAGAGTAAGTTTCAAAGACTGAGCTTTTGAGAGAGATTCCACATGATGGAAGGGACACGGATAAAAGACGTGGGGCTGGGACAATGGAGACCCATGGTCAAATCATCAGAGCTAGAGGTGGCATCCACACCCACCTTATGTTTTCAGGTTAAGAAACTATCAAGTCCAGCCCATCCTGCTCCCTATCATTAACTAATCTTGGTGGTAGGAGTTTTTATTTTGTCAACAAATCCCACTCACTCATAGGGCAGAGGTGCTTGTGGATCTCAGAATTACCCTGTGCATGTTCATCACACTACAAGGAAGCATTGCTGAAAGGAGTTACAGAGGCATCTGCATCAGGCATGCTGAATTAAGGGATAATATGATCCCAAATTTCTTCTCTGGCTTTTCCCAAAGGTCACCACAACCTCATGTCTGCAGTGCTGACACAAGAATTTAGACTTGCATGGCCTCAGGCTCCTCCTCTAAATGCAATCTAGATATAATTAGGTGAGCTCGGCTTATAATTATGTCTCTGATACTGACTTTCTTTTATTGATTGCCTTTGGGTGAGTCACTTAACTTCTCTACCCTTTTTGTCTTTCTGTCTTTCATGTTTAGAAACAGATATGGTAATATTTACTTGCTTGGCTTTGAGGCATCTTTCAGAGATGAATGAGTGGCTGCTCAGGAAACTCTTTGAGGATGAAAATATGTACACGCTAAATAATAGTTCCCTGGATGTGATGCAACAGCCCAGTCTCACTGCTGACTATTCATATTCATTTGTACAGTGTCATAATTTGGACTGCTCACACACTACAGACAAGCTTTTATATAAAATGAATACTGTACTTTTAGTCATTAATGCTCATGTAACTGTACACTGCTTAACTGTTTCCTCAATGTAAGATTTTATCTGAGCTCCTAAGATCTCTGTGAAGAAAGCAAAAGGAATGCATAAAACTTTCTAGGGGAAAATATGTTAGGAGGGAGCTGACTTACAGGTCAGCTTATAGGTATATATTATAACAGTAAAGTCAGAGATGAGGAAGACTCCACTATTGCCAGAGTTAAAGTTTGTTTAACTTCCATCTTTAAATGAATTGACTTAAAATGTTTCTTAGAGAGACACAGTCTTCTGCCTAATTATAAAGCAGAAAAAAGAACCTTTTTTTTTTTTTCTTTAAAATCTCTATCCACTGAGAAAAGGCCAATTACTTCTAAGCCAGTATTTTGTTTCAGTGGCAGCTGTGAGCCTTAGGGAAGAGTAGGAATAGAGCAGGCATTTGCAGCACACTTCACCCAACACCCTTAGCCTCTGACCATTTTCAGCTCAGGAAGCTTCCTGAGTAGACTTTGTTGCCTGTAATGGACCTGTCTTCAAGGGCTTATCTCTCTCCTAGAGCCTTGTCACCACACTGTAAAGAACATCTTTCGCTTTCACTGAATTAGCATTGTCCCAGTGACAATCCAGCCACAGCTGCATTGCTTTTCCCCATCAGCATTACATAAGCAAAGAGCTTTAAAAAGAGGAAAAATAAATAAATGAGAGGAATTCACCAATAAATCAGTTTCTCTCCACATTTTTCCATATTTTTTTCTGTTAAAGTAAAGGGCTACGCAGAGTGAGAGCATGCAACAGTTAGTGCTGTGGCTATGTTTGAAAAATTCTTATAAAATCATTTCATTCCTTCCTGCCTGCCTTCTTTTTAAGAGAAATATATATCGTAGGTGTTGGGAGGAATGGGCTAAAAATGGAAGATCGGTGAGGAGGATGGGATGAGAACGGAAGACTGGTGAGGAGGATTGTAAATATGCTCAAGTGACCTTGCAGCTGGGAATACGTAAAGTCTGGGGAGTAGTGATGTAGAAGAGCACATAAATTGTATTCATTGCTGTTTTTGCCCTGTGTGTTTAGCAAGTGGCACATCTGTGCATAGATAACATAGGTGTTTGGCGGACTCAGAGGCGCCCTATCGGGCGTGCTTGAGCTCCCAGCCTTGCTACAGAGAAGATCACAGAAGCACAGTGAGGATCGCAGCATGGTGGTGAAAACTGCGCCTGCGCAAACTCTTGATAAAAACAGGTGTAAACAGCAGGCCAGGGATCTCCTAGCATGGACCCTGCTTAGCGGTTCCTGCGTCCCCACTCGCGTGCTTTCGCTCGTGTGCCTTTGCCCGTGTGCCTCTGTTTGTGTGCCTCTGCTCGGGTGTTGCTTTGGGGATCCCCCAGTTGGCGAGGTAACGAGAATAAATCTGCTCTTTGCATTTTAGCCACAAGTACGTGGTTGTTCCTGCTGCCTGCCTGTGTCGACTCGCACAGTAGGCAATTGTTTTATTCATCTTGACACTCATCATTAATCCCATATTTTATGACTTTCTAACTTAATGTAAAAATGGAATTTGACAAATAATCCATGCATCAGGATCCATTTTGTTCTCTGGTCCTAAACTGGGTGAATGGAAATTATAAAGCTTTGCAAGAGAATAAATTCATATAATTTCATAATCAATTAATGTATTAGTTATTTGCTGCATTACTCTTACACACCAGCTTCAGTAACTGAGGCATCAACCCCTGTGCTCTATCACCCCAGAGGAAAACAAACAAGTACCCTGATAAAGTCTTCCAAACTGTGTTTCCTATATGCTTTTCTTTCTGCTAATGCACTGAGTTATTAGTGCAGTGCTAATGAAATCCGTTTATAGCCTGTGCTGTCCAGACAGTTGCCTGCGCGTTTCACATGCTATTCAGTTACATATCTATGAGATTAACTACATGTTAATCAGTGATACCAGCCATCTGTATGGCATACAGCAGGGAGCTTCAAGCTTGCAACTAGCCACAGAGTTTAGCCAAACCTCAACTGCTGTGAGACTTTCGTGTCCCCTATCTTATTGGAAGAAAGCTTAGAGAATGTGGAAAATGAAGATAAAGGGATGCCCAAGAACAATGGGTATCTAGAAATGATTCTTCACTGTATCTTTTTTTGTTTGTTTGTTTGTTTTTTTGCATTTTATACAAAAAACAATGTAAAAAACTATCTCCTCAGCAAAACATGACTACCTTTTCACTGGGATATGTCATCTGATTTGACTTATCTCAATCACAGAATAGTTTGATTGTGACATGTATTGCAAAATACGCATTTCAATTCTTTCTTAGCCAGTTCTGCTCTTCCACAGCCAGATGGGAACTTGCTTCCCTCAGGGTCTGAATCCATGCTATTATAAAAGTTGTGTAGAATCCACGCTGGTTGAACCCAGCATGGTTAACTTAAGTCTGACTCTATCAGGAATTTAGACAACTTGAAGGGAAGATTCAGATTGCTGATGTTAGCTATCTGTCACTCAGGTTGCAATCTTCTGGGGCTGGTAACATTAATGGAGCCTTGTGATATCAATGATACTTTAATGCAATAGTGTAACGATTAATGAAACTGCTCAGAAAGCAGGCTGACTTAAGTGATGGGTCTGTGCTCCCCCAGTCAGAGGATGACAGAGTCCTCTGGAACACCTGAATTCAGGGCTTTCCTTGGTCTGGAAATTAGGGCATCCTCTGTCCCTCCGAGAAAAGTGAGCCCTATGCTGCTGGGAGCAAAGCCAGATGAAAGCAGTCAAGCAAAAGCCTGTCTCTGACCTCATGATTAAAGCACTTGCCTATGGGAAAGAACCTCACTTTCAGCCATGATTTTGTTTCCATCCAGCAACAGTATTCTGTAAAATTCAGACTCTCCTCAGGAAACCCAGAACCCCAGTAGCAGGAGGCAGGAGACTCTTTTCCCTACTATGGGAGGAGACGGCTTCATACTGCCCATGACCTTGTGATTCTTGCCATGTTGCTCAGATGAAGATAGACCAACACCCAGACCAGTCCCGTGTCTGTGATTCCCCCAGACATCCTTATAAAGAAGGTGTGTGGAAAGGGAAAAGAGCACCAGTAGGTCAGGAGAAGTTAGCTGTTAGTTTTGAACACAACTAACTTTCCAGGTTGCTGCCAGGACTTATATGCTGCCTATCTGAATGATCCACAAGGCAGTAAAGCCTCAGGTGGGAAATAAATACTCCCCTTCCAGGAAGAGGTATTAAAGTGTCTAAGAGCTCTGATGCTAAATAATGAGGCATACCATGAAGTTAGGCTTTTCCAGAGGTAGGTGAGTGGTGGTGGAAAGCAACTGGATTTAACCAGGCTGAACTCCTTTCTCTCAGGAGTTTTGTTAGATTCCCCAACATGTCTCCTTGTTATTCCCAACTGGGAGTTGAACAAGTTTATCTTAGTGTCTTCCAAACTAAATGAATTTTTTGAAGTTAGAAAACAAGAATGTTTTGATGCATTTTCCTCTCTGAGATACTTAAACATATCTATTTTTCAGAAAGGGTCCCCAAAGCTTTCTTCACACATGCAGCTGCTGTAGGTATTAGCTAGCTACGAGGATTGAATTAAAATAATAAATAACGAATGAGTATGGAATTAATGGAGGTCAGATATATTTTCTTGTAAAAATTTATAGTCTTACTACCAAATCAAATATTCATGAAGATTCATCCAAAATATTTTACCAGACTGGTATTGCAGATCACTCTAATGCAGCTAGAAACCCTTTCCAACTTACAGAGCAGATACTGCAGGTAAGAGTACAATACAGCAGGTAATTGTGGGAAATATATTTTAACAGCTGCAGATTAATGAAAATTGCTGTTTTCAATTTAGCAGAGACAACCAACCAAAACAATTGGGTTAGCAGAGAACTGAGCTGACATCCAAAACACTACCCATAAAGAGAAAAAAAGAAAAAATATTCACAACTGTCAAGGCTTCAAAGAAGGATTGGGGATTTTCAGCCTATTTAACTAAGAATAAGTATATAGTAGCTCCTGTCAATTTAGCAGCATATCTTTCAAACACTGGTGCACACAAAAGGTCCTGTTATTTTCAACATAACTAATCAAAACTAGATAGAGTACTACATGTTGAAAGCATCTGAAGAAATGGGGCCTTTAAGAGTCATCTGTTTGGCTGATAAGTAGCATTCAAGTGTTCATTATTATTTTTCCTTAAATCCTATCTTGGCTTCACATGTGCATTAAGTATATGATTTGTTTTAAGTATAAAAGTATTCTTTTTGATGCCAAGTTAAATCTAATCACTGGGTAAGCAGCGCTACAGAACTAATATTAGAAATCATGAACTAAGTCCACTGCTAGACATGAAAATAATGACCTCTAAGGTAAGAAATCGAGCATTGACTTAGAAACATTTTTTAATTCTGTAATCTCATCAAAGCATCAAGACTCAGACTCGCAAGCTCTTCCATAGCATTAAGGTTCATCCTTTCAAATTTTTCTTTTTACTGAGATAAACTAGAACTTTTTCTTCATATTGGAACCTCAGAATTTTCAGGTTCAAAAAATTTCTGTAGATACAGCAAAACACAAGTGGAAAAACTTTGAGGACTACTTTCCTGTCTACCTGATATTTGGATTTTAGTTTTATGGATAATATAATATTATATGGAGAAAAGCCTGGCTGTAGGCATCTAGGAGACTATACTAATAAAAAAAGAATGTGGAAGAAATACTGTCCTGATTATAATGAAGTACCAGCCACAATTTCTTTTCCAAAAGAAATACAAGGCTTGAAATTCCTTGCTTTATGTTTTTCCATAAACACAGAAATAATGATATGCTGAAAATAGAAAAAGTTTCAGACAAAAGCTTTGTTTTGTATTTATTTACAATACTCTTCTGAAGCATCTCTTCAGTCTCTGTGGGTACATGAGAAAGCATAGACCAGTTCAGCTCTGATTGTCTTGATGTAGGTTAAAGCCATGTTTTAGTATTAGGCACAGGACCATGGCTATGTTCACTGCTAGCACTCTTTCAGTTTGATTAGCTTCTCTGCCTCTGATCACAGTTGTTATTTAGGTGAGCTTAGCAAACAGATATGGTAAACTGATTTTTGTGATTATTCTGTGAGCTGACATTTGGCCAACAATAAATGAGACTGAGTAACAATTTAGCAACAACTGAAATTAAAACCGTAGCTGAAGAATATCTTGAATATGTGTTTCCATTATCTTTGTATTTTCCATTACCTTTCTTCATGAGATTTTCAACACTCTTAATAAGTTTGGAGGCTTTCTGTGCATGTGATGCTTGAAGGTCAACTACTTTGAAATCAATCATTTTAAACATTTTTGCTAAGTTTGATTAAGCAGGTTCAAGTGTCCTTGTTTGAATTTTCTGGGGAATTTTTCAGCATAGAAATTCAATACAATGTAGCTGTACCTGTAACATTAAAATTCTTTTCTTACAAAATACAGTTGTAGCCTTGGTCTAATTGGAATTAGATGGTTTGAAGATAATTAAGTGTCTTTTCCTGAAAGAACTGGCCCTCTCCATGTAAAATATTTAACTGTTGTCAAGTTTTGTGTCTATCATCCCTCATGGTGTGAACTAGAGAGGAGTTTTTTTTGTTTTTTTTTTAATCCTTGTGAGATCTCTTTCAGAATCTCCCATTACGCCTTTGTATGCCTGCCCAGCTGTTGGCCAGTTAAAGTTAATTCTCAAAAAATAGAGCCAATGCACCTGCAGATGGTCCATTTTCATAGGCAGAAGGAATGGAAGTTTTCCACAGAAGATATAACTTCGTATTTCATGTAGTATAGTATCTGGTTTTCATGTTTTATTATACTTCCATGGGTTTTTAAAATATTATTTCAGATGTGCTTCTTGATTAGCAGTCTATGCCTGGTGAGGGACCTCCTATCTGAGCAAAGCTATTATACAATTTCCAAGCAGTTTTTGATCCTGCTATTGCAACACCAATGATAGTTTCCTTCACAAATTCAGAATTTACATTTTGAACCTGAAAATTTTTTTAAGAGTTTTAAATGAATGAGCTTTGGAGTCCCATGGATTAAACCTTTCTTTAATAGTGAGCTTCCCAAAGAAAACCAGAGATTTTTAAAGGTGGTATTTATTATACAAGCTAAGCTTATTTGCTACACAGAGAAAATATAAAATGACTTGGTCAAGAAGAACAGGAGAAAAAAAAGGATTTATATCCAACTCTCCTCCTACCCAAGATTTGCCTCTGGGGTTGCTCTCATCACAGGCTGAGTCCAGAAGGAATCTGAGTCAGGGGCTCTAACAAGTGGAGAAAGGAAGCTGAATTAATTACTGAAAATATTGCAGAATCATTTAATATGCATTGAGGTAGACATTTCAGTTCAAGAGAGCAAGATGCATGATTTCATGTTGTAATTTTGGATCTAAAGTCCTTATATATGGGAAGGAGATTATTATTTTTTGTAGCTTTGCTGTGTTGTCTGGCACTGGAAAAACATTACAAAACTGGAAGTTCATTCACACATTTCTATTGGATTAAAAAAAAAAAAACACACCACTGAAAGGGTGTTTAATTACATTCCCTTCAGTGCTTGCTAAAACTTGATCATGTATGCAAAGAGAAATGTAAGACTAGATTGAAACAAAATGATAACCAGAAGGTTTATGCTCGTCACTACAGATGAACAGAATGCAAAAACATTGCCAGCAGCAAGAGTGCAAAACTGTATTTTTCAGACCGATTCACGTTTAATAATGCTGAAAAGGTTATGTATTAAAACTAATTTTGCACTCAGCATCCTTAAACATACATTTTAAGATTATGATAGGAAACAAAAATACAGGCTTGTTGCATTCTTTCAACACCTCAATGTTTTTAATTCAATAATAATTGTAATAAACCATTAGTAGTTGGTGAAGAATTGGTTTGAAAAGACCTCACTCTGTGCATTGTCTAATGGACTGTCTAATTGTTTCAGTTACAAAAGCTATAGACCAGCTTCAAAGAAGGATTCTGATTTTGCTAAACTGACAGTCAGGTATCTGGTTCTTTGGGCAGTGCTTAATAGTCCTGACTGAATTTTATATGCAATGAATGGAGGACTTTGTGGCTTAAAATCAAGATTCATCTGATGCCAAGCAGGTGGATATCATAGGAAAACCCAAAGAGCAATTTATGTTTGAAGTTCTACCTCTCTTCTGTACCTATTAGAGACTGCAGTTTTCATCTGATCTCTGTGTTGCCCCTCTCACGACATTTAAGTGCCTCCTTCATGCCTTCTGTAACACTCCCCACACCTTGCAAATATTCCACAAGTCACAGCAGTCCTGCAAGCATAGGAGGAGATTTGTCTTTCAGACCTTCCATAGGCACCTGAAGAGACTCAGACCCACACATCAAACATCCCAGGCAAGTTTGCTAAATAGTTGCTAAATAGTTGTAGGCAAGGTTAGTGTCTCCTGTGCTGAGCAGGAAGGGAGCACAAGCCCTGTGAGTGTGGTGGGCATGACAGGGGTTTGCATGGGGAAGGGATCTGTTGACTGGGGAACTCCTGTAGTTTATTAGTGTGCATGCACAGCAGCAAAATCTTAGGTGAAAAGAGGAAAATTCAAAGCACTGAACTGTATTTACAGAGAAATATATTATGTAATTTGAGCAGTATTTGCACCTTACAAGCTTTTGTTCAGATGTTCTTCTTCCATTACAAATTAAGTGTATGATTATATTGAGTGCAGAAGTTTTCTCTTACCAGCCAAAAGTAGAAAAGAAACAGTAAAGGTGTCTCTTTTCTTTTCTTTTTTTTTTTTCATGTAAACAAGCTGTAAATATATCAAGAACAGTCCCTTGACTGATGCAAGCTAATTCCATATGTTCTTATATCTGTTCTTACTTCTGAGCCCATTGCTTAACGTAAGAAAGATAGTCAAGTCTGAATGCTTAGTACCTATATCACTGAGTTGTTAAGGCAAATATTTTCAACCACATATTGTAGCTTTTTATTTAGCATCCAAAAGTGTGTTAGCTGCAATACCAATAAAGGATGTGGTCACTGCTTCAAGTATTTATATGGTTTGATTATTCATGACAGATCAAGCCAAATATCAAAAGAATGGGAAGAGCAAGGGAAGCAAGCCCAAAATATGTGTTAGTATGTTAGCTTTTCTCTTTCTTCAGGAGTCTTATTAGTTCAGGCTTTGTGCATACCTCTGTTTTTATTTTGTTAAAGTAGACATATAAATAATTGAGATGAAGATAGAAGAAAAAATGTTAGGGCAAGAGTGCATATGTCTGCACAGGGGAAAGCAGTAGGGAAAAGGAAAGGCGAAGCAAAATGGAAAGAAAGAGAGATCAATGAACAAAACAAGGAAAGATTAAGGAACTGAAGTGAGGATGTAAGTCTGACTATAGAAAAGATGTGGCAGTAAGGGAATGATGGGAAGAGGTCAGTTACAAGAAAGTCTGTTACGTAAAGTACTTCCAACACTGGAGCCAAGAGACCCCAGAGGTGATTGTTAGCAGCTAGACTCAGAACAAACTGTATTCTAACAATGCAGCCAATATCAGGTACATGAAAGGTCAAAGTAACACCACTGAAATGTTCTACAATTATGGCCTGGAAGGGACCAAGTTCCTGCTGAAGATGTGTCACTCCAAAATTAGCCCACGTAACAGAAGTTGAGAGTTTGCATTGTGAAGCAGAATGGAAGCTGTAGAGTATGGAGTCTCTTTTCAACATCGTCTAGGCAGAGCAGAATAGGACCAGACTGATATTTCAGAAGTTTATCCCAATGCTGTGAACTCCATAAAGAACTGGAGGCAACAGGTGCCAGTGTTAGGGCATGGGTTCTCAATAATAGTAGAGGCCCTAATGGACCTTGCAGTTGCTCCTGGTGCCATTGCTCTTCTGGTTCAGTGCACATTCCCCAAGATTTTCTCATCATAATGCAGAAGAACCTACATTTTCCAGCAGTTAATTCTAAATTACTGATGACAGTTTTTTCAGCTGAATATTTTCTACTTGACATACAGTTCCTAACAGCTCCCCTTCCTCCTCTCTTGGGCAAACGTTCGGCATACTCTAGACCTTAGAAATATGTTTTTAGCTTCCCAAACTAATTATCACAGCTCTTTATTAAATATTGAGCACAGCTGCCATATGCTACTTTTGATGATACACTCCCCACATGCACATAAAATGGCCATCTCTTCATTTTGTTGTTGCACTTTTCTTACACAACAAAACTGCTTTTGCAATGGAGTCAGCCAGCTGGCATGAAAATACCTGTCCTGTCAGAACAGTTCAGCACACGAAGTTCAAATAACCAATTAATCACTGCAACTGCTTGAAACTCCCCTTAGAGGCTTGCATTGTCTGAGCCAATCGCCCTTTAAGAGTTTCTCTTTATCCCTGGGCACTTATGACTTCATTTGATCTGAATCTAATTAGGCACAGAAGAATGTGAAAAGCAAGTCATTAAGACAATGGAACACAATTCTCAACACTGAATTTTATACCAGCACCCATAGCAGAATTATTCTAGGAATTTCAAAGAGTAGGCAAAACCCCACATGCTGTGTTACAGAGATCATATTTTCAAAGTGAAGCACGCTGCTCTAGCAAATAAGTGGAACCTTCAGATGTATCACTACCTGGTTGTAGAAAGCTGTTTAACATCCAAAATCCTGGACAGGTGGACTTCAGTCTGCAGTCTAAAATAAAAACAGAATAGATATGCTGTTGTTTTAGGATGACTATCCCAATTCCTTCCTGGGATTTCAAGATAAGAAACATGGGGTGTGTAAGCCACAGCCTGGTGTTTGCCATGGACCACCTCTTTAGCTGCAAAGAGCTTCCATTTGGATCAGCATTGGGTCTGCCCCAAAAACATTGTGGACTGCACACTCAGAAGAGAGTATTGTACCCCTGTCTGCCATGGCTGCTGACATATTTCTTCTTTATTCTTCTTCCTCTTTTATTTTGAAAATAACTATATGAATATCAAGGCAGGGTGTACACAATTCAAAATTATTCTCCTTACAGTAAGCAATGCATGCTTCTAAACTAATAGATACCTTGGCTAGACACACCCCTACCTGCAAGTGTCTTTGTGCTGGTATGACGCCTATGAAGTGAAAATGCTTCTCTGTCAGCCCTACTTCACAATTTCAGGCTGACTATGAAGATTTTAATCCAATCCAGGTTTTCTAAAATACCTTTTTGAACTTATGTGTGGTCTTTTAATTTTAATGACTGCTCTCCTCCAATCATTTGATGAGAAGGGAGACGTAAAGGTGTCTGACTTGATAGGACTTCAGCAGAACCCATGCAACTAAAGTCCTATGCAATCTTTAAAAATGTTGCAGACTCGAGAGTGACTAAGCATTCCAATCTTTAAAAAGTTATGCTGACAATTAATAATTTTATTTTCCAGTTCATTAAATTATGCCTCTCAGCATGTGGGCCAAACCACATATTAAGTCAATCAAATCCAGAGTGACTCAACATAAAATTTAAAAAATCAAACATCAGATTTTAACATCTTTGTCTAAAATACTACTCTTCATCATTCACCTCCTTCAAAAGAAGGCAAATGAAGTGGAAGGTGTTTCAGCATGATCTGGAAATTAAGAGCTCCAAGTCACTTTTCAAGGGTTAAGGTAAATTCTAGTCAAATGCCCTTCCCCAAGACCACCATGCCTTCAGATTCAGAAGTTTCAATTGATATGGGGTTCGATTAGGCCTCCCGATGAACTCCACAGTTGTGATGGAGACCAAAACAGTTTGTGTGTGTGAGAAAGGGAGGGGAAGGAAGGGTGGAGAGGGGAGATGTTCTAGATTGGCCCTCTAGCTTTAGGTGAGACTTTTGTATTATTATTTAGGTTCATATAACAGTCCTTCTTTCAGAGCTAATGTTCTACCACTGATGCCAAAGTGAGTTTCATCATCAACCTCAGAACGAGCAGCAACAAATTTGAAAACCACCAAAGAAAAAATTATACATCACTTCATAGGCTACAACTGACCTGGGAGCTATGAGCATTCTGTGCAATACTGGTGCACTGCATGTCATTGGAGATATGGTGAGAAAAGAGAGGGCAGCTGCCTTCTGCATTTTGAACCAGCTGAAGTTTATGAATAGTCTTCAAATGAACATCATAGCACAATGCAGTCACTGAGTCAGGAAAACACAGACTAGCACATACAGCTTTGCTCTCCTGTGCGTATAAATCATAAGAGATGTTCGGTATCTACATTCATATTGTCCCTGTCTGCTGGGCTACAGTTTGAGCTGGATATAACCATCCTGCCTAGAAAGACAAAACCACTGTGTGAGCCAGATCTAGCCTGGACATGAGCTTGCTTGCCTGGAAAGACAGTTGTCACATTCCAGACATGAATCAGAGAACCGGTGTGTGGGCTATACGTTGGGGAATCTGCACTCATGTGAGAGATTGGGCCATGAGCTAGAATGACAGTACAGTTAGCTCTACAAAAGTTGAATCTTTTACATTCAAGATTGTTCCTCATTCCTGCAGAAATGTCTTTAGCCCTATTCACAACATCCTTCACGTTTTTCCTATAAACCTAAACATCTCTCTAGAAACAGCTCAAGTTACAGGCCAGGAACAAAGGATCAAGGCACAGATATAGCAGACCCCATTGCCCATGGTCCAGCAAGGGTAACAAACCCAGGTACTCATGAATCAGATTCTTATGATTAATACACCAGTGGTGATGTCTATAAAATTGGAATTAAACTGGAGAGGTCTCAAATTCATAAGCCACATTTACAGAAGCCAATTTACATAAGCAGAAAAAAAAATATGGTATATTCAGCCTTATACATGCAAAACCTCTGCAAATCTTAGACAGTAAAACTAATAGTATTCCGCAGCTTTCCAATATGTAAAGCTGACCACTTGCTGTGGTGAAACCAATTTGTTTCTAGACATGAGGGAGGCCTAGTTCTGTTTTCCTGATGCTGTGCACATCAGAGTCAACTTCTGCTTCAGAAGTCTCATCATTGAGCGCAGGAAGAGTTTATGCTGAGTGGACTACTGAAAGCCTTAGTCTCAGTTTTCCTTTTACCTAAGCTCAGTTACACAGACTGAACTTGTTCCCTTATGAGGAAGTATAAGGTCAGTTTACAGTAGCAAACAAGAAAGTAAAGTCACATTATTTGTGCTCATACAAAGCGGGTAAATGCTGTCCTGTCCAGATTAGAAAGAGCTAACTCTGCTCACCTGGATTTACACTGCTGAGGGAAACACAGCAGCCGTGGAGTAGAATATGAAGCCTAATGATGTTCTAGGGTATATGAAAAAACAAAGGCACTGGAATCTGACGTACAAATCCCTTAATATGTGACAGAAAATTTTGCAATACTTTGAGCATGTCTTTTGCGCTATAGTGGGTTTCAACTTCTCACTGCAAACTTTGGCCCTTATCCTTAACACATCTCCTTTTTGGATCAAGACCTTTGTAACAGTCACTGCTGCTGGATGAAAAGAGTTGCTGGACATTTGATTTTGGTGTATTTGCGTTTTTTTCCATATTTGACTTTTGTGTATTTGAATTTTTTTTTTTTTAGCTGGTCTTAAATGATAATGGGGACTTTCCTACAGAAGATATCGGGAAGTTTGGAGGGACTGGAGAAACCTGTGGGAGGTGGCTCTGGCTCCTGCTCCGACTGGGCCCAGGTAGGTACGCCAGCAGAGCCCTCTTGTGGACATGCAATGTGAAGCAGCAGCAGGAGGATGGTTTTAGTTTTTGGTTTTGATTTTGTTTTGTTTTGTTGTTTTTGTTGTTGTTGTTTGCTTGTTTCTTTTTTCCTTTTTTTTAATAATCATTTTGCATCATTTTCCTCAAAGAGCTAAACTAAGTCAAAAAATCTCCACGCCATTTGACAGGTCTACACAAGGCATTTAGTGGTATAACCAAATTGCTTAGGGACGATGCTGTCTTAGCCAACATTAGCAATGCTGGCAAAAGCTTGTATGCTGATGTCTGAAGATCCTCAAGTTACACTGATAGAGGGTTCAGCTGTATTAAATATGCCATCAAAGGGAGTGTGAACAAATCATAACCTCTGTTTCACATGTTTATGCCAGCAAAAACACTTTTGTGGGTGGAAACGAGCTGATAAAGAAGTGTTTTCATTGGCAAAGTGAACATCACTAACAACGATGGTCTGTCTCAACAAGGAAAAACCTCTTTCTCCAGGCACTGCTTGTGCTTCCCTCACGGGGATCGGTCAGAAAAAGCTCTGATGTACTCTGAACAACAGAAAACTGAAACTAAGGGCCTTAATTGCTTGGGCTATGCCAGTGGAGTCTTAGGGTAAGTCTATGCCATCAGCAGTAAGTGTTAAAGGTATTTGCCAGACAGTTTCTTGGGCAGCCTCAGTACTTTGTATGCTCTGGATTGACAGAATAAAACTACTCCCATGAGGAAATAGTTATGGTGGTGGAAAGACAGCTATGAAAATATAGCTGATTTTGCATAGGAGTTTCTGCCACATGGCAGGCAGTCCTGAGGTGTAGACTTAGTCCTTGACTGCAATCTTTTTTTCTTTTTTTTTTTCTTTTTCCTTTTTTTCTTTTTCTTTTTTTTTTTTTTCCTTTTTTTCTTTTCTTTTTTTTTTTTCTTTAGGCCCAAGGAAGAATAGCACTAATTAAATTATTGACATTTACATTTATCATTTTCTGATTACATTTTAATACCAGTTACTTTGTTCTTCTTCTCACTCAGTTTAATTATCAATTCAAGGATGTGCTGAAAAGTCAATAGCTTCTTTCATCAGGACACCCCTGCTCATTTCTAGGACTATTTTCCCCAGCATTCCTCTGGGAATTGCCAAAGCCTAGTCTCTGAACACTATTGGCTCCTTTTTTTTTTTTTTTTTCTACAGGCTTATCTGTATTATATCAAATATTTAGTCCTTAGGAGTTTGGAAAACACCAGTGAAGCACAAGTAAACAACTTGCTGATAGATTTCACATTAGAAGGGAAATGTGCTACAGGCCAGTTAACTGTGTCTTCTGCCCCTTCATTTGCTGCCATCTTTCACGAAGACTTCATCTTCATGATGAATGACTCCTGTACTAACCTATAAATCTGCCTGATGTCTTGAACTTTTCATCTCCTCTGTCTTAGCACTGGTTCCTCTTAACAAGGACCTCTCCTTCTACAGCTTGTGGCAGGGCAGTCCAGTTTCACAACACTTGTAGAAAAGACGCCTAAAGAGACCATATGGCAGCTAAGCCTCCTCAGTCACCAGTAAAAGTGATCCCATTAAAGCTGTATTTAGTTGGCACTAGTCCAGCCTTGTGAGCTCTGACAATAATGTTTCTGTGGCTGTCAAGGCAGAAGAATCAGATGTGGGGCTTGCAGGAAGATGCCCATAGCCTATACCTCACAGAATGTAGGGTTTGAGAGATCAGAAATCCACCAGAGAAAGGAAAGAAATGGGCAGAAACTGATGCAGCTTATCTATTGCCAGGATTGTTATATTCCCTTAAGAGGTTGCAATATGAAAAAAAAAAAAAAACAAGGCAACTATATAATTAATAATAGACAATGTGAGCAATTTCCAAACAGTCTCAGTGATAGCTAATGATTGTTTCCTGGTACAGTCTTGTATCAGGATGCTGAAGAGTATCTTTGGACATTGTGCATATTTCACTGTTACCTGCCATACAGTTTTCTTGGCTCCTACATAGCCAGAGTTTCAGATAAGATAGGGGATCCTAGGAGAGCTTAAGGCTTAGGAGCTCTTAAGGAAGTTAAGGCTTAGAGGATCTTAAGACTGAAGGCACAGCCATAATACTGAGCATACATATTTTTACTGTTTGTTTTCCACAGAGGAATGGAAGCCAGAACCCATAGCAGGCATTAGAAGTGGAGAACAAATTCACGTTTAACCCTAGTATTCCCCAGAGATTCTGCCTCATGCTGTGCATGCTAAATTATCCGTGCTTGTGTTGTTTACCACTTCTCTAATATTCTTGATCCTGAAAGCACCTAACATGAATGCTGCTGTCTATCACTTTCTTATTCAGCACAGTTCTGTGGGTAAGACCAGAGTGTCTGCCAAAGCGTTTTTGTCAGTTGTGTCGTTCTTACTAATGTTCTACCTCTTAGACTAAGCTTTCTAGGTTTTTTGAGTCCACGGGCAAAACACTGTACAACACTGGAGTAAAAAGTGGATTTCGCTTAGAGTGAACCGGGGAGTAAACCTAAAGTACACCCCCTTGAGGGATCTGAATCTGTGCATCTGAAATCTTTCCCGAAAAGCTCTTAAACTACAAAGTAACTAAAACATAGGAGGGTAAAAGGGTGATAAAAAGGTGATTCCTTTGTGAGACACTCAGAATTGCCAACTCTATAGGCATCCTGTCTATGAGAATTCCCCAAGGGAAATAACAGCCTGTGGGACCAATCTTCTGCTCCCCTTGGCAGAGAGTTTTCATCTAGATTCCAAGTTGTTTTGGGGTCAATTGAATATGAATGTTCTCATTCAGGTCCTTAGATGAAATAGATTTAGATAGTCTTTTCCAGAGCTAGTCACATTTCTGAAGATTTCCTAATCTTACAAACACTAACCTTGTGTTGTGCCCATCTAACTCTCTGTAGGAAGAAGACTGCATTTTGGAAGCGATTGATTCAGGAGTCACTGAAGGGAATGATGGCAGGTCCCATCTAAGGGAGTCCTTAGGGAGATATTGGTCTCTTCACAGAAGAGTTATGTTCCTCTGCTGTCAGAGAAAAGAACAAGTATGTGAGGGAAAAGCCAATGAAGATTTTTACCCTGAAATTACCACTAACATACTTCTCTCTCAAACAGATGAGAGATTCTTAATGGACTGAGTAAACCACAGCTACTGAAAACCTGTGAAAGATCCACACCTTTCTGGATCATCAACTAATGGCAATGTGGGATACCCTAGAGCACCTCAGATAAGTCTTATATCTTTGGGATGGTCATCTAACCAAGCCCACACACCGTGTTGTCTTTCCACTGTCGTGGCAGAGAGAATGGGACTGTACTTCATATAAACTGAATTAATTTACTTATTTTATGTCATATAAGGCCTAATCAGACCATGGATCCAAGAAGGGAAATGAGTGGCTTGCGAACATCACTTCTTCCTGAAAGCAAGGTTAGTGTCCCAATGACTCTCATACTGGAGACTGAAGCCAAGGCAAGAAAGAGTGTGAAGTGAATTATTTGCTTAAGTTCCAGAGATCTCTGACAAAAAAAAATAAATAGGGCCCTTTTAGGTATTACAGCTCCACTGAGGGCTGAGCCCAAAGACATTTTCAATGTGATTTGTAAGGTGAGGCAACAAATAGCCAAACAAAACAAAAGCAAAACAACAGAAAGAATGAAAGGTTCCATGGGTAAAAACATCTGTTGATTGCAATGCAATCATTTTAGCCACACAGACATCCCAGCCTTGGCTCTGCATCCATGAGGAGCTAGAGATGAAGAAAAATAAGAGGTGGAGGGAGCATATGGGCATGTCACAGGCTGTGAGGACAGAACACTGAGGTGACACTTTCACAGCAGTCATGGGCTGTCAGAAGGAGGAGGAATGAAAGGAACCACCTCAGTTACCTCTTGACTAGCAGATGGGTGCAATGTTAAACTGACAACTGCTTTGCAAGGACTTTTCAGGTTGTTTCAGGTTCCTTCTGGCAGTTCAGGCCTTGTAAATGTAC
This sequence comes from Anseranas semipalmata, assembly GCA_013399115.1. Taxonomy (NCBI): domain Eukaryota; kingdom Metazoa; phylum Chordata; class Aves; order Anseriformes; family Anseranatidae; genus Anseranas; species Anseranas semipalmata. Next base: position 190,965 of record VXAA01005293.1, read on the forward strand.
ATGGCCTGAGACTGTGCATCCTGCAGAACTGCTATGCTACTCCCAAATACTAGTTAGTATCACAAGTTCTCTGAAAGCTCAGTGCTTTACTTGTTTTATTGTTAACATAGAACATGAAATGCCACGGGGCCACATACTAGTTAATAATGGTTGATGCTTATAGGAGTTTCTACCAGTAAAGTTACAACTAATATTAAAATATTCAAATTCTTGAAAATTTGAACAGAAAGATAAGGAACAATTGTCTTGCTTAATACAAAAAGCCTTAAAATGGATGAATTTTTGGACCTACAAGTAAAATTTCTTTACAGAAATCCAAGATCATGGAGACACATGGGGAAGTTTGCTATTATCCTGTACTCTACAATTTAGGAACACAGTCCAAGGTAGCATTTAGTCCTTTAAATTAAGTCCATCTAATTCTCTTTTTTTTCCCTAAAGGCCAATTAACAGTTAGAGAATAAAGTGTACCTCTTGCTTAGAGCATGATATTAAGCTCATGTGTAATCATAGATGACTCATTTAATTGTCATGGTGATTGCTATAATTTTTATAATACACCATGTTTAAAGCTCTAATTGGCTAAGAACTATAGTTTAATGAATGGTCCAATTTCACTATAGGCAGCACTCCTAATGATGCCTGTAATTCACACTAGCACCTTTGATTATATGATCCTTTCTTCAATTGCCAAAGCTGAAGTCTTTAAGCATGAATATGTCCAGTCCTAATGTCCATCTAAAATGATTATTTTTAATTTCAGTTTGAAGGGTCCAGTCATTTCCAAAAGTGAGTTCAGAAAATTGTAACGTCATTTTGCAATTACTTGAAAATCTCCTGCATCCCAATGCTTTGGGACAAGTAATTAGAATTGGAGGTTCACTCACCATTGGGAATGTGCCCATGAGGTCCCTATGAAAATCTGCCTCCAGGTTCACATTACTTTGAGAGCTGGTGGACAGTATTGAGTTTCTCAACCTATACATAAGCAATATGGGATATTTTTCCATACTAAGAAAAGTTCATAGCCAGACTTATTATTATTATTACACAAGGCAATGACGGTATATGTAGGTAGGCAGTCAGCGTGTTAACAGAGAAAAGGAGGCAGTTAACCAGCACAGCCATTTTCTCATCCTGTAACCCTGAGAAGTGCTAAGGTACTGTAGCATCCTTTCTTTCTCTGGAATATCCTCCTCCTCAGGTGAGGGTCTCTGCTAAGAAGATTAGGTAGAACACAGCTGTAACTGATTAAGGGAGTCCTTTAGCAGTGGGACAAGTTATTTTCCCCTCCAATCTCATGATTCAAGTGACATGATTTACTTCATTTGTATTGAACTGAATTCGTAATGGTAAGAAGAGTTTGGCCTTTGATAAGTAGAAAAAATATTATTCTGCAACTCCTGTTGTCGATGAAGCCTAAACTGCTCTGTACTATTTAGAACAATACTAATAAGACAGTTGACTAATACAGGTTATTACCTTCCATGTGGGTGCACTTCTACTGCAAGATAGTGTAGGTGGGAGCCAAGGGAAGGCAAAGCTGAACAGTGTGTTCAGGCCTTCCTTTCCCCTGACCCTTAGACACCACAAGCATACGAAGTGGGTGCAGGATGCTCTACAGTCACCACTGAAAATTTCCCTTGTAAATACACACTGGTAATGTGCTCTTCAGAAATCTTTCTCTCTTCCCAAGCCAACTCTCTTCCCTGATTTTCTGTGTTTGCAGCACAGAAAGCAAATACATAGAGACAGTTGCTTGGAAGATTATAAATGTTAGGAGCATACTGTGCAACCTCCTAATTACAGTTTTACTTCCTTAGTGTGCACTCAATAGTCCATTTAACATGGATGCTATTAGAAGCCTTTCTTATTCATCCTGCTTCTGCTGTAGTCTTTTTTAGACAAAAGACTTCACAACCAACCAGCTTGATTCCTAATGCTGCCCTCCTCCTACTTTCCAACATTTAAACTCCTCAGAGAAGAGGGAATTTCTTTCCCTCTCAGTGTATGAAGTGTTAGGATGTGGGTTGCTTTAACGCGTTACGATAAAACCTTTCACAGATGTTGGGAGAACCTCCATGTGCAGGAGACTCTTTCATATAAAATGAGTCTGATTCAGCAGTGCTAAGAGACTTAAATAAGCCTTCAAACTCTTAATACATACTGAAATCAATGTTTACGTTCATACGTTGGTACAACACAATGCTGAACGTTCAAAACTAGCCACACATGGGGTTACTTTTTTCTTTGGTAGTTGAGCAATATAATGCTTGAAACCAGGAAATAAAAGAAAAATCCATATTCTGTTGAAATTTCTTTAACACATAAAAGCCTGAGCTGAGCTTTAAGCTCATTTCCACTGCTAAGGCCAATAGTTACTCTGTGTAGAAGGAAAATTGGAAGCTGCATTGTTGCCTTTTAGATTATATTAGGTGTGACAGTTTTTAATTGCATTAACATTGGTGCTTTCATGGATGGATGAACCCACTGGTCTGTGGACTAGGGTTTGTTTCCTTACCTTAGAAACTGCAGATTCAACAGAACCAATTGCTCGGTGGTACTTCATACCAAAAGCAGGATGTGAGTGTTTATCTCCAAGTAAGTAGTGGTTGTATTAAATAATTACCTTTAAAATATAGCAGGGAAAATGTTGGAGATAAACCACTGCTCTTCAAGCAATAACAACAACTTCCTGAAAAAGTTGCACAAGACCACTCTGGCATAAATATGACATGAACTGTTTTTTATAAGTGACCAACTGAACTGCCTGGCTTAACTGTTGTGATCAGCAACATGACGTCCAGCTGGAGATCAGTCACTAGTGGTGTACCTCAGGGGCTGTTACTGAGACCAATACTGTTCAACATCTTCACTAATGACCTGGACAATGAAGCAGAGTGCACCCTCAGAAAGTGTGCTGATGATACAAAACTAGTAGCAGTAGTTGATACACCAGATGGTTATGCTGCTGTTCAGAGGAACCTTGACGGTCTGGAGAAATGGGCTCACAGGAACCTCATGAAGTTCAGCAACAGAAAATACAAAGTCCTGCACCTTGGGAGGAACAACCACTTGCACCTGTACAAGCTGGGAGCTGACCAGATGGAAAGCACCTTTGCAGAGAAGGACCTGGGGGTCCTGGTGTACACCCAGTTGAATGTGTGAACGTGAACCAGCAACACGTCCTTGAAGCAGGGAAGGTCAGCAGTCTCTCCTGGGCTGTATCAGGAGCATCATCACCTGCGGGTTGATTGAGTTTTGCTGTCGGTTCTTTTTTGTTTGTTTGTTTCTTTTTCACTTTGAGAATGGTCAAACACTAGAACAGGTTTCCCAGAGAGGTTGTGAAAGCTCCATCCTTGCAGATATCACATCCCAGAGTAACCTGCTCTATGTGTCCCTTCTCTTGGGTCCCTAACCCTAGGTCTCAACCTAACCTTAGGCATGTGCAGAGCTTTAGTCCAGTACTTCCAGTAGTGGCCAAGATGAAAATGTTATTAGGGGTTTCCTCTTTTGCAGCATACCACTCAGGCACTTTGGACCTCGATCACTTCAAACCTAAACAATTCTGTGATTCAGTGATCCCGTGAGACTCTGCCTACTCCCTCTGTGCAGTTGAGGGTTCAGGATCTTGTCACTACAGTCTCAGTGAAGATCCTGTCAATCACTTTTTCATCTTCCCTGATGCTGCACAGTCTGTTCAGCCTTTTCCTACAGCTCCCTACCTTGTCCCTCCTGAAATGAAGGACACTTCATCTGCCCCAGTCCAGTGAAGAGGCACCATGCATGTCCTGCATCCCAAGATCTGAAGACCTGCATCCACTCTCTGTAGCAGTCTGATCTGAGGGCATTGGTGTGCTAAGGGTAGCTGCTCCAATTCATTCTGAAGACTGAGCTCTGTTGCTACCGAGCACTGAGCAGTTTCCAGGCTGTGACGGTGTGCTCCCCACCCCCAGACACACTTCTCGCTTTCAATCCAGCTGGTGCCTTGCTCAAACACTGGCTGTTGCACCCAAGGCCTTGCTCAGGCAGATAGCGACCATGATGTCAGCTCAAGCTGGGTGCTGGAGAAACTGACAGACAGACTTCTTCCTCAGCAGCTGAGTGCCAATGGTGCATGTGCTAACAACAACAAAAAACAATATGACTAGTAGTCCATCATCTTACCCCATTAACAGCGAGCAGGCCAAGAGCCCTGTGAACTCTTCTGCACGGCAGCTGGCTGCATGACAGGATCTCCCCTTGAGTAGGGATGCCTCTCAAGCTCATGCCTGCTGCAGAGATCCCTTACTCCCTGTGAGGGATTCCTTGTCGCAACAGATTCTCGCTAAGTGATTTATAGCCTGCTAAACTTTGTAAGCTTCACTAAGATTATATCTTAGATTGATTGTGCACATACAATCCTCAAACCTTTAGACGTAAACAGTTGACCAAGTCTGGGACTAGGATTGGATTCAGCTGCACCTAGGCTCCCTACCTTTTCACTTAAGTCACTGTCTTATTTACAATTAAGCTTTGTTAGATCACTACATCAATAAATATATAGCTGCTTCTTTGTGGTTTGGATTATGGTTAGGGTTATGACTGGGAGGTATACAAAGCCTAGACCTCCTGTTGGGGTTGCAGTTAGGCAACCAAATGAAGGGGTACAGTGCAACACTGCAACGTCTAATTAATTAATTAATTAAACTAATTATTTTAATTATTTAGTTTATTTATATCAAACTAATTATGTGTCTACAAAGCTCTGATTTCCCTCTGTATTGCTCCTATGTTCCAGGTTCATGTTGTCAGCAAACTGCATTAACAAAGTGTTATTTTTTGTTCCCAGATTATCAATGGAAATGTTGAAAACTCACAGCCAATGGTGATCTTTAAATCCTTTTGGTACTGACCTCTTTGCAACTCAACAATTCATTCTTTAGCACAACCCACAGTATTCTACTGTTTAGATCAGTTCCTACCCACCTTAATTAAATAGTCATCTTAAGGTCATTAACCTCTTGGAGTTGTATTTCTTTCTTTATTATGACTATTTGCACGTTCATCTCCTTATCTCCAGTGACAAGATCGACTTTGTCCCTAAGAAGAGAGGCAAGCACATTGGAACATGGTAAACCGTGATTCATTATAACTATTTTGTTTTTATCATGAGGTTTGTCCGAAGCTGATTGTCCAGAGGTGCTCTGGAATCTCTGTCTTGGAGGTGCTCAAGAACCAATAGGATATGTCCCTGAGCAATCTGCTCTGATTAAATCTGCTTTGAGAAGGGGTTTGGTCTAGATGACCTCTGGAAGTCTATTTCAAACTAACTATTCTATTTTAACATCATGATACTTACTGAAATCAGAAGCTAATGCACCTCTAGATAATCTCTTACTTCTGTCCTGTTCTCCCATCACAGTTGTCACACTTCTTTTCTTGTTCTCCTTCATTTATATGATTGAAGTTCTTACGTTGTATTTTAAGCATATTTTGACTTTTTTTTTTTAATAATGTGGAAACACAAATACAAATAGTTATGTTGCCATTATGTATGCATAAAAAATGCTATCTTACTGATGACTTAACAGCAAAACATTCATCAAGGGGCCAGAACTTGAACCACCAAAATGAGAAACAGAGTAATCACTGAAATCATTTACATGAAGTGTTTTTTTTGTTTGTTTGTTTTTATTTTTTTAAAAAAGCTTCTTTGGAAAATTGGATTTATATCCATATGTGTCTCATTTTTTTTTGCACACAATATACACATAAACTGATACAACATGCTGAAACATTTCTGTACAAAACAATAATCCCTTGTCTCTGCCCAAGAGATACTAAGGAAACAGGTCTTATAAAATATTGCACTTATTAAATCCTGAAGCTTTTTTTCCAGAAACTTTGACTGTCTGCAATTCTGCAGATGGTAGGTGGAGCAGAAATGAGATTGGTGAATATGTGATTAAGGAAATCTCCTTGTAATTTTTGTTGTTTGCAGAAGTACACAATAAACTTGGGAGTTATTGAGATGGTCTGAAACCATAAATGACAATTATTTCTAGTAACATCCTGGCAAAAAGTCCCAGCACACTGCTGAACTTTCTGGATCAGTGCTGGATATTTGAATTTTGCCTTGTCTGGTAAACCACTTACTGTAATTCATTCTCCAACCAATTTCCTCCTCTGCTTGTTCCTCTCTGTAGCAAAATGCTGCCTTGGAAGATTTGCACCTGAATCCCACTGAACTTTAAGGCTCACTGAGTGGACTTGAAAGAGCTTATACAGAGATGCCTATCCTGCTGTTATGTAGTAAACTGATAATTTATTATCATTGCAAACAGCAGAAATCACCCAAGCCAATGAATGAATGCTGAGAATGCAGCTGAGACATTCAACTAATTTTAAATTGCCTACTGCCTTCAAAAGGATTGGGCCAAAACAGGTTTCTTGCATAAAGTGCACTTCAAACTAATTACGTTAATTAAAAAAATGGGCGTATGTGTACAGAGCATTGATCATAGTCTAGAAGCAAGTCTTGGAGAAATTGAATTTTTCTTGTCACCTCATACTTAGATAGCACGGTAACTATGAGCAATTTCATAGCTCCAGGGAGAATTTTCTTCAAGCTGCATAACAAATTACGAATACTTACTAGCAGTTTAATCTTGCTGTAACCTTCTACCCATATGAATTCTCCAACTTCACTCTTGTGCTTGACTTACATCCTAGAATGTTTTCACACCCATCTTCCAGTCAAAATCTTGCCATTCTTTCAAATTCCTCTAGAAAACCATGTGCTTTCACACAGAGATATTGGATGATCTCAGAAAGGGCCTCAAATTGTCATGGACAGATACAAACACATTTAAGTTCCTTACAGAACTGTCAAGCATGTCTTCTTTCTTACCATCTAAGCATTTTGCTCCATTAATTTGAGTTACTAATTAATGATCAGGAACTTGCAAGATTAGCTGGCACAGAGGGACAAATGATGAGAATTGATTTCTGTTTTTTGCTATAATTCTGCTTATTTACAATGGATTTGCATACATGAAGGTGTTTTCTTGCATGTAAGAACAGGCAATTTCTTTGCTTTCAAGTGCCATATCTTAATCTTCTGTCAGATCTGGGTCCCAGAAGCTCTAATTTTTTGCTGCTTCTTGAAACCCTTTTATTTTTTGATGGACTGTACTGTGCCTTCTGACTCAAATGCATATGGATATCCAGTAGTGCATATATATATATAGCTTCCGATCAGTTCTTTTCATGACTTTGTTCCCTTGGGTGGTGTTTTGATCTGCTCTCTCTGGACAGATTTGGTTGCCCATTCCATTGACCTAACATATACACAAACTGTATAAATTAGCTTGTTACTCTGTATTAAGTGAAAGACCCACTTCATGGAAGCTGTTAGTACCTTTCAACAATATTTCAGACAACATCCTATTCAGACACTGCTGTTACAATAAACTTATTCAAAAGGTCTCTTTACCAGATCTCAGTCATATGGCAATTTTCCCACCCTCACTAGATTACTGAAACCTCTGTAAACAGGAAGATAGATTGAATGAGTCACTCCAGTTTAATCCCTCCTGTGAAATTTTGCACTTCTGTGCTAATTGTTTTGAATAATTTATTTCAGCTCTCTTTGTGCCAACATACAGCTACCGATATTTCAAGAGATACTGAATTTCACTGCAAATTAAAGAGAATCTGCATTGTAAAAAATCCTTGTGCATCTCTGATTAATGCAGATTCTGTTTCAGAAAAAGCTAAAAAGGATAATTTTTTACCCATGCTGTCTAAACCTCTTATTCTTGAAGACTAACCAGAATTCAGCAATTAACCCAAATATGGGTTTATCAGCTACTCACTTCCTTCCTTCACTTGCACCAGGCTTTGTTTTTTCTTAGTTGTTCCACAGCATAATACTTGTATTTGCTAGTGTTTATTCAAACAGCACACTAAAGAAGGTTCATCTAATTTGTCATCATTACTGTGAGCTTTATCCTGACCAAGTCTTGATGTCTGATGGTCAGCTATCACTCAACACCTCCCAGGATTTATTCATAAGATAATAAGGCTGTCGTTTTTATTTTAAGTGTGCCTTTCAGAACAATGGATGATTTTCTCATGTTTCATCTAATTATCCTGCAAAGACCATTACACATTTTCATTTGATTTGCGTAGATTTGGATTCTTTTCTTTCCTCCTCCTTCCCTTTGGCCATTTTAGTTAATTCTATTACAGAAGTTCTAGAGCTCATGAGGATTGTTAGAAAAAAATATGTATATAGGTATGTGTAAATGGTAGCCATCTTACATTCAATGGATCAGAAAAGTCTCTTATTTGTAAAAATATTTCTTTCTGGAAAAAGAATACTTTTTCTCTCACAAAAACAATGCCTATTTCCTCATAATGCCCTCAATATCAGAAGTTAGAGTGTGTTACAACGGCAGAGAGAGACTGTGGTAGGTGCTAAGATGCAGTGCTGAGTGCAACCTCTTAAGTGCAACTGCACGGTAAAGTCATGGCAGGTAGAAGCTGCAGTCAAGTCAGAAGTGGTGCAAATGTTAAAAAGGTGGTCTTTCCAGGGGCAGCACAAGCTCCTGGGGAATAGGCTGAAGGCACCTGTCCTGGAATACAATATGGACACAACTACTTCCATTCTGCATTTGTTGCCTCTGCTGATTTGTGTGGTTCTGCGATGTGCTGGGGTATGCTGGATAGTCCCTCTTACTGTTACAAGAACATTGCTCTAAAGAACATTGGATGGCAATGTACACCGTGGCCATATAGGGACACAGTATGGCCACCGGTTACCATGGCAATCAGCAAACTATTATCAGCAGACTTGCCAATACTAAACCACTTTACATCAGGTCTGTAGGAGTTTTTCATGACCAGAAGGGCATGCTCACCCACTTCCAGACCCAGAAGCAGTTTTGTTCTGTAGTAGATGTCAGCTGTGGGATGGGACTGCAGGGTGGACTGAGAGAGGGGCTGGCAGCATGCTCACGTACAATTTTTTGCTGATGGATACAGACTGCCTCTGGCAGCTGCCACCTGTTGACTCCTCTGAGATGCCTCTGGATGTAGGCATGTTGCTGCTTTGGATAACGACATTGTTAATAGCCTTAAGGCTGACAGTATGAATGAGCATGTTGAAGATCCTTTGGAAAAAAGAGGCTCAAAGCAATGCAAATATGACAAATCCTGCATCCTTTGATGTATCTTTGCAGGCATCCATGGATCAGAAGTTGAAGGGCAGCTGAATACTCTCTCCCTAGGTAAGCTGATCTTTCTCAGAGCTGTACTTGCACACTTGATGGCTCCTTCACCATGGGCCTTTGCCTGAGGTGGATGTGCTTCTCCCTGCTTTTACCAGTTCCTCTTTTTTGTCATTGGTGTAGTTATCCTTCAGACTTTTTTACATTTACCCAGTACTGGTCTCTAGTAACCCACTAATCTTCCTTAGATAGAAATATCCACATAGGTGCAATCACTGAAAAACCTGTCCCAAATGGCGGCCCTACACACACTCCTTTCAAAGAAAGAGGAATTGGCTAGATACCTATTAACCTTGTGTCATCTCCTCTAAATTCATCCCCAACCTAAAAGCAGGCATGGGATTGCCAACTTGTCTAGATTGCATTCAGACTACAAAATCATAATCAAGACCATTGCACTCTCCACCACTGCAATGGAGTTTTGGGGGACACACACTGTAAATAGTAGTGATCACACGGAGGACTGGTGTGTGGTACAAAGCCATGCTATGCAGCTTTGTTGTATATGTGCTGGCAGATCTGGACGCTTCAGGTGACATTTTATGTACTTGCCACCCCCCACTTGAAACAGAATGGAGGGCAAATAAAGGTCAAACGTTCATCAAGTTCCTCCACTCACATTAACTGTGACGCTCCATAAACTAGACAGTATGGAGCCTGCAGGTATTTAGCCTCAAGTATGATGTCCTAAGTGCTTTGAAAGAAAAACATTGATCATAAGCTATTTCCTGTCATAACTGAATAATGCAGGTGAGTAAATGTATAGTAAAATGATATTCTGTACATTGGGAGCACACGGAAGGGGCACTGAGGAGAAGAAAACAAAGTATTAGTGCAGATGCTACTAGCCACAGAGATAAGCAATACAGCACTGTGGTGGGTTAACCTTCACTAAGGGCCAAACTCCCACTCAGCCCCTCACCCACTACCTCTCCCCAGCAGAACTGGGGGAGAAAATACGACGAGAAAACTCATGCATCAAGATATAGACAGGAAGATCACTTAGCAATTACCATTGCAGGCAAAATAGACTAGGCTTGGGGAAAAATAATGCAACTTATTGACATTTAAAATAGATTTGGGTAGTGAGAAACAATGAAAAACATTAAAACACCACCTCTCCCCCCTTCTCCCAGGCTCAGCTTCACTGCTGAGTCCTCTAGAGCCTCCACCTGGGCAGCAGAGGGGGATGGAGAATGGGGGCTGTGGTCAGTCCATAACAGCTCCTCTCTGCTGCTTCTTCCTGCCCACACTTTTTCCCTGCTTCAAATGTGCTCCCCATGGGCTGCAGTCCTTCAGGACAAACCTGCTCTAGTGTGGGTTCTCCACAGGCTGCAGTTACTTCAGGAAACATCCACCTGCTCCACCATGGAATCCTCCACAGGTCACAGGGAATCTATGCTCTGCCATGGAGCACCTCCTCTGACCATGGTGTTCCCTCTGCTGTTTCTTACTCCTTTAGTTTTCTCCTCCTCTCTCCCTCTGGCTTTTTGTCCTCCTTTTAAACTATGCTTCCCTGAGACACTGCCACGTTGGCTGCCGGGCCCAGTCATACCCTGCAGCGGGGACATTGGAGCCGGCTGGAACCGGCTGTGTCCGGCATGGGGCAGCCCCGGCCTCTCCTCACAGAGGAGCCTGCGGCCCCGCTGCCAGCATCTGGGCATGGGCACACGATAAAAATGGTTATGCAGAGCCCCAGAAGTGACAGGCAGCACAGGAGCACCACTCTGAGCAAGAAAGGATCGCTTGAGGATCACTTTTCTAAACAGAGAGAAGAATGGCTTAAAAACCTCTGCAGCATCACACGAATGACAATAGGAACATGTTGCCACTGTGGACTACACCTCTTACGTGAACTTTTGCTTAAGACCCTGATAAATGTTGTACTGTTGATACACAGAGCAAAGGTTTTAGAGGTCAGATGCTAGGTGGAAAGTGAAATTTCTCATCTCTGAACTGCTTTAGTACAATACTGTTGCTGACATTCAGATATTAGCAGAAACTGAGATGTAATCACTGTATCAAAATCATACAGTGAAGAAATTCTAACCACCAGACCTTTACTTTCAATTAATGTAACACTCTTGTCTGTCCCAATTTCCTGAGAAGCAAGATTAATTTGATGCTTTTCCTCAAGAATGACATTTTTATTTGCATTTTAGTGATACAAAATCACAGTCTTGGAGCCTTGAGGTCCCATTTAGCTTGTATACAATTTTCTGCCCTGAAGGCTGAGTAAACTCTGAGTACAGGTAAGTTATTCTGAAAAGAGGTGTATAATATATATATATATATAACTTTCAGACCATGACATTTTAAGGATTCTGTGGTGAGTTTTTGGGGCAGCTGGTGTGTATGGAAACCTTTCTGTGGGTGTAGGTGTGATACAAGCAGGACACCAACCCCAAGCTTCCTTCAATTGAGAGTTTTACTGGGATGGAATCAAAACTGGTCTCCATATAAGCTGAAGCTTCAGCAAGAATTCAATTTGTGAGTCAAAATGTGACTGTTAATTCTCCCTACAAGGCTTAGCTGCAATGTGATAAAAAAAAAAAAAAAAAAAGATTAAAAACCTCTTTTTCCTATTGACCGCTCCCACACCAGAGATTAAAATGCAGCCAGGCAAACACTTGATTTGACATTCAGCTGCACATCCCAGGGACCTGAGAGTCAATGATAGAATTTCCCCTCTCTTGTTCGACTCTGCTTAATTTCCAGAGATGTCTGTCCTCTCAGCTGTACCGAATCAAATGGCCCTGTTCTACCTGATGGGAAAGGATCAAGCTGTAGGGGGGAAAGGAGGATGGAAACCACTTAAAATAGCAGTAAAAAGATTTTCTGATTATCACTGTAAAAACACTAATGAGAAATTAGCTACTACTTAACAGTCCTAAGGAAGACACAAATAACTATTCATGAAAAAGAGAAAAAAAAATTATCTGGTATCTTCCTGAATTAAGGGGACATCTGCCCTATGTATAAAATATGAACAAAACTCAGACCCAGGTGACTCAAGGAATGGATTTCTGAATAGCCCATGGAGGAGTCCATATATGTTAAACCAAACAGGTCTGTTCATGGTCGTCTACATGGTTTAATTACTCGCTGTTCCTGGGAACATTCCAGGTGCTGTGCACAGGACTGACATGGGCCAAGAACTGTTCTGAAGAAGATTTATGGATGAGACCACCTTGACTGTGGAAGGAGAGGGGACAACTATTTAGTTGTGTGGATTCATGCAGCACTATGACACTTGCTCTTTGGGACAAAGAATGGTTCCTAGTTCTCCAGGACTGCAATTTCAATATCATGGACTTAGTGTATTTCCATGTTCTATTTTCTATAACAAATAATTCTCACATTAATTACATTTTGAATAGATTTCTTTGCTCACTAAAAAGTATATTATTTTCAGTGTTCTTCATTGCCATTTGGGTGGTGACCAAAGTGCGCTTTAGCTAAGCAGACTGCTTTGCTTTATGTTCATCAAATCATTTATCACAGAGGATTTTTGTAATGTTGATAAATACTTCTGTCAAATTCAAGCTTATCATTTTTTAGAAGTCCCAACAACGTTATTAATGCTACTGTGCATCTTATTTATAATGCTTTCAGGACACAAAGTTTTGCTTATTATCCATCAGCTGGAAACTCTTATCCAACATTGACCTTATAAGTACATAACAGTGAAGAAGTCCCACATCATCCAATTCATAATTTTTTTTTTCAACTACAATAATTTTATTTTGATCACAATGTTCTGAAATTGTCTGCATCCTCCGTGAGGGCCTTCTCACTCACTACGAGCTATTCCAGTCATTAAACAGAATTTAAACACAACTGCATTATCCGTTGTTTAGGGGTGAGACACTAAGGCTGCGTGTACACTGGAGACTTTTAACAGTAGGATCTGAATCAACCCAACTAAGTTTAGACATTTTCCTGTGATGTCTAGGTCAGGGATATCCTCATTGTATGCTCCCCCAATAGCCAGTGGAGAGAAATGGGCACCTCCACAGGGTGGTACACAAGTTTTATGGGATGAACCACAGTCTGGACCTTCTCCCCATTTGATGTTGCACCTCGACACCCTGAACTACAATTTGGGCATGACTTGAGTGAGTAAGCTGAAATTTGTATTTCAGTTTTTAATACTTTAACAAAATACCTGAGATGAAATCAGTTCTTCATTGATAGATAGCACTTTGAAGGAAGACAGAGTTAACAACAAACTAATACATAGTTTCAATAGGATTTAAGGGTAAGGAGCTTGTTGGAAATCTCATTTTAGTCAGATAATTGAATGGTAAAAATTGAGAATCACCAAGATGAAACTCTTTAAGTTAGAATGTACATAGATATTCTGTTGTATTTTTGTGCCATTTATGCTTTCATCAGGTTGTTTTTTTGTTGTTGTTGTTTGTTTTTTTTTCAGCTGTTTGAATGTACTACCTCTAGCCTGTCTGACAGCATATCTCAGTGCTTCATGGCAATAATTTTGAAAAAAAAAAAAAAAAGAGATTTCTTGGTCCTCTATAAAACCAAATTGTTATTCTTGGGTAGAAACATATTCTGTCAATTACTCATAGCATGTAACTTCTGGAAATATTCTTAAACAGAGGGAGAAAACATAGGTTGAGGAAACAGAGGGCAATAGGCAGGAGCCATCATTGTAGTAAGGGGATTAAAAGTGAAAACATTTTTAATGATGAGAATGGGAGAAAGAAGAGTGAGAGAAAAAGATATGGAGACAAGGCAGAGAATGAAAAAAAAGGAGTGAATGTATTGTCAGAGGTGGGTGTGGAAAGAAATATATAAATATTTAAAAAGAGGCACAGGCCTGCAGTCTTCTATTACATTACCTTTTCTTTGCCTTTTCATTCCTATTTCCTACTGTGATCTGCTGCAAATTTATCCCTACAGCTCCTTAAATCTTGCTGTAAAGACACAAGAAACAAAATTTGTATACATATTTTGCTATGAAAAAGATTGGGAGTTATTTTCCCACTTTAACAGGAAAGTGCCAGCTGATCAGTAAATTAAAAAGTTCGCTATGTCTGGCCTTTTTTGGTCTTTGAGGCTACATCTGTATCTGTAAAACAAAGAAGGTAAGGGCAGGGGCACCAGCAGTGACATAGGAGTGCTCACACCACGCAGTCAGTAGCACGTGCTCAGAAACAGTTTTGAGCTGTGATAGCTACTTTCCCCAGAGGACAGCACAGGCCATAGGGTGCTGCTGACAATTAGGAGAGGTAAGGTCACAATGGTTTTGAGGAAAAAGTGTAACCCTTGGAAATGCTCTGTGCCATGCTGCTTGCCTTCACCAGGGAGAGGCAACAGCCCATGCCCCTTTTTTTTACCAGTTTAGGTATAAGTGGAAGAAATGTCACAACTTCTACTCATTGACAATGGGCACCGTCTGCCTAATGCTATGTACACCAGATGTTTCCCTACACCTGCACTTCCTCCTTCTCTTAGAAAACTTCCCTATTTTGTCTGATTTCTCAAACAAAGTGCTAGATAAAAAAAATGAATAGCTAGAACAATAGCTGTCTTGCCTAGTTCATTTCCTCTACTCTTACATTTATTGCATTACAAGCTTAGTTAAGAAGGGCTTTTTCTCTGAACTCACAGGAAACAAGAGAAAACAAGGATGGACGTACATGCTGCTGGGAAACTCAGATCTCTCCAGGTGTATGACATCTCATGCCTTTGTCTAAATTTGTCATGTCTAAAATGAACATGTGTTCCTTTAGGAAAAGGCTACTATTAACCAAATACACCTCCATGTTTCTGTACTCCCTCCCTGTGGAGGCTGCTTTTCTTGCCACAAATTACCCAGTAGAAGTAGACAAATGTTGGTTCTTCATCTGCCTCAGCATAAAACTAGTGATCTCAGCTTAAACTTTCAATGAGCCCACTGACCTCTGGGCTGGGGCACCGGCAAGGTCCATTTCTTTACCTTGAGATTCATGGATTTTATTCACAATAAAAATAACATGTTCTTAAAAAAAAAAAAAAAAAAAGCAGGTCAGTTTGGAGGTAGGAAACTATAATACTGTGGCGGTTTCACACTGATGGCTAACTAAATTCCACTGTACCTTTCTCTCAAAGGAAGAGGGGGAGAAAATACGATGGAAAAAAAGCTCAAGGTTTGAGATAAGGACAGGGAAATCACTCACCAATTACCATCACAGGCAAAACAGACTCAGCGTAAGGGAGATTAATATAATTTATTGCCTATCATTAACTGACTAGAACAGTGAAAAATTACAAGCAAACTAAAAACGCCTTCCCCCATCCACCCTCTTCTACCTCCTCCCCCCGAGCAGTGCAGGGGAACGGGGAATGGGGGCTGCGGTCAGTCCCTAACGCTGCGTCTCC
>VXAA01005293.1:206700-231459 GCA_013399115.1 Anseranas semipalmata
TGTGGGGGCTCCCATGGGCCGCAGCCTCCTTCAGGCCACATCCACCTGCACCATGTGGGCTCCTCCACGGGCTGCAGCGTGGAGATCTGCTCCGTGTGGTACCCATGGGCTGCAGGGGGACGGCCTGCTCCACCATGGGCCTCCCCACGGGCTGCAGGGGAACTTCTGCTCCGGTGCCTGGAGCCCCTCCTGCCCTCCTTGTGCACTGACCTGGGTGTCTGCAGGGCTGTTTCTCTCACATTTCTCACTCCTTTCTCCCACCAGCTGCTTGTTGCACAGCAGCTTTTCACTTTCTTGAATCTGCTCTCGCAGAGGTGCAACCGGAGTTCCTTGTTGGCTCAGTTCTGGCTAGCAGCAGGTCCCTTTCGGAGCCATCTGGAACTGGCTCTTACCTAACATCTTCTGGACTCTTCTCACAGAGGCCACTTCTGTAACACTCCCCCCAAACACCTTGCCACATAAGCTCACTACAAATACCAAGTTAAAAATTCTGTTTCTCTGCATTTATTCTATTAGCCCAAAGAGCACTACATTTCAGTTAGCAGTAGATCATAGGGAGTAGCTGATGGAGAAATGTCTATAACTGTTTCAGTTAGCAAAACCTTTAAAATCCTCTCTGATCGTGGCCTTTGAATGTTTGTTGTTGTAAGTACTGTCAGTAACTTGTGCCATTTCAGGCAGCAAACAAGACAATATGTGTGGGTAAGAAGAATAACTAGAGACACCCCAAGAATAAATGACTAAGTATCTCCTCATTTCTGTTACTTTTACTCACAGCTACCAAAGTCTGTGGCTAGTTTTCTCCCCAAAAATAATTGCTCCAAAGTTTTCTTTAACATTGATCCTTGAAATGGTATTAAAAATGCCTCCTTTACAGCAGCCTAATCCCTATCAGAGAGCTGTATGGACAGTGACAGAAACCACTGTATGTCTACCAGTGTGGTCATTGATATCCTTTTCTCCATCTTTCTCTCTATCTTTCTAATTTTCATGGATCTCAACTCAGTATTAAATACTGCATTCTGGCTATTTCCCTGTGCCATTCATAGTAAGATTTCAATTAGAGATTGAGAGAATCATTAGGAAAGAAGCAGTACCTATTCTGGTACTGCATGCATTGAAGCTACTAACATTAAAGGGATGAAATAAAGTAATGTTGCCAATGAATTGGCTAGTATATTTGAAACTGAAATTATCTGTGGTGTGTTCTTCATTGACATTTGATAGGGGGCCTATTCAATCAAAACATGTGTTGAAGAAAAATGGAGGGACCAGAAAAGTGTCTTTAAGACAGTTATTTTGTCTGTCCCAAACTGTTTTTGCAGCCCAGTTTTCAACCTCTGCAATGATTTGGTTTTCAATTGCACTTTTGCTCCTTTTTTTTTTTTTTTTTTTTCTGGGAAGGTTTTCTCTTTCATTCCTGATCTGGAAACATTAGCTCCAAATGGAAAGATGAGTGTGTCACACTGTGCCCTGGGAAGGTTTTAGTGATGGCCTTCATTCACCTAGCATTAAGCAACCACTTACACTGCTCACATGCAGCAAAGACCTCGTATTTTGTCTCTGCGAGGGAGCTAAACAAGAGCTTTAATCCTCTTCTGCTTTAGTGTAATGGTGGTAGTTATTTATAGAACCACTCTAGCAATGGGTGGGCACTGCAGATGGTCCTGTCTCACCACAGAGCTAAATTAAGTAATTTGCTTCTGAAGGGGAGGTTTATTTATTGACCTCAATAAAGTTAATCTTGCTTTTGCCTAGGGCTCAAAACACAGATATAATCCAGTGGGTTTACTTCACTTACTCTATGATTTTTCTGTCTTTAAATGTGTGATTTTGTTTCTCTTTACATCCTTCATGGTTTTAATAAAGGCACAGCTTCTTGTTTCAGATCCCACCTCTTTAGCTGTATCTTCAGGTGTCATTTTCCGTGAGTGTTTTGATTTCGCTGGCTGCTTAGGAGCCCATGCTCAGCCATAAATATGGTGCAAAGTCAAAAATCTGTGAAAGTCAGGGAAATAGCCTCATGGCTGAACTTCTTTCACAAGAAGGCCTGCTGGGATAAAATGCACGGTGCAGGCAGCTCCTCCATAGTCGCGGACATCTGGCAGTGGCCTCTCACACCAACCACTTTGCTTGCTTCCTCCCTCATGTAGAGACCAGTGGTGGCCAAGAGCTTTAGCTGTCTCCTTGACTCCTCATTCGGCAACATCTAACAGTGCCTAACATCTTCATCAGAAGCACTGCACTAAATCAGGACTCTCTTCAGAGATCAAATCTCTCACTTTTGTATTTCTCTTGCTAACAAAGGCAGCAAATGTTTGGGTGCTGCTGCTGAGCCACAGTCACTTCTGTGACTAAACGCCGCTGATGCCACTATCACAAGGTGACCTTATGGCAGCCAGGCTTTCTCCTGCCCTGCCAGAGCAGGCAAATTGTACCTTTCCAATAGCTTCAGGCTTTTGACATGTGGCACCCAGCATTTATGGAGCTGCCCTGCTTGCTCTCAGGGTTTCTTTTCACCTATTATCTCTAGGAACAGAAAATTGCAAATAATTCCTGAGATCGTAGCTGGAGTAGCACAATTTCTTATCATACGACATGATGAACAACAATTCACACACAAAGACACTTAGAGAAAACAAACAAACAAACAAACAAACAAACAAAAAACCCAAATGTATTGAAATTCATCATGGCATGTATCCCTTAACACCAAGCCACAGGTAAATTACCTGGTGGTCTGACTGTAACTTTTTTTTGTATCAAATCTCAAGAAAGTCCATGTGACAGAGCTTCAAATGGAATTAATATGCCCTGATGAAACAGAGGGGCCTCACTGGTGGCAGATGTTTGTACATGCTTGACATGACCATGACAGGTTGACAAACCCAGATAATGTGGGTTACAATCAATTGCTTCTGGAATAAATGCAAAAGTGAATTTCATAGCTCAACAGAACTACCAGAAGTAGTGCCTTCTTCAAGAAAACAAATTTCACTGAAAACTTTATTGCAGATTATTCTTAAGCTGTGAGATGTACCCATAGCAGGCAGACACTTTAGCCCCTCGTTTGGTCTGCTAACCAAACTCTGCATTTATTCAGTGCCTGGAGAAATTAATTTTCTATAGGCAATCTCCCAGTCCTCATCGACATACATGTATTTAGGATATTTCTTCCCCCACCCCCTTTTTTTTCTTCTTCTTTTTCGTTTTTGGGTGGTCTTTGTATCAAAGATGCTGTATTCTGCAATCTTGTCTTTCATATTAAACTTTCATTTGCTTCTGTAATAATTTGACAGGTCTTTTATTCACAACAAGAATTAATTCATGGCCCAACTTAGTGTTTGAAGGTGTGGTAAGGAAAAGGGGTAGTTTCTTGTAATAGTAGTCATTCCTGGCTGTATTTCTTATTGCTATGGAAATTGAATCTAGTATTCTTATGGCACACAACAGCATTTACATTAAATTGCATTTTGTATGCTTTTTGGTTTATTTTTATATTTCTGTTGAAAAATAGCAGCATTATATGGAAAATAAGCAATTTTTTTTACGTACACTTTTAATTTGATGGTAATTCTGTGCCACCATCTGCAAAACTGGGATTGGAGAAATTTCAGCCCAGGAATTCTCCACATTGTTGAAAAGCTCTTCATGGGGGCCAGAACAGGTATGGTCCTCAATCCATTATATTTTTCCAAAATCCAGGAAGTTTTTAGCTCATAGAATAATATTCATCTGCCCACTGCAGGAAGAGACAGGTTACTTTATGTTTCTCTCCATCGACTATGAAAGGAACTTTTAGTGCCTTGCTCAGCCTTAAACAAGTACCTTCCAGAAGACTACACTAGAGGAGAAAAAGCTGATCCTGTCTCAGCTGTTTTATGAACCAAGCTGAATTCCACATGTGCGTTTACATAGAAACACATTTTTAGTACTTTCCTGCCTTTTGGTTCTGTGTTTTACTTACCACCTGATGCACTTCACAAAACAAACTGCAAAATATTTTTTAGTTGTTGAAAATAAACATTTGTTGTCTTTGGACTGTCAGTGGTAATTGCAGTAATGAGAAATATACCTGTTTTTTCAAATTTTAAATTAACAGAACGGTGCGTTGTTATGAAAGATACCTGTGTATCACATATGCATTGCATTACATACAACAAACAATTTTCATTGAGTCTGTTCTCTAAGGTTAATCACTAATCTTCCAGCTAATTCCAGTCAGTCTTCATACCTTCACCTTCATACCTTTTCTAAAGAAAACAAGTTGTACATGATTCAGTTATAAAATAAAATTGTAATTTAGATATTATAATTCTTTGAATGCTTTTCTGTATTAGTGGCTTGATACCACATGAAGATGATGTACTACTAGAATTTTATGTTACATTAGTAAATTATAATCTCAGAGCAGTTTCTACTTAAAAATTATTCCTATTAATTCTATACCCATGTCCACAATTTTTCCAGATACACAGGAACAGGTAGCTCACACTGAGCATGCAGAAGGTCCTTTACATACCAGAAATACAATGTGGTCAATGAAAAGAGAGGAGTTTTCTGCATCTACATATATTATTATATTTAAAAGGATTTTTTCGGTTCTGACGATCATATTTGCTCAAGATGCAGACCACCCTGGCCTCTTCTGCAATAGCATAAGGACATTTTTTGCCAGAGGAAAATTGAATGCTTTGTTTCACATGTTAATTTTAATCATACACATGCTGCCTTATAAAACACCATGACAATCAATGTCACTTACGTTGTGATTGTTTAAGAGGAATCCACTTAAAACTGCCAGTGTTTTTTAGTCATGGTCTAACTACTATAGTAAAAATGCCCTGAAAAGTGAAATGCTGCCTTTATCATTTGTTATCAGCATAAATTTTTCGTATAGATTTTGGATATCCAAAGATGATTACTTGAGCAGAATATATATGCCTGAAGACTTTTTAAATTCTGTAGATTAATTAGGTACAGGAATATGTTGGAAGGTGGCAGGTTCAATGTTTTAGAGGAAAACCTAAATACTAGGATTGACAATCAGCCACATATGCATTTCAGCAGTTTTTCCTAATGACACTCTCGACTCAAAGCTAACATTAAATACATCCAAAGGCTGCAAAATGAGTTAATCCTAATTCTTTTTTTTCCAAAAGCCAGTGTGAGGTTTGCCATTGGCTTCAGCGGAAATAAGGAAGAACCTGAAGACAGCAGCATTTGCTTGGAGCTTAGGCCACAGAAATGAGGTCTGATACTCAAAGACTAGTAGTCCTCAGCTTTTGTCAGTAAGTGGACATTAAAAATCCTTGGATGGAGTCTGAGGGTAGAGTATATCTGTCTCACAGGAATTGCCCAACCCTTCATAAAGTCTCGTCTCTAAGGATGTTCCTGTACGATTCCACAAACACCATTTTTTGTTCACCACAAAAAGTGTTTTGCTTGAGCAGTAGGAACTCCTTCAGTTCAGTCTTGGACAGCCTTGAGTGCTTGCACAGGCCATCATGACGCTCTGTCGCTATCTATTCATTACTATTTGTTCCCGATCCCCACGAGGAGGATTTTTGCTGCTGAAGATGAAAAGAAGGACGCCAGGCTACTGGGTAATAGATGTGATTCCCACATTTTCTGAGTACCAAAAATGGGTAAGTAGATTGTGCCTAGCAGGCATTAATTAAATTCCTGTGGTAGGTGCCATGATTTTACCAAGTGCTTTGTTCTCTGTTTATTTATTTACTTGTTCTGAAGTTCATAGTTAAGCCTCAGACACTTTCCCTACAATCCTCCTGTGTATAATTACATACTCATAGATAATTCCAGAGCTAAATCGTGGTCCCATGGATTTCACTTGCAAAAATGAGGTCAATTGTCTTTATTGTCAAAGAGACAAGTTAAAACAGCCTGAGCCCTAAGCTTCTGGCCTGCCTTTAGATATGCTTTGAACACCTAAATACATATAGTACTTTCTGTCTTCACAAGCATCAAGTAATAACTTAATGTAAGCCAAATTTTGCTATGTAGGTGTGAGACTCAAGGGGCACCCAGCAGTCTGGTGGGTACTCAGACCTGCATGTCGGGGCTGCTGGATTTCCTTCTCAGCTGATGCTTATGGAAGAAGACTTGAGAAAGTGGAGGCAAGAGATAAATTGCAGGATTTTCTATGGGATTTTCACCTTCTTATATTGGATTTGATATCTAGTACTTTGTATCCCCACAACAAAAACTTGTTCACACAAGCTTTAAAGGATAAATGAGTTCCCAGAAGTGAAGGAGAGTAACAATACTGGTTATTTAAATACAGTTCTGCTTAGTTTTTCTTTAAAGGCAGGAATTATGAAACATTATCAGATTACTCACCTACTCGTCACGTTTTTTTTTTCTTTCTTTTTTTGTTGTTGTTTTTTACTCATCTGATGATTGCTAGGCTTAAATTGAAAAACAAGAAAAAAAGACAGCATGATTTTTTTTTTCTTGACAGGTATTACAGAATGATTTAAAAAAATGGCTTCTTGGTAGGAAGTCTACATCAATAATATATTAGCTAAAGAGATGTAGTACTCTCGATTGTTTCTATGTCTGTTATTTACAGCTGAGATATTTATACATGTACCGTGCTCTACCTATAATAACATTGTGAAATGGAACCGTCCTTCTCAATAATAAGCAAATCACAATCATGTTAGGTTGTTATGGAAACTTACATACACAATCCCTCTCCCCCTAAACATTAATATATGCTTTATCTATCTTTCCTCCAAAATCAACATTCACTGGGCATATTAAAAGATTATGTCCCCATAATCCATGGCAAACAATTTTCCTGCAAGCCCCCTCTACTGTCAGATGCACAGTAATCCCTCTTTCACTTTATCAGATATAATCCTACTTCTGCATCGGATACCAAAACACAGCTGGTGCTGCTAGGACACAACTTCCTTCCCCCACCCACTCCATGTCTAGCATGAAGAAGCTGTCCTTCAGCTATGGCATAGGTTTAACTCAGCAACGCACGTTGCATATCTGTCAGTTAGAGCAGCTCCAAGCAGAACAGATCAAGGTGCTAACATGTGCTTATTTTCATTTTAATAGACCAAAGCTAAGATTCTCTTCAATTACCATCCCAGTGCTACTACCTGATATGGCATTGTACAGAGGAATCCAGTGTACTATTTGTGTTTGGGATTTTCTTTTCTTGCTATAAATTACAGTAAAGAGTGCATGATTGAAAACATATACTCTACTGTAATTTAATATCAGATGTTTCTTGTCATTCACAAACCACTTAAGCTGAATTCACTGCATTAGTAGGTCATCAGAACTCCCTACATTGCATTACCATCCAATATTCAATTGTCTGTCTTGAGTTATTCTTTATTAAAATATGAAGCAAATCACTGTACAGCAGGAACCTTGCCAGGCAGAAAGTTATTAAATCAAATGCAAAAGGCATAGGTTTGGCTGAAACACAGTGCTAGTGGTTACCTCATTTCTGCTCTGATTAGCGGAAAGATTTGTCGGACCTGTCTTACCTCCTCCTACAACTTATAGCCCAAGATGTTCTCAGCTTCTCAGTAAGATTTATAAAGACATCTGGCTTTTTTTTTTTTTTTTTTGGCTTTTGACCACCTGCAAGAGTCCTGTGCTGCACTGAATTTTACATACAGAAAAGGTGGCTATCTTTAGTATTGTCAAATCTATTAAATATTCCAGGACTGACTCAACACATGGTGATAATCAAAGGGTTTCTTATTATTTAACTACTAGGAATTTTAGATGAGGTTCCCATTAGGTTCTCTGTCTGCTAGATTTCCATCTGCAAAAGACAAATGGCATCTTTTTACTGTCATGGAGTGTTTTTCTTTTTCAGGAAAATTTGATTACATTATCCAGAACTTGGCATAATTGAAACAATTTGCTTTAATCAGAACAACAGTTTTATTGTATCTGTTCCTCTTGACTTTAGACATTGCAGGCTGGAAAGTGCCTGATGGTTTACTAGCAGGCCTTGTCAATACTGAAAACCGGTCGTTCAGCATTGCTGGCATGTATCATGTATAATGGATGCTAAATATTAAGAAAGAAACCCCGACCTGGGCAACAGTAGGCTGACAGATGCGACATGACAGCAGTAGGAGGATCTCTTTCTGTCCCTTGAGGTCAAACAACGTCTATCAGTGAGAAGCCCATGTTAGGAAAGGGAGCAATAAAGCACAGAGAGGTTTCCGAGACTGAGATGCAGTCAGTATAAGAAAAAATCTATATCAAGTAGACATGGGAGACTACTGCAAAGAGCAGGGACTGAATGTAGAGAAGAGTCCAAGGTGATGGAAAACAGAGTATAAATCTTGATCATAGTGGGTAAGGGGTCTGTTCAGTCATGAATGGCATGGGAAGGGGACTTGGGATTGATTGTTCACTGTCTTCCAGTATAACAGCTAGGTGATATCAACACAACTGTGAAGAGGCAAGTTCAAAACAAATGAAAGGAGATGGTTTTTTCCTCACATCATATAGTTAAGCTGTAATCCTCCTTGCTTAAGGATGTGGATGTTAAAAGTTTGTATTAGTTCAAGCCTTGATAGGGTTCTGGAGAAAAAATCAACTGAGTATTAAAAAGAATATTGGGAATGTAGTTCAGAATGTCTCTGAGTTAGTTTAGAGGTGAAAGAGCACTTCGGGAATGTATTGCTTATGCTTGTCCTGCTCTTTCCTAGGCATCCACTTTGAGGCAGTATCACAAACAAGCTACTGGATTTATAGGAACCTTTGGCCCAACAGAGCTAATGTAATCTTCTGAATACTTTCCTCATGGGTGTTATCAGGTATTTCAAACAAGGAGCAAGAAGCAGTGTAATGAAATTTAATTCATCTCAAGCAACGGATTCACAAAGGCTTGCTTACTTGATGTGCCAGTCATTTCAAAAAGCAATTGAACTCAATATGGTTGAGTTTAATGAGCTTCCTTCTGAAATTGCTTCTGAAATGCTGACTTCTTCATGAACCATTGACAAAAATCTACCTTATGCAAGCGATACAAGGCTTATCTTGGCTGCTGTGATTGGCTGTGACAGGTTGAAAGTTAATTAGAAAGCTTAACTGCATTTGATAAATTCCTGAGCTTCACCAAATGTTAATCCTGGTGAAATATTGATGCATGGACCAAGTCTAGTACCAAGTCACACAGATGAAAGGACAGTAACACCCCTCGCCTGCACACACATTCTCAGAAATGGCCTCTATTTAACAATCTAATTTCAGGCACATGTCTCAGGTGTCTATGGGCGTTCAGGAGCACTGCAAATTAAATGGGACTACCCTCAGTGCTTGTTCTCATCCTCCTCAGAGACCATCAGCTGTGACAAGAGAAAGCTACTTTTGCAGTCCTCACTATCGTGACATGTTTGTATAATGCTCGTATCGGTGTTACACTACAACAGGGCACACCCTGAAGTACAGAAAGGCAGTGAAGAAATGTTATCATGCTATCACAATGTTAAACCACCACTGAACAACACCAGAGAAACTGGGCACTGATGCTATCATAGTATCATGGTCCCTATAACTAGCCTCATGCCATGTTCTTCACAGTCTTCTCCGTTCTTTTCAGCAGCTTCTGCCCCCAAGGGAAGCACAGAGTTATCATGAATAAACTGTGAACAGACCACTTTGGGACGCAGAGGGGTGAGGAGGGAGGACAGCCTCCCTTGCCACAGAGAGCTGGAGGAGAAAGCAGTCCCAACACCCTCTGCTGCATCAGGAGATGAAGTTCCCCAGAGGGAGCTGGCAGCAGCAGGGAGGTAGCAGGGCATGAGAGGCACTTGCTCCCCATCCACAGCCCTGGAAAATCCCCTGGGCCCTTTCTTCAAAAGTGTTAACCTGGCAGTAATCATGATCCACTTTAATGTCATTTGCTGTGACATATCCTGATGATACCTCCTGTCATACCTGTAGGTACAGTTTGATGCTGATCACATTTCAGGAAAGAAGCTGAAACGTTCTCCCCCCCCTCCCCCAACCCCTTTCCTCTCCTCTTCAATCCTAGATATTGCACTTGATTCAAAGGTCATGAAAGATGAGTCAGTCTTTCTGAAAGCTTGACCTAGATTTTTACTAGTTTTAAAGGCCAAGACAGACCCTTTGACATTGATATAGGACTGGAGCCATCTGATATCCATACTGCTGCTGGGCTGCACGGCCTCAAGGCTGTGCAATTCAAGCACTAAATTTTGTTTCAATTTCCACTTGGTCTTTATGATCAGCTGGGAATTGCAATAATTTAACATATGATGGAATGAGAAAGACCACATCTGTGAGGAAGGAATGCAGTCCCTTCACATCAGAGATAAAGGAGGCTCTTCTGAGTCACGGTTGTCTTGGAAGCTAGAAATAGAAAGTCATCAGGTGTTTTTTTTACGTTGTTCTGCTGTCATAGGAGAGATTTGCTGAATGATCTGAAATGCTTCTTATATATGCTTTGGGACTCTGAGCCCCAATTTATCTAATTCTCAGCTAGCCTTAACA
This sequence comes from Anseranas semipalmata, assembly GCA_013399115.1. NCBI lineage: Eukaryota > Metazoa > Chordata > Aves > Anseriformes > Anseranatidae > Anseranas > Anseranas semipalmata. The sequence continues at coordinate 217,225 of VXAA01005293.1, forward strand.
TGTGATGCTGCAGATGAAATGTAGGTCTACAACATGAATAATTATTCTAAATCACAACACACATGCCTGTCAAAGGCAGTCTCTCCAAAGGCAAAATGTGAGTGATGATGTTGCAGTGTTCATCAGTGCAAATTTTTACAAAAAATATGAGTACAAACTTGCCTTGTGTTAATGCTGAGCACCGACTTAGGCTGTGGCTCTGCTTCTCTCGTGATTTCATGTGGAAGAGGAATGATGCATAAACATCAGGTAAATTCATCCTGCTCTCACAGTTTGCCCTCTTCAGTGCTGTGACCTTTGCCCACCAATGGCTTAAGCCCCCCTAGGCTTAGACGACCTAGGGGGACTGGTGATGTTCACATTTCTGTTACGTTTTCTGTGTTAAGATGTCCCCTCTCCTATGCAGTATTTATGAAGTGAGTTCCTCTTCATGGCCGCATTTAAGCAGACTGGGCTGAAATGCAGCATAAATATAAGTACATTCTTCCTTCTATATTTTTTTTTTCATTTTTGCCCAAGACCCCAAACTGTATAGTTTGCACAGATTTTATAGAGGATACACGAAGTCATTCAGACATCCTCAAATGCCTCTGCCTGCCCTGCAGAAGCCAGGTACTCAAGCAGACATAGGATGGTGCTGAGGCAGGTTAGCGTGGCTGAATTCCCAGGCTTTTGGGCAAGAGCTCCATCAGTTCCAAATAGGGTCAGAGCAAACCTGTGCCACTAACCCCCACCATCCAGCTTTTTTCATCAGTCTTCCAAACACCATTTTTTTCATGTGCTTAGGACACCCAGTTGAGTGCAGTTGCATTCTGGATTTGGATTGCATGCACTGCTGAGAGAGGAATTCACTCCTCATATGTGTTTCATTATTAGTCAGTGAAGGATTATTTATATCAAATTAAGATCTGAAGATAAGACCGTGAAACTATTAGTGTCTCAGAAAAGAGCTAGTTTACATTCAGGAACTGTAACAGTACAGTCAGAACTGGTTGATAAAGTACTTTCATATTCTGCAAAAATGTTGAAATAAATTTGTTTTTCCCATTCTAAAATTAAGGGTTTTCAGCAATTCACATAAAAATCCAGAGAGAGAGAAGTATACAGCAAAACTGGCTATTATATGCTCTAAAGACAGGCCTTGAATGCTACACATGAATGCTGCAGATAAAGGCTGTAACCTCAGGCTTATTCTGGGACTGAATGTGGATGGAAATTCTTTACCTATGGTTCAAATATTAAAAGTTTCTCTGAGGACTTTTTCTTCAGGTACATTTTTAACAAACTGACCCTTTTGTCTGTAAAGACAGAGCAATACACATATGCTCCAGCGCAGAAAAGATGCAGGGCCAGAACTGTGGGACACGAGGTGAGCAGGGGGCTGCTGCCTCCTGCTTTATCAGGCTGCCAACCATATGTATCACTAGCTTGCGTTTTCGATAGTTCAGATCTGGCAGGATCTATAACTTTAACTGATTTTTGCATTCACTTTAAATTGGAGTCACCATTTTTTCAGCCTGCTATAATTACAAAGTTATTTTCCCATCAGAAATAGCTGCATTTCAAGGTTCAATATGCTGCATTCTAGAAGCAAATCTGGCCAATATATGTGTGATTTCTCATACTGTCAATAAAAAAAAAAAAATAAAGAGTTACCTATATGAAAAAAAATAAAATGATAGGACTTCTAATCTGGGAGAGTTTTTATTGTATATATCCATAACTGGTGTGTAATACGCGGAAAATAGCTATCATTGCTATTCCACCCAAACATCACTAGATGGCAATAAGAGCCCCAGCAATTCTTGGTCACAGGACACTTATTAAACCAAATGCCTTAGGCGTCATCGTTTTAATGTTCATTAAGATTTATAAAAACTCTTTATGAAAGCAAAGCACTTTTGAACACTCGTTTATCATAGCATGTCACATATGCACTTCTGATGGATACTTATTTCTGATTTTCTCAAACATCTATATAGTAAATAAATAATTCATACATGGAAAGGATACATATCATCCTTGCACTTACTGAAGTGGCTATAGTTTTCAAGTGCATCCTTTGGTATCTTTGATTATAAGTTGGTTTTGTACCAATATAAATTCTGATATGTAGTAATATAGTAGATTGATTCATAGAAAAGTTTAACAGAGATGGGATTAAACTTAAACAGAAGCAAAGAAAAGGCTGAGCACAGATCTCAATGGCATCTTTCAAATCTTTTCCTGTACTTGGTGTGCCGGCTGCCAAGGACCCAGCTAATGGACTCTGATCAGAAAACAGATCCAGGCTTTTTATCTCTGATCCACATGCAGTCATCACAGGAGATGATGTGACCTTGGAATCTTTTATCTGAACCTCTCTGTGATTACAGTGTTCAGATAAACTGAAACTAAGGTACAGCCTGCTTTTTATCCTTTTGCTTTTCCTAAGCCAGAAGTTCACTCATTTTTTGCTCATCTCTAGGAAATTACTCCCCAGAATTTTGTTGACTCGAACTAAGAAATTCAGGCTGACTTTTTTGTGTGTTAAATAGAAAGAAACACTATTTGGTGAAAGGTTCACAATGCATTTAGGGGCTAATGTAAATAGAAGGGTGATAACAGATATTTTTCAATACTCTTTTTTTTTTTTTTTTTTTGAATAGGTAACTAATAAGTATGTCTAAGGAACATTCTCACAGTTTAAACAATCATGGGACTTAAGACCAGGAAAAGATTTCTCTTAAACCAGGTCACGTGATGAATTTTTTTCTTCTACATGATGGAAACTGGGAGCATTTCCTGAGATCCTAACAAACTCCATGATGTTCTCATGGCCTTGGTCTCACCTGTGTATTTCTTATGCTTCTGGCTTATTCTATTAAATATTTTAAATCTGATTGTTGTAGGAAGCGCTGTGTAGTTTCTGATACACTATAGGTGTGTGTGTGTTGGGGGGGGAGGTCCTGGGCAGTTCTGAATCTGTGGTGATTGTCTGGGAACCTCTGTGATTGTTGTCACCGAATGATAACCTGCAATTGCAAGGTATGATCTTTGAAGATTCCTTTTAAGTCTCTGCTCCTACTTTCACTCACTGTAGATAATAATATAAAATTATTCTACTGCGACACTAGGGGCTGTTGTTGATAAAAATAATTATTATTTCTACCTCACAACTGACACAAAATTCCTTTTCCTAAAAACTCACAATCCCCCAAACTGGGATGATTAAACTATGACTCAAAAATCATCACAACATTTTGACTGGGATGAGGGGAGAGAGATAAAATTCATAATATAGGTGTTCTTACTTTAAAAAGAAGTAGTTTTATTTAAAATGTAGCATCTGTATTGTTATTTTATAAAACTTGGTTTTATTCCCAGTGGGTGCAAATGCAAACGAGCACATGGCATTGGTGCTCCAGTGGTATAACTGAGTTCAAGGTCCCCTTCCCCATGGGCAGAGTCAGACCCATCAGGTCACGGATGCTGAACAAGCTGAGAAACCTCTGTCACAGGCTCCTGAAAGGAGAGAAGAGGTCGTGAGCAGAAGTGATGGGATGGGATGCCATCACTATGTTAATAAGGATGTCAGTACATACCCTCCAAGAAAACAACTATCTATGGAAAAAAAAACTGATTCCAAAATCAGTGTGGTGAAAAAGTCAACTTAATTCAAACCTCCTACGAGGTAACTAGTGAAAACTATATGAAATTATTTATGTTTATTTTATTAAAATAATTAGCATTACTGAAGTAGGAAAGCGGCTTTGCACTGCAAAGCACTGTTGAATAGTATAGACTTACTACAGGAAATCTCACACTATGTTTTGAATATGACAGTGTCTATGAAGTCTTCAGTCTCTAAACCATACAGGGTATGTTTCTGAGTGTGGAGTGGAATGCAGGTAATTCTCAGCACTTTGGATAGATGACGCTTGCTTCCCTCTAACTGTAGAGGATGAATTAATTAACGCTCCCTGTTGTACCTTCCCTGCAGAGGGAATTGCAGAGCATTCTTTTAAATTTAAATTCAAGTCACAGTTAGAAGAGTTGCAATATGTACTACATATACAGCCATGTACATAATCGTACATAATCACAGGTATCACATTATAGGTGACAAGTGAAGCATTCATAAAATGAGAATGGTCTGTTTATGTGTAGCTCTCACATGACTGTAACATCTGCAAGAGGAGAAAGAAAAAAGAATTTCAAGTTCCCAAGAGGCAAAGTAATTACAAGGAAAGGTCCTAAAATGTAATTTCATTACTTGTCCTATAACATGCCAAACACCTGTCAGCTCCACAATGCTGACTTCTGCAGGAGCCGAATGAATTTGGCTTTCTGAAGTGTTCAGCATGTTTCAGGGTAGCACCTTGCTGAGCCTGATACTCCATATGAATAGACAAAATCACCAGTGAATGTGATTTCTGAAGAGAAATATTGTTTTCCATTGTATCTAGATCTTATCACCTAAAGTGGGTGTACTTTGAAAAGATGCAAGTGGATGTAATCAGATTGGAATGTGCATTGTGCAATTCTTGAGTCAGAGTTGCAGCACCAACCTTTATTTAAATTACATTACTGAAGTCATAAAAATTGTCTGAATTAATAGAAAATGATAGATGCAATCATATGAAAATCTTGAATCTTAAGATTTCCTTTGGGAAAACTTTTCCCTGTCAGCCTTTCTCTCCCATAATTAATCTTTTGTGCAAATATTCAAAGCAATTTCTATTAAAGAGATTATGTTAAGAACTGAAAAGCACCACAGACATAAACCAGGCATAAAACAAAAAGGTTTTCCCAGATGCTGTGAGTTACTGTTTCTCTTCTCCTTCAATAACTATTAAATCCTGCTCATAACTTTTGATGGAAACTTGAGATTCCAGTCATCCACCAAGATGGAGGCTCCTGCTTTTGTCAGGAAAAGATTAATAAATGCTTATTTGAATGTGATCATTTTTATTACAAGGAGCAAATGTTGCACACACAGGCAAAGTCTGACCAGTGTAGTTTGGAGGACTGCAGCAGTACAATCAGAAGTCAGCTTGTGAAACTTTAGGAAATTTCTCCTTCTCCATGGATCCCCTTACAACTATTCCCAGTTTCCATTTATGATTCAGCTAATCCCTAGAACCCCCATGCTGTTTCTAATTGTACTTCATTTTATTATGAACAAAATACAATACCATTAATGGAATCGTAAGGACTAACAGCTACTCCCAGTAGTAATTTTTTGTTGTTGTTGTTCTTTTCTATGTCAAAGGTTCATTCTGTTCACTAAGAAATTCTTCTCTGGTAGAGTTTGGTGGAACTTTTCCCAGTATCTTCAGCCAGACCAAGACACTATCCAGTTTATTTTGCTTTCTTGCATTTTTTTAAAAAAACTTTAGGTGAATTCCTTGTTTCACTGAAGTAAGTAACAAAATTCCATGTGATTTCTGAGGGGACAGGACATTCACATATGTGTTTATTTTTTATATGGTAGGCTTTTTCCCAGGACCAGACTTGCAAAGATGACAGCAGCCAACAAACACAGGATTTTGTTTCTTTTCTTTGTTGATGCTGAGTTTTCTCTCTATCTTTTTATCTGTTCATATGTTTGTATTTGGACATTTGTATTAGCTGGAATGCTATTTACAGTCCTGAGAAACAGTAGTTTGTACATCTGTGTTACCCGGTTCTCCTACTCAAAAAATGAGCAGCATATGTGTCACGCTTTTCCTTTCCTGTTTTTACACAACTAAACAAGTCTGAACTTTTCATAATAAAGAGAAGCATTTAGACAAAATACCGTAACACTGTGTATTATTATGTGAGCCGATCAGTAAAAGCTTCCTGCAGGCTGAATCCATTGCCTCAATGCAAGGGAGCAGTCTATGACCTGGAGAAATGGACTCAATGAACAGGTAGCCATCTAGCCTAGTCCTTAAGAAACCTCCCAACTCTCAGAGCCTCTGGTCTCTCCAGGATCTGGGCCAGACAGACACACAGGCTCCTGAGACCCCTGGTCCCCCTCCAGCAGCTGCACTTAGGCCCCAGACATGCACACGTAATAGAGATCTCAGCACCCAGGAAAAGAGTTGGAGCCTAACGAGAAGATAGGACAGACTGTGGGGATCAGGTGCAGGGCATGGCCAGACAAGTGTACCAAACAGCAACCTGTTTGCACATGAACAGACCCTTTTATCCCCTTTCCTCTCTATTTTTCCACACTTCCTCCTTCTCAAACAACCTTGATCCCTCCCTTTGGCCCACCTTTTGTTCCTCCTCTAAATATCCCATAAGTCTTTTACACGTCCCAAATACTCTTCCTAACATATCATGATGGCTCCCATACACTTGTAGGCAGGAATCCCCCTACCCAGTCTGTAAGGTGATCCAGCGAAATCCTCTCCTAGAGCTTGGACAGTGGGGCTGATTGCCCCTACCACTTCTTGTGGTAGGCCAGGGGGCTGGCGTGCTCAGCTGGCATTGATTAGGTTTACTGGATTCCTCTGCTCCATCACTTTTATGATGATTAGCATTAAATCACATAACCTGAAATTCCCACTTTGCACAGAAATTGTTATGCACTAGTCTGAGGTGAGTATTAGTCAATGGTCTTGCTGTCACCCAGGAGAACCTGGGTCTCTTGGCACCATGGTTATGCTTGATAAAACAGCTACCTAACAACAGGGACCCTAGGTTTAATTCCTGCCAGTAACTGTGGTGCCATCAGACCTTTACAGACAAGCAGGATGGTCCCTGTTCTCAACAATACTTTGAGTACAAATCGGAAGCAAAGTCTCCTTCCAGGTGCCCAAATCATCACATCACTAAGTCATTCCCATGTTTGTAATCTCTGTCTATCGCACCCACTGCTTTGATGAGCCCACATTCTCGAGCACAACATGCACAGCTGTATACACAGCAAGTCTGGATGCTCTTCTGAATGTTTAGGCTTGCAGCTTCTAACCCCCTTCAGCAGAAGAAGAGGCGGAACCCAAATTCTTTCATCTTGAATGCTAACCCTTGAACGTCTACGCAAAAGGAAGAAAAGTAACACTTGCCAGCACACTCTCTAGTCATGCATTTGGGAAAGATCTATCTCATCATTATAATATAAATGCTTACTGGGTTGAGTCCGAGGCTGAGAAGCACCACTTTACAAATCTTTATGTGGTTAATGTGAAATAGTTGATGAGGTTTTGTACCTGTCAAAGCATACAGGGGAAAAACTTCAGGCATCCAGGTAATTTTTTTAAGTTGGAAACTAAGGTTGGACTAGATGATCTTAGAGGCCTTTTTCAACCTAAATGATTCTATGACTCTATGATTCTATGAATACCTGTGGACTTAAGGCATCTTGAGGATTAGATGGCAATTTTTTAAGAGATGGCTTTTGGGTGTCTAACTATGAAGGGATTTGGAAAAAAGTGACTAAGACAGCCTGCCTTCTGTATCTGTAAAGCCTATCTGGCATTTACATTTATTGAGTGTCTACCTTGTACTCCTGATGGTTCTCTGAACCTTATCCTTGCAGACTAAATATAGGTTCACAAGCAGATGCAGAAATTCTCTCATCAGAGCTGTGAGCTTTCACGCCCCCGTCCAGCACATGTGCGGACACATCTCCAAAGAGAGAAGATAACAGCGCATGCATCTGGCATCGGTTCCAAGAGACAAACACAGCTTCAGACAGTGAGTCACGCAGTGAGTCATCACCTGAACAGGGATATCACCTGTGTTTCTAGAACTTCACCATAAGAAATTTAAAATATTTTTTGTTTTACTTTACTACAAGAAAAATACATGCAACACTTCCAACTAAAACACTCCCACCTTTTCTTCTCAAGTTTTGCAATCCCATCCAATGGCCCTTTCTAAATCAATCAATTCCTTAGGAAAAAGAATATAAGTGAAGTAGTCTTTTCTTACTTGGTTAATTTACAGATGGGGTTTTGTTTGGCTGTGTGGTTATGAAAGAGCATGTGAAAAAATAAGTTTTATTTTGGATAGCAAATCAGTATTTCTGTTACCAAAAGAAAAATATCTTGGTGCCTTTTTGGAAAGATTAAATGATCCTAGAAGTTCTGCTCCAACAGACTGACACTAAACAAATCCCCAACTAATGTGAGCACAGTAGAAATTTATATTATTTCTTCTAGCCAAGGTTCCCCGTGCTCTTTGTGGATATTATTGATAAGTTTTCTCACAGCCTTGTGAGAGAGACAAGCACTACTTTCCCCACTTTCTGTATAAATAAACAAGCTCAAGCAAGGTTAAATGACACCCAGTAACACGGAAAAGTCTCAGTCCTAAATTACTGCAATATCTGCACCACTGGAAGAAAGGGCTGATATCAGAAAATCCCAATGTTGTTTTATAGTCAAAATGTATGAAATGACCTGCCTGTGGATTCGTCATTAACATACAGAGCAATCTTTCCTCCTACAGACAGCATACCTGTATAATTAACCTTGAGTTCATTTATCATGGATTTTTAAGAAGCAGAAGGCAGAGAAGATGAGCTTTCCTCTTTCACATTAACCATACTGTCCTCAGGAAGATACAAAGGGTAGTGTTGCAGCTGTGCCTAAGCACTCACTAAGATACAAGATTATTTCGCTTGCACTTTAACAAGTTGGTAATTGATTGGAGGTTCTCACTGCAAATGTGATGTAAAATGTGTCAGCTCAGACTTCAGTCTAGGTTAATAAAGGAAAAAAATGTTTTCTCTGGCATTTGCCAGGAAAGGAACAAGCACCTAGGCAGTCACCTGCCTCAGCTTACATGCAGGAACTTATTAACTTTCAAAAACCCACTAGAGTGCCAGAGCCATTAGAGACAAAACAGCATCTTGCCCTCATTAAAATGCAGCTCTGGAGGCTGCCCTTCAGGAGTAATGGCATGTGCAGCGCTGACTCCGTTCTGTTTCCTGGAGAAGGGAGAGTGATTATGCGGAGTCATGAGTTCACTTTGCAGACGAAGAAGTAATATTAATGATGGGGCTCTTGGAAACAGAGAAGCATGTACAAACCTTTCCTTGTAGGATAGGAGATTATACTGTCAGTGCTGAATAAAAGCTTGTTATGTACTAAAAGGGTTTGTTTTTAGTGGGTATTTTTAATGTCTTTTTCTGCATTAAGCTGTACCTACTATAATGCATTACAAGAACCTACATCACATTTATTTTGTAATTGTCTTTTTTTTCAGAAAATAAGCACTGGCACTGGGTTGGCAGCAGGTGGGTCCCTGGGTGCCACCTCATTTCAGGACTGCTTGGAGGCACAGGTTAATGGGTAGCTGGGTAGGGCAGGAGGGCAGGGGGTCGTGAACTGATACCTGCTGCAGGACGCATGACCCCAGTACATGCTGTAACCACCTCTCTGTCCCTCCATCAGCCCAGATGTCTGCAAGCCCAGCTTCACTGGGCTCTTCCCTCAGCTGTCTATCTCATCCTACGACCTCCTTCACCTTCTTTATGGAAGAAATAGCCAAGGTCTCATGCCTCATTCTGGGGCAGAAAAATTCAGTTTTGCTTGTGCTGCTGAGGAACCTGACTTGAACATACATGACCCTCCATGCTCTTTCTTCTCAGCTGCTATGACCTGCTATCCTGGTTTGCAAACATTCCCACATTGAACTGGTCATCAGGACAAAAGAGGGCTTCAGTATGCCCTTCATTTTGCTTTGATTTCTAGAAAGTGAAAGAAACTTTATTTTGGAACATGCTATAAATAAGTACATAATAAACCAGAGTCAAAGACAAGCACTACAGTGAAGGAGAAATAATGGCTCCATTTCATGTTGTTTCTTGTGTATAAATCTACAGAAATTGTCCTAAGTAGGCAGGAGGGGATCAGGCAGCTTCTGAGATCTCTTTCCTCGGGGCTGCTCTCCATCCTCTCGTTCCCCAGTCTGTACGTACAGCCAGGGTGAAGCAGAACAGCATGAAGAAGCCAGAAGAAGCAGAACATCTGGAGGAATTGCAGGCTCACAACTGAAGACCAATCTTGAAGTGGTCTTGTGCTGCACAGCACCAGCCTTTTGGTTCCTGTGCTAGCAGGACAGGTACTAGAGAGGGAAGTGCCAGTAGGCTTCATCCTAGACTGATTCTCAGGGAATTATACAACCAGAAACAGACAGGAGCCCAAGAAATCCATCACAAGCACTTTGTAAAACCTCTTTCTTCAGCCTACAATTTTTCTTCTTTTGGGGGATTTCCTGCTGCTGGAGGTGGTGTTTTGCTCTGTAGTAAATTTTTTTAAGTGCAGTGTTACTGCAAAGGTCAATAATCATTCATCCAAGGGTTTCTGACAGAAATCTGCTTCATTCAGTGTTTGGGCTCCAACTGATAAACAAAGTAATCTAAGAACCCAGAAACAGACTAAAACCAGCAGTTGCTGAAACTCCATTCTCTTTAGGCAAAAATTAGCATGACAAGTCACTACCTTGCTCCATTCCTCTTTTTTCCCCTTCCCTGTTGACTAATATAGTACTCAGAGGGTGTATCATTAGGATTCACAGGGAACAGCAAGAAGGTGAACATATTTGAATAGATTTCAGAAGCATCCTTGAACTAGAAGCACAAAGAAGAAAATGAGATACTGAATTGCACTCTGAATTTAAAGGAAAACTCGTTATCTCAGATCATCATGGCTAATATTGTGTGGACAATTCACTAAAGAGACAGTAGACCAAAGAAATATCTTATATGTGGAAGAAAAAGAAAGCCAGGCACAGAAACAAGAAAAGAACAGTCCTGCGAAGGCAACTGCCTTCCATTTCAAAATCTCTGCTTCTCTCAGGAGTTCCTGCATTGCCACTGAGTATAATGTCAGCACAGCTGTGCCTGCCTTTCCTTACATAAGGAATTATTTTGTTCTTAATTCAGACTAGGGGCACCAATAATAGTGGTTGCTGAGGAATGTTTCCTAATGAAAAGTGAAGACCAGGTATCAAGTACAACAGCATTTGACTAAAACAAATCCAGAGAGTAACCTCTTTTGATGAGAATCGAGAGCTTTTAATAAGGTCACACTGGCTAAAATGATAGGAAGTCAGGGTTTTCTTTGCAAATAAAAAATCTGAGGAGTTTTTTGGCTTTGTCTCTTTGTGGATGATCTGCAATATGATTTTCACACTGGTAGCTGCAGCAGTGCTGACCACAGTTATTTCTTGTCCATATTTGCAGCTAGTTTTTGTCTATCATCCACTTGCTAACTGTGAACTTCAGCGAAGAATACTTTGTGTGTGTGAATCAGGCTGTGTGTAGACCAGGCTCTTCTGGGTGGCGCATAGATCTTGTCAACAGTTTTAAAAAGGACATTCAGTCAGAGCAAGCAATTGCCAAGAAAAGGAATAATTAGTATGTCAGCCAGACCACTCTGGAAAAGCAGGTTTCCAAAACAAATCTGGCCTGATTTGCAGCATTAGGACATGGCTTTGCCCTAAGCCATGTTTGGAGCAGCCAATCTGTTCCTTCTGGAAAATGCATGAGCCAGAGTTCTTCTCTGGGAAGAGACATAGAAGGTGGTGGCATGCTCAGCTCTTCTCCCCTGCAGGGCAGTCACATTCCCAGGTCTCTGTTTGCCTACGAGACACAGAGATGCTTTGTCTGGGATGTGCAACCCTAAATAACAAAATATATTAGCTCACAGTTTTGCCACCACTAGACTCATGGCAGCTGGCAGGGATTATTATTTATTTCCATCTTAGAAATGCGTAGTTGGAAAGATGTCTCCTTGCCTTCACGCACCCACTCATCTAAATGCACTGACAGGTCGATTGCTCACACCTACAGAAAGTGTTTTCGGCTGGGCACTCCATAGAGCTGCCTTTGCTCCCTGCCCAGGAAGGACTGGTTGAGACATTCAGTCTGCATTTACTGATTAAATGTGTTTGCAACACATTACAACAGTGGGTTTATTTTGCTCTGAGCTCTGCCACAACTCCCCCATAATCAAATAGGTAATTAAGCCAGTCTGTCCTGGAGGCCTTTTTTATTATTATTTTTTATATTTTTTCCAGAAAAAAAAGAAAAACATATTGCCCTCCAACTCACACAATCCAGAGAATTATTATTTTCTGAAATTGAATCCCTTTGTGTACTGAGAGCCAAATTTTGCAAAGGGAAGGTAAATGAGAACATTTTACTAGGTAATAAATGGATGATCAAGCTCATGTTTTTTCTCAGAAGGGATCCTTTGGCTTGTGGTTGAATGATTTTGGATACTAATCTGCTAAAAATAATGTGGTGTCTTGCATTCCAATGACAGGATTGCTATTGTACAGATAATACTTCAGGCTGAATGAGAGAATGTGGTTTAGTAGGTCATGCCCTTGAGGGATTTTTTTTTAATGGGAAATAACTTTTATAAAACCAAGAATGAGTTAGTAAAATACTAATCCCTCACTCTCTTCTGCAGTGAGAACACCAAAAGGCACAGTGACATCAATTAACAATTTTTTAATCCTGTAAGCAGAATTTTGCCTCATGCTTAAGTCTAACTTAGTTCACAGCATCTTCTTACAGTTCTTATGCTGTAGTCATTAACTGTGTGATTAACTTTTGTGTTCCATGTGAGGTAATGTGCCATAGGTCTCCCTTGCAGCATCTAGACTGTGGGAGTATCCTGACACCTAGCATTTCACACCAGTGACATGCTTTGTTTATTGCTGTGTGAACCAACCAGTTCCACTGCAGAAAAGAGGTGAACAGGTCTGTGATAATCACAAAAATGCCACATATGAGAATTTCCCAAGACAGAAAAAGACAAAAGTGTCGTTAGCCCTAGAGGCTAAAGATCACAGATAGAGTGATGCCACATACAGAGGACACACAAGAAGGAATGAAATGTTTCTGTCTGACTTCTGCATGACTTCAGGCTCCAGGACAAGCAGCGTGGGGTTTGGCCAGAAATCCCCTGAACTTCTGGTGTAAAGCTAGTAAGCCCTCTTGTCTGACCCAGTGTGGTCCAACTGGCAACCTGTAGTCAAATCTGGCATATTGGACACTTCCATCTGGTCTCTTCCCTGGAGGAGATGGTATAGCCAATCAAGCATGAATGATGCTCAAATGGACAAATGGCTATGAATGAGCTGCCACAGCACAGCTTTCCAGCCATTGCTTCCCTCACCCATTTCCTCCTCCTCACTGACTACAGCAGCAGCAGAGCTCCCTGAGCCAAAGATAGGGTGCAGCTGACACCTCTTTTGACGCCAAGAGGTCGGGGTAGCAACAGTTTCCAGGTGAGAGTGGCTGGCGGAAGAAGAAGAGAAAATCTGCCAAAATCTGTTGAGTCATGCCCTCACCTGAGTGAACATGCCCTGAGGGAACACACTGCCTCATCCAAAGTCTCAGTTCAGGAACTCAGGCTAGGGCAAGGTTTGAGATTTCTTTGCTAGGGGAAGAGTATCCTGGTGCTCAGACATTTCTCCAGTGTCCTCACTGAGCTGGAACTCAGGTTTTGGGCTGAGGACTTGTTCTCCCCTTTGTCCAGACTCTGCTGAACAGAAACCAGCCTGGCTGGGCAGCACCATCGTGCCTAAGCCAGGCATTGCTTTGGGAAACAGCAGGGCCTCCTCATACAACCTGTGGGCAACAGAAGCAGGCAGAGCACTGCCCACAAAGCTGCAATTACTGGGGTAAATAGAAGAATCTTTGTACTGAGCTGAATGACCACAGAAGTATGACACCAACGGGTAAATGATAAGGCAGAAGCACCATCACTGCTGCAGGCAATACTGCAGCTCCTGAGGACAGCACCAAGCCAGGAGCCTCGAGGGGATTGAGTGTACCCTCAGTAAGTTTGCAGACGACACCAAGTTAGGTGCGTGTGTCGATCTGCTCGAGGGTAGGAAGGCTCTGCAGGAGGATCTGGATAGGCTGGACCGATGGGCTGAGGCCAACTGTATGAAGTTTAACAAGGCCAAGTGCCGGGTCCTGCACCTGGGGCACAACAACCCCAGGCAGAGCTACAGGCTGGGGGATGAGTGGCTGGAAAGCTGCCTGGCAGAGAAGGACCTGGGTGTGCTGGTTGACAGTCGGCTGAATATGAGCCAGCAGTGTGCTCAGGTGGCCAAGAAGGCCAACGGCATCCTGGCTTGTATCAGGAACAGTGTGGCCAGCAGGACTAGGGAGGTGATTGTCCCCCTGTACTCGGCTCTGGTGAGGCCGCACCTCGAGTACTGTGTTCAGTTTTGGGCCCCTCACTACAAGAAGGACATGGAGGTGCTCGAGAGAGTCCAGAGAAGGGCAAC
>VXAA01005293.1:231600-270358 GCA_013399115.1 Anseranas semipalmata
GTTGAGCTTAGAGATATGGTTTAGTGTGGGCCTTGTTAGAGTTAGGTCAGAGGTTGGACTAGGTGATCTTGGAGGTCTCTTCCAACCTGAACGATTCTGTGATTCTGTGATTCTGTGATCTCTAAGGCTCCATTACAAAAAGCAGTATGTTGAAAATGTGTCTGCCTGAAAATAACCCTAGGGCCAGGAACTTTACTTACTACTGACAGCCATCTGAGGGCAAAAGGAAGAAAAAATCAAGGGTCAAAGGAATCCTTTCTGGCTGGAATGTGTAGTTTCCTATTCACATATGCTAATTGTTTCAATTCTTTCTAAGCTTTCCTCCAGTAAAGAAGGTTTCTCTGTCCCCTTGGCAAAGTATTTAGTGCTTGTCAGTGATAATGTGCTTTCCATTAAACCTGGTTAGAGAGGCATTTGGCTTTCTCAGGTTTCAGGGTGAAGCTTGTTCTGGTTTATAGGTTTACCGAGACTTTGAATCCTGCCCTCATTCGTGGGGTTCAAAGAATAACATGAGATAACAGCATTTTCTATGAAAAAAAATACTCATATCATTCTATGCCTTGTGTTCTTCTCCACATTCCTGGTTTCAGCTTAGCAGATTAGTCAGTGAGTCATAAAGTGAGGCATAGAATAGCCTTGTTCATACACTCCCAAGCAACAAGCAAACCTATTCCATACTAGGACATTCCTGTAAGGGTGTTTCAGTTGACTTCATGACACAAAAGGAACATGAGAAACATGAAAGGATCACTTTTTGTGTTTCTCAGGGCTACAGCTGAAAAACAGTTATGGCTGGAGAACTGTTTTTCTAGCACTATATATGGTCAATGCATTTGGCCACTTCGTCAATGCTTTTAGGGAACATTACAGCATTTGTGGAAAAAATGTCAGATTGAATTGTTTATTTTCCATAGAGATCATCTACTGGGGTTCTTTCATAATGGCTGTTTTTATTATACCAGATGACTGATGGAGCATTAATCAGCTTATCTGATGGTCTCTGTGTGCTAGAGCGACATTTTCTCACGCTATTGCTATTGATCTGTTACCATCCCATTAGCTTACAGAATTGACTTATGGAGCACTTTAGACATAGGAAAATCAGTTACTACACAAAGTGCCCTATATTTTTATTAATACCCTACAACTAAATTCCCAAAGGTTAGCTTGACACCACCGACATACAAGAAACTGTAACGTGTCTGCCACTTAGCCTTGCAGGTATGTGACATATCTGCATCTCACTGTGGAGTTAGTGCTGACCTGAAATGGGATGTCCATTGCTAATCACAATGTCTCTCCACTGAATATTGATAGATTGACTTTCTATATGAAAAGAAACTGTGAAATGTTAGTACAGTCTATTCTAACTTTAACAACATTTACAGTAGTCAGCGAGGTACTTTTATTTCTGACTTCAAGTCCTCTGTCCACTGTTGGTTCCTGCTCCAGCAGTCACAGGCATAAAGATGGTCTAATAAAGAACTTTTTTACACAGTGTATTTCCTGACAAAAAATGTACGAAGGAAAAAAAGAAATGTAGAGCCTCAGAAATTTTCCAGGTGCCTCTGCTGCTGCCTGCTCCCCTGGCCTTGTTCAGTGCCTGCCTCTGCAGGTTGGGGTGAGTGGCCGCGCTAGCAGCAGGCTTCCCAAGTGCTGGGGTAACAGCAAAGAGGAAACTTAGTGGTGGGCAGCCCTGCCTTGCCTCACCTGGTCTTTGGCATGGTGTTGCCTGAGTATGGCTGGGCACAGGCGATGGGAGGGAAAAGAGAGGCAGACACTTGCTGGATCTGGGCATGGAGGTAACAGATCCATGACTGCCCCTGCTGAAAATGGGATTTGTTCAGCCTCAGGGCTCAAAGCTGTTCGTGGAAGATGACACTTTAGTGAGCAGCTTTGCTGCTGCCATGAAATTGATTTTTTATGACCCAGGATGAGGACAGAACAATTTAATCTTCATCTGTGGGGCAGAAAAACACATTTGCCTGCTTTGCTGAGGACACTGAACCTAAGTTGCTCACTGGGGCTGGAACGAATGAAGCAGCTTTGTGCAATATAGTGTAATGGACTGCTAAAGCCATCACTCTGACAAGACGAGGAGGAAGGCAGCTCTGTCCTGTCTGCCCTAGACCCATGCAGCACACCTGAATCACCCTTCTTCTGCATCTTAGGCCATCATTTATACCAATTCAGTTAACTGATAGCAAGTCAATTTACATTCATTTCACACATGAGAAAAATAACCAGTACAAAGTGCACAGCAGTGGTGAATCCAACCCAAAAGATAAAATCTGAGATGTGACTGAAACTTCTGGTAACAGGTTAGATGAATTAGATTCTACTTAAACTCCACTCTCTCTCTCTCAGATAGACTTGCACATCACAGATTGTATCTTAGGAAGAGATTAGAGCTGGGCTCTTAATTTAGCCACAAACTGTCAACATAAGGTTACTGGAACATTAGTGAATGTGGTCTGTATTTCAGGAGTCCTCTATGGGCTTCTGAGATAAGACTCGATTTCTCTTAAAATGAATAGATCCAACAGGCTTTACTCTTGACATTCTCCTACGTCTTGCATCAATTACCAGCAGTTCAGAATATGACCATTTCTTTACATTAAAATTAACTGCAGATGGTTCCCAGGAATGGACTCTCAGAGACATGGACAATACATCTCTCCATTTTTGACTGTGTAGGGATCTTCCCTACACAGATTTAAAAAACTGCTGCAACAATGAGTCTAAAAAGAGGTAGTCTGAAAAAATATGCCTGGAACAAATTTGAATGAAAATGGATCTTAATACCATGGGTTTGGGGAACTGATAAAGCAAATAGCATGGATTCTGTAAACTGATTGTACTTTGTCCTTAGCTTGAGCAGTGTCTTTCCTTAATCTATTTAATTCCTTGTACTCTTGGAGAAATATCTTTTTCTTTATGAAGATCATTCATATTAAATGAATCACTGCTTTGTACTGTTGCTTCAGTTTTTATTCAAAACATAATTCACAGATAAGTTCTGTATTCCCTTTAGATTTTATGAATTATAAACCACATATTAAATCTATTTTACTTAAACCAACTAATTTTCTCTTTCACAAGCTAGGAGCTCTTTAGCACCATAAGAAGTCAGCAATATCTAAGCAGGCAGCTAATTACCTTGTTTCTTTATCGTGCATAATGCACATTAATTGGAGCTTTACATGCAACTTTGAGTAAAGCCTCATTCTTCAAGGTGCTGAACAGCTTGCTTAACACCTGGAGGTGGTAAGCACCTCTTCAAGCTGCCAAGCTCCTAGAACAGCTGGGGGCTTGACGCATCAGTTATAAATTCTGTTTCAGAATGAGAAATCCCTTTGTACTTATCTGTCTAATCTTTGTGCTTCACTCTTGGCTATCCAGACTTATCAGAGAACTGTGAATTTTGTCAGACTCTGAGGGATGACAGCTGAGATTATAACCATCTTCTTACACCTTAGTTAAAAATGTGTATATAGAAATGTATTAATAAGTATATATAAGTAACTGTATATATAAGCCATATTACAAAGAATTAGATCAAAATCTCACACACTACATCATTTATCTATTTCAAATCTTTTATGATTTGGCTAAACCTGGAAGTAAAATTTATTTTTCTTTTGAACAGTAGTTCCCTATACTCTTGTATTTGCAGTTGCTCTTCCAGACTGTACCGGAGAACTGAGACCAGGCAAGAATCATCTGAATTATTACCTATTATATCTGAAGAACTATCTATTATTATTACAGTTTCATGACTGCAATGACTGCATCCAGGACTTACTCACAGGTGTATTTTTTTTTTTCTGTTATTGTGCTCTATCCTTAGTCACGTGCATTTTTGTTGCTATTCCCCTCTCTCATGTCCCTTCCTGCCTTTCTGACAAGAAATGTCTTCTGCACAGAAGACATTTAGTGTCTAACATGCATGCTAAATACTTGTCAAAGTGTTTTATGACCAGACAATGAAAACTTCAGCTACATTTTTAACTCTCGTAGTGATTTTCTAAGCCTCTTGTCTCTAAAATACCACAAATTCAGTCCATTGTACAGTCGATCTAACCAAGAGACTTTTGATGTAGTCTTTCTGTTTCCTAAGAATGCCACTACATGTCATCTGGATTTCTGCTCCCACAAGAGTTAAATTTCCTAATTGCATAACTATTCGTACTCCTTGGGTACATCGCTCGTGGCTGAAGTTCTCAAGATAAGATCTAGGACACCTGGACTAGTCCTTGCATTATTATAAGTGAAGACCTAAGTTTCACAGCTATTTTAGCACTGCAGTTTTTTGAAGTTGCATTCTGCTTATTTTTATCATTGTATGGTATTTTAATTGGAAGAAACCAGAAGTTATGGATTTTCTATTCAGAAAAGAGAAGTTAAACAAGTTTAGAAGCCTCCGCTCAAAAACTGGGAGTCAGAGAGTACAATCTATTATTTAATTCTATTACAATTTTCTGCTTATCTCAGTGTTGTGCATCAGAATGTACTATGAGAAAATAGTTGAAAACTTCTGTAGACATTTCATTTGCCACAATGAGTATTTTATTTGTAGGTATAAAGCAGATTGCTTTTCTGGAATCTTTTGGACAAAATCTGCGGGCTGTTTTGAACAGTGTACAGTACCATAGAGACTTGAAAATTACAGAATTATTCCAGATTTATCAGCTTTATCTCTGGTTCGTTACAAGTTGCCCAGGATTTTTCCTCATCAGCACATAAATTATTTGTTTAAAGAGTGTGGCCATATTGTCCTGAATTACTGAGCATTCTCTCCTTTTGAAATATGCAATGCAATGCTCATTGATAAAGGGAGGGTTAGTTTTTGCTCACCAGGAGCAATACATGAAAAAGACATTTTCCTCACTATTGCCATGCTAGGACTGCATGGCAATAGTGAGGAAATCCAATCAATCCAGGAAATCCAATCAAGACTGATTCTTTTTAGTTGTTCTGCTATGAGAATTTGTATCTGTCATAAATTGATGCAAATACACAGAGCACAAACTGGAGATGCAGAGCTGAATGTGCAACACGAAAGACAGGAATGTCTGAAGATACCTGCACCGAGGTGTTGAAACTTCACAGTGAAATTCTTGCTCCTGGAAAGTTTTGTCACTTGTGTCACTCTCAGACCTATATGTAGTCTGAATTACTATGAAAAACAAAACAAAACAAAAAAAAGGAAAAAAAAGAGAGAATGAGAATTGCTACAGTGGGTTTCCTTAAAATACTGATCTTTTTCAAGAAAATCACCCCCTTCTAAGCTGCCTTACCATTTTATCTTAACGCTTAGAATTTATAATAGTTTTCATAATAAAAAGATAGCATCTGCTCAGTTATCACTCAAAAAGTCTATATAAACTTTTTAATAAGTTCATTATAAAAATAAGACATAGGAAAAAAATCTCAAATTTTTATTAAAAGCTGATTTTAACATTGATTTTCAAAAATATTACGTAATTTTGCTTTGTTTGTAGACCAAAGTCCCTCCAAATGAGACATTTATTGCCATGGTTCTCTTAGCTCTGTGACTAACTGATTACCTGATTCTGTGGCAGAATTAAAATCTTTCAAATAGTACTATTTAGCTAACTTAGAATAGTGTCTGGTCTTTTTATTTATTTATTTATTTATTTATTTATTTATTTCATTCTGAGGCCCTGTTGGAGCCAAGAAAATCAAGAATGGCTATGGCTTCACTTCCACTTGACTGATAGCATCGGTTAGGGTATTCTCTAGGTATGGGGATGACCTGATATCAAAGTGACATTCTGCCTCCGGGCAACTGAACAAACATCATCTGAAGGAGTGTTCTAAATCTTCTGAGCTCAGAGGTTGTAGGATTTTTTATTCAATTCAAATTAAGATGAATAACATTGAATATTCCCTGGGGATGAAGGTCTTGCTGTCTCACTTGCACCATGCTTGTCTGAGACCAGTGGCAGGGGAGTGATACCAGGGGCCGTGCTTGTGGAGTATAAGATACTGTAAAGATAGCTAAAGGTCATAGAATCATAGAATGGTTTGGGTTGGAAGGGATCTTAAAGATCATCTGGTTCCAACCCCCCTGCCATGGGCAGGGACACCTTCCACTAGACCAGGATGCCCAAAGCCCCATCCAGCCTGTCCTTGAACACTTGAAGGGATGGGGAATCCACAGCTTCTCTGGGCAACCTGTTCCAGTGCCTCACCACCCTCATAATGAAGAATTTCTTCCTAATATTTATTCTAAATCTCCCCTCTTTTAGTTGAAAGCCATCGCCCCTTGTCCTATCACTACACTCCCTGACAAAGAGTCCCTCCCCACCTTTCCAGTAGGCCCCCTTTAAGTACTTGAAGGCTGCTATAAGGTCTCCCCATTTCAGATGAAACATCTAAACATAACTGTGCCATCTTTGTTGGGGTTAATAGAAGAACAGCAAGTAAAGCAGGATAAACAAGAGAGGAGAGTGTGGGAAGAAAGAAAAGCTTTGGCTTGTTTAATGGATATCATAAGGAAATAATATAATATTATTTTCTTTTATTTTTGGTTGTGAATGGGAGACAGGAGTGAGAAGGAAAGTTTCAAGCATGCCCATCTATAGACTCAGTCAGGAAAGCAACTCTTTCTTCATTGGTTCTGGTGGGAGGCAGGCAGCTGGCAAGGGAGGAAAGCAGGTTTTATTTGCATGTCAGTTGGAGGAGGGGTGAGTAGAGTGGGAGGACAGTAAAACTTTTGGTAGGATTCTGAGATGGAGAGAGCTGTGAAAACCTGAAATCTAGTCTCACTTCATTAGCAAGCAGGACACAGAAAAAAAATGAAATCTTCCATTTGATTGGCTGAGAGGCTTTCAGAAGAAGTGTGGTATTTATCAATATTGTCATGTACTTGCATTTGTTGTACTTTGTTTATTTTTATATTAGTATTCAATTGTAGCATATCACAAGATTTGTACTGTGGTTCATGTTTAATAAGCTGATTCTAAAGGAAGGAACAGAAATGGGATATTTATTTGAGGGAGAGGAAAAAAATAGACAAAGGAAAGTCCTCTTTTTCTTTTTTTTCTGGAGAAAGGTGTTTGAAGAAATTAAAGCAGTAGCTTTTGTATGTGTTCACTATGAGAAGTGTCTCTTCGAAACTTATTTTGTCCATTCCATTTAGTCTGTGGGTAAGAATACAAGAAATATCCTATCAGTCAGAACATCGGTCACAATACTGTCTCTTACAGTGGCAATCTAAGGTGCTATTTGGAGAGAGCAGACAAGACCACTGTCTAGGGTCCATTCCACTTATCGTTCCCCAGCATCCACAAGTCTTGGTGAAAAGATGTTAGAAGGCAACACACATCACGGCTGTTCCTTTTAATGAATTTGTCTAATCCCTTTCAAGCCTGTGATAGTATCTACCTTTTGTCTATTTTAAACCCATTTCACCAAGTGCTCTCTAGTCCTAGTATTGCAAGATTTAGTGAATTTCGCTTTTGTGTTGACCCTTTCTACCACCTTATTTTCTAAATCTTACATGTTTTTCCTTTCAGCCGTCTCATTTCCATATTGAACAGCTTCAGCCTTTTTAATCTTTCTAACAAGACTGTCATGACATCACTCAATCATTTTAGTTGCTTTCCTCTGTAAATTGTCTAACTTTTGTATGCTTGTATGCTCTTCTTGAGAACCTAGAAATTTGAAATTCTCAAGATGTGGGTTTACATGGTGGCAAAATGGTATTCCTTGTCTTATTGTCAATACCTTTCCTGATGATGCTTTATATTTTGCTGGCTTTTTTTGTCTGCCACCAAACACTAGGCCAATGATTTCAGTAAACGGTGATGTTTCAAGATCACTTTCTTGAGGCGAAATGGCCAGTTCTGAATTCTGCCTGTAGGTGCACTTCAGGTTATTTTTCTCTAGATGCATTACTTTTCATTTAGGTACAGTGAAAGTAATTTGCTGCATTTTTATCCACTCAATTTTGTTAACTCCTTCTGGAGTTCTTCAGTGTTTGCCAGAAGAGCTTGTTATCTTCAAACTTGAGGATTTTTCTACATTTTCCTTTCCAGATCACTGGTGAAGATGTTGAATAAACCTGGTCCCAACACCAGTCCCTATAGGACTTCACTGCTAATGTTCCACCATCCTAAAAAACACTACTCTAATTCCTGCCTTTTATCCACCTTCCAGTCAATAAAAGGTCATTTCCCGCAGTCCAGTGGCAGCTTAGGTGTTTTGTTGTTGTCATTGTTTTTGTTTTGTTTTTTGTTTGTTTGTTTGCTTGTTTTGTAACCTTTGCATGTAATCTGGTCAAAGGTTTTTTTGAAATTCAAATGTATTTCTGCCTTTGTTCATGCTCTTACTGACAGTGCTATTGAACTCCAGCAGGCCAGGCAGACAGGATAACCCTTCACCCGAGCCATGCTGACTCTTTCTCAATAGTTTGTTTATTCATGTATTTGGCAATATCTTTCTTTATTATAGACATTGTCTACCATTTTCCCATGAGTCAGACTCACTGCTTAGTAGCTCCCAGGTTCCCTCCTTGAGCACTTGTTGAAGGCCAGCAGTTCAATTTTATGTCTGATTTCCTTCTCAATTCTTGCATGAATGCCTTCTCATCTTGGTGACTTATTAACATTTAAAACAACTGGTTGGTCTAAATACTTTCAGTATGTTTGCTCCAAACTAAACTACCTTATCTGACCTCTGTGCTATACAGAATGTATAGGTTACATGAGCCTTCCCAACACCTTCAGAAGGAAAGACGGAAGCAAAGGATCTACTGAGTTTCTCAGTCATGGTGCTTTTGTCCCCAGATGCCCCTTATTTCCTGTCCTCAGGCAGTCCGACCATTTCTCACCTAGGCTTCCTGCCTGCCTGGATAGGGCTGCTTGACCTCCAGGAACAAGAAGCATGTGGCTCCTTCTGGAGCGCTCTCCCCTGTAAATGTTTGAGTTGAGGAAAACATAGGTATTGTCACCTTGACTGGAGTCAGAGTTAGCACACATGTTTACCTGCAGTGTTTGATGAGAAGATGCATAACGTGAAAGTTCATAGCATATTAATTAAAGATCATTTTCAAAAGGTTAATAAATAATGCTATTTATCTATATGTCTTGTTTGACTTAAACTGTAGTCTATAATAAAAATTCATGTTTGTACTTCAGATTAAATGTCCATCCAACCTAGCATTCTGACAGTGACAGACTAGCACAGCAACAAGGCCTACTTCCCCAGTTGCTAACAATTTGTGGTTCAGAGAAACAGTGAACTATTATTCCTTATTCATCTTCTCTATGACATTCATGATTTTATACTCATCTGTCATATTGTCTCTTAGGGGAACAGTCCTGGCTGAATAGCCTTGTCTATTAAGCAAATCCTTTCCTTTCTCTTCCATACTTTAATCATCCTTGTCCTTCTCTGGACCTTCAGCCAGAGATTTTTGCTTTCATTCACTATTATCAAGTCCTTTGCCTGGTTTTAATTCTTTTGTGCAATTTGGGATACTTTTTGTCTGGATGAAAATGTGTAAAATAGTGCATCCTGCAAGCTTTTTCATTCCCTTCCCCACAGCACCAAATAGGTAACAAACTCTGCCACAGGGATTCACAATTCTTTTTAATCATGTATACCTGTACACACTCCACATCCAAAAAGCAAAGGCTCCCATAATTTCAGCTGGGATTTCTGTGATTAAAAATGTGCACACACACCAAGCAGAGTGGCCATCATGCTGTTTGCACACAGTTAAACCTTTCAGCTGAGCTTAGTTAGATGTTCACCACCTGTCAGGAAGCAAATTTGTCAGAAACGTAACTGCAAATTAAAAGGGAGCAATTTTTCATTGGAATAACATATGGAATCAGCCTATAATGTGGTGTGAGGGGTGCTAGAGCAAGAGTTATGTGGCTGAGAGCCTGGGAAGAAAGGGCAGGATCAATCTTCTGGGAAGCAGCGAGCCACGAGGGCAGCCGGTTGCACCCTAGCTGCGCGCTGACTCCTTGAGGGTGGGCTGGATGCAGTTGTACACTGGGTGCAGAGGTGAGCTGGATGTGTGCTGCAGCCTGACACATTCAGGGCAGGTTGCTTACCACACGCTACCACAGCAAATCTGTGTATTGGGTTTGCATGGCAAAGTGTTGGCTGCAGGGGTGGCCTCTGTGGGAAGAAACCAGGGGCTGCCCTGTGCTGGACACAGCCGGGTCTAACTAGCTCTGAAACGGACCCACTGCAGGACACATCTGAACCCATCAACCAAGTTGCTGGCACCTCTGGGAGAACATATTTAAGAAAGGGGAGAAAAACACTGTGCAGCAGCTGGGAGAGAGAAGATTGAGACAAATGTGAGAGAAACAGCCCTGCAGACACCAAGGTCAGTGAAGAAGGAGGGGGAGGAAGGCCTCCAGGCACTAGAGCAGATTCCCCTGCAGCTCATGGAGAAGACCATGGTGACACAGGTTGTCCCACTGCAGCCCGTGGAGGATCACATCAGAGCAGACATTCACACTGCAGCCCACTGGACCCCACACTGCAGCAGGTGGATGTGCCCTGAAGGAAGCTGCAGCCTGCAGAGAGCCCTCGCTGGAGCAGACTTGTGGTAGGAACTGCGGCCTATGGAGAGGAGCCCATGCTGGAGCAGTTCTTGAAGAGCTGCAGGCCATGGGAAGGGCACATATTGGAACAGTTCACGAAGGACTGCATCCCGTGGGATAATAAATTAAATCTTCCTCAAGTGGAATCTGTTTTGCCCATGATGTTAATAGGTAAGGGATCTCCCTGTACTTATCTCTATCCATGAGCTTTGTTGTCTTATTTGTTTATTCTGTCCTGTTGAGGACGGGGAGCAAGACAGCAGATGTGTAGGTGCTGTGCAGCCAGCCAAGGTCAACCCACCATAGTTAGTAACACGTGGAATATCCAAAGTGCAACTGACTCATTGCGCATACAAAGTAGAAGTACCAGGTACGCATTTCTCAGGGCTGCACAATGCCTGAGAACCTCATCAGAGCAGTACAATTACATTGTTAGACACCTGGAAATCCAGGTAAAAATGTGGTGGTGTTGTAAAAAGCATAGAAAAAAACAGCAAATGCAACAGAAATGGTAATGTTGGCCAGCCAGTACTAAATAATAAACAAGAAAACATAAAAGAGTTGATCTATAAGAGAAGGTGGTGTGAGGTGTCCCCAGCCATGGACACGGGAACCACCTGCCCTGCATACAGGCGCTCTCTTATCCCTCCTTATGTTCACAGCTGTGGTCAACCTTGTCTGCTGTAGCACTTGTGCAGGGATCCCAGGGTGAGCCAAGGATGGGCTGGCAGGTTCATAGGTGTCCAGGTGGCCTGGTTACTCACAGGAGCCCCAGGATGCTGCACTGCCACATTACTGCATGTTAATGCGAGAGTCCCTCTGTATGAGTGTTCAGGGAAGAGTGTACTGGATGCAGCCCGTGCGGCTCTGATAGCATAGAGTAGGAATGTTTGTGTAAGAGATGGTTTTGGACCTTACAGAGTTGTTTGTTCAAGTGATAACTTTATTTGTGTATAGTTGGAAGAAATCTTGGATTCAGTCCAAGTCATACATGACATTTTTCCAGCAGGAGGGGTTGCGGTAATTTTACTTTCATTGTAGTCATGGGTATGATAGGGGTTTGCTGATTGCAAGTCTTTACGATATCTCTGTTTCTTCTCTGCTTTCTGTTTGTACAGCTGTAATCAGAACATTAATGAGCTCCTTAAAAACTGCATTTTGGTACTCCCATTCCCTTCATGATTCTGCAGAGTTTGTTACAAGTTTCGGCCACTACAGGGCATGTTTAAAAGTACATGGCAATACATCTATCCCAAAGCATCATTCCAAATGAGTGAATGATTAAGTTCTGTAATACCACAGTGTTTCAGAGAAAAAAAACTAAAAATAGTAATACAAAATTGGACGTGCTGAATCTGTCTAGGTCAGGTCTTATGCTAACAAATCTTACAGTCATCCAGACCTGTTTACATACTCCCTAAACTCGGTGGAGAAAATCTCATATGCTTCAGTATGAGTTGGATCAAACTCAGCCATTTCAAAAAAGTCAGGTAATTAACATACAGTGCAACAGAGTGAATCTACAGTAAATTGTCCTGGACCGTTCTTAAAAAAAAATAAAAATACGATATGCTCTGAAATTTGCAATTATTCATTCTCTTTTTACTCATCTGAGCAGTTGAGTACACGATAGTTACTGTAGATTATTTGCACGGCTGATTGCTTCATTACTAACACTGAAGATCAGTACAACTCTAGCATTCTGATAATTATGCCCTCACTGGAAACCATGTTTGAAATTAGCTTTTTCTCTCATAATACAAACCTTGAAAAAATAAGATAGTAAAGCCAAGATTCACAAGCCTGTAAGATGTTCCAGTAAAGGCTCTTCATGCAACCTTTGTTCCTCCTTGTGCATGTGTTATGATATTATATTTTATTCTAAGTTAATTACACTATATTCCTACTTTACCAAAGGAATGGGTGACATTCTGGGGCAAATCTGGAACCTATAAGGGTAATGACTGTAGGTTGGTTCCTTTAAAGACACAAATAGACATACAGCGGGTAAGGCAGGATGGCAAGTTTTGATCTTAAGACTAGATAGTTGAATGCTTTCCTGGGAGACTGAATTCAAACCTTCCCTTAGCTATGGACTGCTTCTGTGATTCTAGACACATTTTTTACATTTATCCTGCTGGCTTGGCCAATAAGAGCCTTGGACTTTGAAAAATCAGGGTCCTGATATTTCTCTTTGAGCATTAGAAATTGGCATGTATTTTGTGTTGATAATTTTGGCTTTCATTTCTCTGCCTCTACCTGTAGAATGAGTTTAATGACACCACATAATGTAACAGCCACATTGTGGAGGTAACTATAATAATAGTTTTGAATTGCTTAGCTTATTCTATTACCAGCACCTCTGAAATCTCTGTAAAAAAAAAAAAAAAAAAATTCTTTTTAACTCAAATCACTGGATGAGGTGGGAAAAAACTGAAAAATGGCAGTACAGTTTCATCTTATTAAAGACAATCAGAGTATCTGTGCATCAAAGGAGCAAATTAAAATTGCACAGAAATACCAAACTCTGTCATCCTCTAGGTTCTCAACATGTGAATTTAAAATCTTTTTTCTATTTTAATGTGTCAATTTAGGATGCAGTTTTTAACATTTAAATTTCATTCCCAGTGCCCACTTAATCACTTGAACTTCTGGAATAGCAGATAGTAATAATAAGATGCTATGCCAGTAAGAGAAGAGTCACAAACCTTACAATAAGTTTGGAAGCTGTTTTCTGATACCAAGATATATATGTTAGTTATTATAGTCTCTTTCCTTCCATTTTCTTTTGTCTGTTGCTCTTCTGCTGTTCAGATTTTAAATCTTCTACACGGTGATTCCTTCCTATTTTCCAAAGGCCCTCAATGAACTTAAACACACACAGCAGTATTCCATTTTGCAGCATTACGGAAGTCATGCTTCACCTCCAAAGCTGAGAATATTTGGAGATTTACAATAGAGTCAAGCTTTGGCAAGCATAGCAAATGGTGCTTTCCCAGCTCTAATGAACTTCTATATTAGATTCTTCTCTCATTTAGCTGCATTTCTCCACAGATTCAACCATAATGGGGTCTGAGCATTTAAATTTAGAAAATAAGATACTAAAAAAAAAGTGTGACCTTTAAAATGTTGTGTAATCTTAATAGCTAGTACTACAGCCATGTGTGAAGTCACAAGGGACTGCATGAGTGCCTGAAAGAGCTCTTCCCATCAGGATCTATAGGGGTAGATCTGTCCCCACAACATGCTTCAGGGGAGAATCCCTACCAGAAATCTGCATCTGCATATTTATTGATCTACTGACATGCTTGTGCCTTGTGCCATTTGTCATGTTGCTCTAAAAGCATCTGAAAGAGTTTACTCTGTAGAATACAGATAGTGAAGTTTGACACAAGCATCCATTGCTTTGGATTTCCTTTGCGAGTGGTAATTTGTGAAACCATAATTTTGTTCTAACATAATAGGCCTCAAAATATTCTTGATAAGGCAGTATTTTTATATAATACTGCTCTCCTCTTCATCCTGAGCAGCTAGCCAAAAAATGCTGTTGGCTACTCCATCTAGAAGCAAAAGTGGTTGACAGTGTGTTTCTTTGATAATGTTCTCTTTATTTTCAAACACGTACTAAGCTCCGTATCTTTGCACTCAGGAAGAGGAAATAAAAATAGATCACTCATTGAGTTTGAGTTTTTCTTTAGTCTGTGCAAACCCTTAAAAAGCCATTCATTTGTCTTTAGTTGAGGTCATGCCACAGGGATAGGGTCAGCCTTTGGCCTCCATCAACTTCATTATTCCACCATAGTCCCCCTTCACTTGAATGACCTCAACTCCACCAATCTGTCTTCTAAAAATAGCATCCAGATAAAGCTCTTCTGCTTGATGCAGTCAGATTTTTCCATTCCAATAACTAAAACTGATGACAGACACCCTGGTTTTGACTGATAGTTGACACAGATGAAACTGGCATATCACATAAATTAGCATAAGCTATCCAAAAAGTTTCAAAATCTGATGTGCCAAGCTTGCATTTATCTTATGGCAAAGGTAGAAATCACAATACTAAAAATAAACTCTGCTAGCATGGAGATTTCACCTTTCTCATAGGCTTTAGATCACAGAGACACCTCAGCTGCCAAGTAGCTAATTACCCTTAAGTTGCAGTACAACAGAAGTAATCATTTTTAAAAGCCAGTCAAATAAATATAATCAATTTTCCAGAGTAATTAGCCAACCAATTATGACTGAGATGAATGATTCAATTAGAATTTGAATTATGCAAAGCTTGTTTATGCAAATATGAAAAAAAAGAAAAAAGGAGAAAAAGATTCAGTCCATCCTTCGAAGCCTGTGGCTTTTGTTGACATTCCTATCAAGACAATTTCAAGAGTAAAGTCTTCTTCCAAGGCAAATAAACAAACCTATTCCTGAGTAATTATTATCACACTTCAGGTAGTAAATGTTGCAAATCGTGATGCTGCATGCTAAGTGATTGGCTGCTAGAGACATGGAATTAGCCTTTAGAAATGCTTTGCCTGGAGTGCTGTTTGTTGTTGAAATGAATTAAAGAGCACTGATAAAGATCAAAATCAGATTATTTTTTTTTCTGTAGATGTCCAAGAAGATGAAATGGTGTCAGATGACATCCCCTTGTACTCTGACATGGGAAGTGGTGACAGTTCCAATATTTATTATTCCCTGAGAGAACGGTCAGCTCCGTTATAGCAGTGCAGAAAGGAGGACCCCTTCTAGTGACCCCTCTGCAACCAGAGACGGATACAGAACAAAAAGAAAAAATATCCTTTTCTAGTATAACAGTGCCAGTGTTTTTTTGGATGTTGCAAAATTTGGACAGCCATTTGCACAGATCCATCTCAGTTATTTTAGGTTCTTAACTGAAGTGCCTAATTTGTTGCTTAAGATATTCCTGTACAGTGAGTGGAGACAGAGAGATACCTTTAGAGAGTTCTTCAGGCAAACCAACTACAAATGATTATCTCTATTCATTGATGATAGAAGGTTTGTTGGATGATTGAGTTAAGGGACCAGAGATTTTTTGGAACATATTTATGATTTCCAGAGGGAAATCCATAGGGATTTCCATAGGGATGATGGAAATTCACATTGTACATACAAAAGAGTGTCTTGTAAGTACAGTCAGCCTATAGATAATCAGATCACAACTCTGCTTGTTATTATTTTGCATAGTGGTACATTTCCAGGGATACAGGACAGCCTTTTCTTGGTTGTGAAGCAATTTTACAAGCAAATATTATTCTCTTATAAACAGATTGACTGTAACTATGCTACTCTATGCTATTTCAGCCAATCTCATAGTGTTAAGCATTGTTCTTCTAGATGGCACAACTCTGTTTTACGGTACTTTTGCATGACAAGTCACATACACAGAAATTGCTTTAAACTACAGAAACTGCTTTTAAATACAGAAACTGCTGTGTTAAATTAACTATCTCAACTACATTCCAGCATCACACACTGTATTAAACATTTAGAAGGTGGCTCGATACTTTCTGACCACCTGTACAGGGCCAAATATGTCACTGGTACAAGAAGGTCCAACTCCATTTGCTTCATACACATTCACTTCATTTGCCTGCAAAATAATAAATATAGCCAAGGAATTGCAAAAGGTTAAGAGAGCACCAGCAGAGCAGAGCATGAACACATACTATTTTCTACATTTATTTGAATATTTTCAATAATACAGTTAAGACACTCCTTGACATGTTCACAGTTTATTGTAGATAAAAGTTGTCACTAACAAGTCATTTTGGCCCATAGTTATTGTTTAATATCATCTTGGATAACACAACATCTCCCTATATTTCAAGCAAGTAATGAAAGTGCTGTGGTACCTACTGTGCAAATCAGGTCTTCTTTATTCTGAACTTTGTATTATTTTCCTCTTGTGAACTGGGTGACAGAGAAACCTTTAGCAAACTTGTAGATTTGCTTGTTGTCCACTATGGATTTCTTGGGAAGCCTAAAGCCTAAAATCACTGTAGTAACTAAGCAAATAGGAAGTAGGCAACACTACTACAGTAAATTAATGCGTGTACACAGAACATCACATCAACCTTTATGTGAAACAAAAGAGCTGACCACAAACTAAAGCTTTCTGTGATGCTTGCATGTGGAGGAACATAAGGAGAACACACAGGGCCATCCAAATAGCAGTGGGGAGATGGACAAAATAACCAGTGACTTATACACAGCTGCTCTGTGACTGTAGCCATTATCAATGAACAAACTAGAAGGGCAAGGGTAAAGCAGTTTGATTGCTGGGTCCTTCCCAGCATGCTGAGGGACATGAGTGTGTCTAATAAAAGCATCTCAGCTGTCATCCAGTTTTGCGTCTCTTCTTGGGGAATCAAATTAGGCAACAAGCTGTCAAAAATCACTATGGCTCAAAAACAGTGCTAAGAAAATATGACTACATACAGAAACAGGAAAAGATATGGTAATGTCATTTCAAAAGTGCAGTTAAACTCCTCTTCAGTTTCTGAATCTGTTGCTGATCTGAATCCAGTGAGGCTTGTGTTGACTGAAAGAGGTTGTAATACAGTTGGAGACTGAAATAAGTCCTGCAAAATAAGTTAGGTGGATTTCATCCAGCTCCCAAGAGAGACACATCTTCATCACAAAATCATCACCGCTCCTGCCACTAATTGGCATCTGCGCTGGCACCCTAACCAGAAGAGCTGAAAGCACTGCCAGAGGATAGAAGATGAAATCTGCTCTGCTCCTTGGGGATTGTCACTCAGGTCAGGCCTGAGACACACTCACAGGAGCAGAGAGCAGAAAGCTTCTCGATGTACCGCCTGGGGGTCTGCAGACCCCTGTTCTGCAAGGGACACTCAGCCTCCTTCTCGTACCACTTACGGTCACTTACCTATCCTTATACAGCTTTCACCACTCAATTACTTGAGCAGTAACCCCCCACCCCCAATACGTTTTGTGAAACACCAAAGTGTTTCTTCCTCTTTTTTTAAACGGATGAAGAACAGAGTCGAGAATGCTAAATGGCTTATCAGCAAATGCAAAAAGTTAATCTCACTCCCAAGACAGTCCCTTGGCAGAAAGCCATTTTCTTGAGGATTGTTACAGGAACAGTTCACTTTCACCTTGGGTTAGCAGAGGTCTTCAACTTCCAGGCCTGTTGGTGTGATATATCACAGAATCACAGAATATCCCGAGTTGGAAGGGACCCATAAGGATCATCAAGTCCAACTCCTGGCACTGCACAGGTCTACCCAAAATTTTAGACCATGTGACTAAGTGCACAGTCCAAACGCCTCTTAAATTCAGACAGGCTTGGTGCAGTGACTACTTCACTGGGGAGCCTGTTCCAGTGTGCAACCACCCTCTCAGTGAAGAACCTCTTCCTAATGTCCAACCTAAACCTCCCCTGCCTCAGCTTGACACCATTGCCGCGGGTTCTATCACTGGTGATTAAGGAGAATAGGTCGGCACCTGGCCCCCCACTCCCCCTCGCAAGGAAGTTGTAGACTGCGATAAGGTCTCCCCTCAGCCTCCTCTTCTCCAGGCTGAACAGGCCAAGTGACCAATTATATATACCTGTGACCAATTAATAACCTGTAAGTGACCAATTAATAACCTGTATATTATACAGGTTATTATTTTTCAAGAAAGAATAAGACAGAATATAAATTGCTTACTATATTCTAGGTATGTAGGCAGGAACCCCATCCTATTGCTTAAATATGACAATATCAAATACATAATACTGTCATTACACATGATCAGCATTTTGTTCATTTTATTCTTTTGAGATTTCATTGAAGATGACTACAGTCAGTTTCATCAGCTGGTATTTACTCCCTTATCAGGAACATTCAAGTGCTCAGTAATTCAAGTGACCAAATATACTGAAGAGAGAATAGTAAATTACTAGCCTCAGAAATAAATAAAGATGGACTTGTGTAGGGTATCTGTGAGAATCAGTTTTGGCAACATTACTCCTCAGCAGCTTAGGGTATTCCTTGTTTAAACTAGACCTTACTAGGCCCTACTGACAAACAAAATGTAAATGTTCCCATATGATGTAGCAAAATACGGATAAAGAAATGCAGGGTGAATAATAAATACATAATAAAAAATGCTCTGTAAATGCTTAGACAATTTACTAGATATAGCATATTTCTTATTATTCCTGTAAAAAAAAAAAACACTTTAACGCAAAAACTAGAGAAAAAATTATTAATTTGCCACTAGCTGCATCTACTTCTCAGGGTAAAATTCCTATAGAGACTTAGATCAACACCAACTTTTAGCTCTCAAGGGCAAAATAACTCAGATGTTTCCTATTGCAAAAGAAATTATATTGCAGCTGGGTACAAAGGGACAGTGTTGCTATCTATGTGAAGTTCTTCACCTTTTCACTTGTCTGCTTTATTTTAATCACCATTTCAAAAACTGTCCCCTTTAAAAATACATGCAAGGGATTGTTTGATATGCAATCATGAAAATACTGGTTTGTGAATTAAATGCACTTATACCAGTGAGTCTGCAAGCTTTTCTCTTCCAAGGAAAAGTATCATGCATTCAAATAAATATGAAAAAAATCTTGAATCTCCTTTTAGAGCTAAGAAGTCATGTGACAACTTTATAATATTTCTTTTTATAGATGTCCTCATCTTTATTTTATGAGTATCAGCCAGCCTTGTGCTCTTGAAAATGGAGATTTTATTTTCACAGGTGCTTGCAAAGTACTCATTTGCCAGCAGTTAAACATTTAATAAGAAATGTCAAGGCGTTAAATGTTGTAAGCTGTTACCATCATATTAATGTTCCTTTCTTCAAGAATCAATTTCAACATATTAATTAGGTATCTTTCTTTTCTCAAGGCCTTAGTTTGAAGATCTTAAAGCTACAATAGCATTTGAACACATTTATTTTTTAATCTGTAGTTTAAAGTGAAAATTAAGGCAGTTATATGATAGAGGGACTGCATTTAGATCACAAATACCATCACAGCTGACAGTTGTGGTTCAGCCCAGACTTGGCATCAGAACAGCTTGCATCGTCTATACTATGGCTGAAGTACTTTGGGGAAACAATGCAGAAAAACCTGTACCTGTGTAGATTTTCACACCTCAAACCACTGCAGTTAGAGTAGATTTGATATTGCTTCATAGTTTGCTTTATGAGCTAACCAGTAAATAAATACAGTATCTACTGATGTTGCAATTGCTATGTCTTGCAGCACAAAGTGTGTTATCTCTGTGTACAGGTGCGGTTGTGAATACCCTTACTGAACTCTCAGGTACATAGCAGTAAGAAGTAAGAAGCAGTAAGTATGTTAGTGTGTGATGAGATCCCCTCCTCAGGCCAGCTTATTCAGAACCGTCCCCTCTACACGATGGCAGTGGAAATGCACTGTACCATCATATGTGTGTGCAACCTTCCCAGACTCAGGAAGCTACTCAGTGGGTAGGTTTGGTGGTTTGCTTGCATATGAAGAAAGCAAAATTACTTTTAGTTTTTAGCAGCTACTGCTGCACTAGCTGTCTTCCTTTCTGCATTCAGCAATGAAGCCTAGTTTTTTTTGTTGTGGTGGTGGTTTATTGGGTTGGTACCTGATTTACAAGTTTACATTTTGTTCCTTACTTTGTACTACGTGAGAGAGCTCCCAAAGCTCTGGGATAAAAAAATGCCTTGTCCTTATAGAAAGCACAGTTCTACTTCAGAGAAAGTTTCCTACATAGTTTCCATTAAGTCTGTAAGGCAGGTAGCCTCAACTGTGTCTCTTCGTACGCCATACCTTATGCGTTCAGATGATGATCAGACAGCAGATGTCCATCTCGGCCACACAGGTTGAGGAGAGGTCATGCTGTACTGCCATAGGTTGTGATGAATGAACTTCACACATAGCCATGAATTCTGAATCTGTAATTGTGAAGTTTTACCTAGGCTTTACCGGGTATGAGGCTGAGATGAGAGTGCGTCTTGTTTTTTCACTAGCTGTGAGTCCTCTGACCCTTTGATTTCAAACTGTCTGGAAGCCTTGGGAAAAGGATCTGTGTTGTCTGAACCCACCGATGCTACAGGCATGTGCTGGACAGTATCTCACTCTGCTAGGAGTCCAATGAAGTCAGAGAAAGACCCTCATCTTCTTTCCAACCATGCCTACTCTATTCCTGCAATCTTCTGTCACCCTAGCAGTGCATACATATTTGCATGTGCATGGAACCTGATGCATCCCAGATGCATTAGAGCTACTGTGCACATGTAAATTGAACCTTCAATGCAAGTGCTGCAAAATCAGTGTCCAACTGATTGATTATGTGTTACAGAACACATAAGTGGGTGGAAAGTGGCTGCTTGTCGTGGATACATGACCATGCAGACTCTAAGCCATTTAAGAATCCTTGATGAGTGACAGGAAAGCAGTAGTTCAGAAGGTTGTTTGTAAAAGCAGTAGCTTACTGCTAAAACTGGTAAAGGAAGCATGTGTGCACCTGGCAGAACAGTCTAATTTTCCAATGTGGTTTTAATGCCGGTTCAGACATAATGCCAGACCTCTGTGTAAATGAGAAATGATGCACATTTACAACACAAATAAACTGATTCAGGTTCTTAGGTTATTTCAAAAAGCTAGGAAACTATTAGACAGTGTATAAACTAAGCTGTGAATAGAAAGTCTGAGGGAACACACTGAACTGGAAACCCCTGTGAGAAATGATGAACATGGTTTGTAACTAATCTTGCACTGGTATTTCTGACTTCTCTGGGTGGGGCTCTTCAAATTTACGTGTATCTTATTTCACTTGTATAAAATGCCTTTTCAGCTGTGTTTTTCTGACTGGTTGGGTACTCAATGGAGTGAAGCAGAAGACTTTAGAAAGTTAACTCCTCCTCTCGCTCTTGCATCCAATATTTCTTTTTTTGTTTCCTGGAGAAGTGATAAATTATAAGACTGAAAAATCTTATCCAAGAACCAGAATACTTACTAATTGAGTTCTCAAGCACTGCAACATACAGAGAAATGAGAACTGTCAAAGCAAGCCAAACCAAATAGTAGCAGGAGCCCAAAGATACATAAATTTCAGATTGAGTGAAAACCACCCAGAGGTTTTATATAACTAAACATTTGGAATTTCATTTAAAAATAGCCTATTAAATGCAAAATATTTGAATACAGTAGATGAAAGTGTATTCACAGAAGGAGTGAACCTGCTCACTTTGATGTCAACGAGAGTAAAATTCGTGCCCCATTATTTTGGAAAGAAATAGGATCATCCTTAAGGCAAGAAACCTGAGTGTGGGTTAGCTTAAGAATGCCTATAACAGACAGGAAGAGGAGCCTGAGCTTTGAGATAGGCTCAGACACAGCCCTTTCATCTGCTGCCCAGTTGCTCTGTTTTTTCCATCTATGGCACAGTAATTGTTATACCATAACATGACTGGATGTTTGACTGAGCATGAAATAAAATTTAATTACTGTATAACAGATAATTTGGTTTTATACCCAACCCTGCCAGCAACTCTTTCTCACATTTGTTAAAATTTCATTTCATGTGCCTCACACAGTCGTGTCCATACAAGGTGTTGGCCAATATAAGGCAATGGTAGATCTGCCATGACTTCAAAGGAGTCAGGATTTCCCCAATGTTCTTCATATGGCAGTATATTTGGCAATATAGCAAAAACAATTAAGGTTTTATTTAAACTCATTTATTTAGTGCAAAGAGTATTAGGTAAGTAGCTAAAGGTGAATCCATCCAATGCCTCATCTTTGCCAATGTATATTTATCCTTACACAAGACATACCCTTTGCTTCGTTTACTTTCTGAAATATGCATACTTCTCAATTTTAGTCAAGTGAGTGGTAAATTGGCTTGTCTGCCTTACAGTCTTAAAAGGAGGAGATTTAATCCTGTCTGCTTGAAATCCTGCCCCACTGAAATCAATAGAAAAACTTTCACAGATGTTACATAGCACCAGGATTTCATGCTCCCTCAGAGGTGGTATCTGAACATACTGTGTCTACTGGCTGTGACTGTTGATTGGAAGGGATTCAGGCTTTTTATTACCTCCAGCTCTGATACAAAAAGTAGTTACTTTTTGTTTATGCCATGTCTGTAATAAAATCAGAGTTCTCAGCTCAGAATCAGTATCTGAATCTTATATAAGTACAACGTATATACTAAATAAATTCAAGAGTCATATTTCTTTACAGGATGTAAGGGGAATGGAACTTTTTGCATAGCCAGTGAATTAGACCCTATATTTCAGAAAGGGAGCCTGTCAGACATAATTTTATTGACAAGCTCAGGAGCAAAAAGTGTATGATTATACTGGGGATTATCCTAAAAACGTACTTTCACCTTTACAACAAACTAAATAAAAATTTTGATCATCTAGACCATTTTCAGAATATCACTGGTGAAGATCAGAGACAAAGGTTTCAACATGGATTTGAGTGCGCGCACACACATGTGTATGTGTGTCATATTTGCATCTATGCAGTTGGGAAAATAACACTGAACTGGAGTGATGATTCATAGAGTTTAAATATATGGCATTTTCTTATATTTTGACAAATCGGGGCAAGTTATTTTAATGGTGAAAGCAACTCTATACTCTTGACCAGTTTTTTTAGCAAAAGAATGAATTAAACAGGAAGGCAAAAGAAATGGAAAAAGCCAATATACATTTCTTCAGAAATCCAGAAATGCTACTGTCTGTGATGGGTAGGACAGTCTAGTGGTCCCTTTAGCTCTGTATTTGACAGTGGTTAGTACTTATACTTGGGGAAAAAGAGTTAGGAAAAATCAAGAGTACAACATAACAGGTTTTTTTCATGATCCTGCCCTGATATCCTGTTCATTTGTAGTAAAGGAATTTCCAGAGATCTTGGTTTCAGCTGGACAATTGTGTTTAATTTTAATTAAGTTAGAATTTTAGAAAATAGAATTCAAATAGTATCATAGAAATTTTGGCTAGAAGGGACTTATGGAAGTTGGATGGTCCATCCTCCCACTCAAAGGATGATTATAGCCAAAACTGAATCAGGTCACCTAAATTTTTTCTAAGCCACGACTGTGTCTAGATTGCACAGTCACTCTGGGTGACCAGTTTCTGTGTTGAGCCATTCTCTTAGAGAAAAAGTAATGTCCAGTCTGAACCTCCCAATAGGCATCTTGTGGCTGTCACCCCTTGTTGAACTGTCTGCCACTACTGAGAAGAGTTCGGATCTGCTATCTTTGCAACTCCTTCGAGCAGTTGTAGACTGCTATCGGATCACACCTGAAATTCCTCTTCTCCAGAGTAAACAAGCTTAAATCCAATGAACTTGTATAAGACATATCATTGAAGTGTCCCTGGCCCTTGACCATGTTAGAGGTCCTATCCAGTTCTTGACATCCATCTTGAGTTGGAGAAACGTAACCTGGACACAGTATCCCAGGTGCAGGCTCACCAGTGCTGAGTTAGTGGGATAGGAGCTTAAGCTCCCATGCTTAACCTCTCCCATTGTGGGCTTCTTGTCTGGCTAGCTGGTTGAAATCATCCTTACTGCTAGTTTTGAATGTGGACTCCTTTCCAGTTGCTGTACACTTCTCAGCAGACTAAC
This sequence comes from Anseranas semipalmata, assembly GCA_013399115.1. Classification (NCBI taxonomy): domain Eukaryota; kingdom Metazoa; phylum Chordata; class Aves; order Anseriformes; family Anseranatidae; genus Anseranas; species Anseranas semipalmata. The sequence continues at coordinate 255,811 of VXAA01005293.1, forward strand.
TCTGTGTTACCTTTAAACCCTCATCCTGCCACCCCGCTACCCCCATTAGACAGTTTAAAAAATAAATTAGATTACTCTCTTGGCTTTATCTTCAGGCTGAGCAAACTCCCTTAGGCTGTTTATACAACATGTGCTCAAACCCCTTCACCATGTTCAACTTGGCATCCACTGTTTGTCAGTGCTGCTACTCAACCAGTTATGGGTAAGACCCAGTGCTTGGGCTCACACTGCTCCAGGTGCAGAACTTTGCATCCCTCCTCTTACAACTTTATGAGGTTTCTGTTGGCCCAATGCTCGGGTTTCCAAAAACCCTTCTGGGATGAAGTTCTGCTATTTGGTGTGCTATGCACTACCACAATTTAGCAGGTTGTTAGTAGCTTTCATTATATTTAGTAATTTTAATTGTATATTTTTCTGTATTTGACATTGCACATCATGAAAGGGATAGTGGAACTTTTCCCAGAATGTTTTTGAGTGGGAATGCCAAATAACCATGAACAACATAAATAGCAAGTAACCCTTTGGGGAAAAATCTGATGTGGCTTTAAAGTCACTAGTTCCTCCACAGCTCTTTCCTACTGTCCTTTTTTTGTAGATCCCTAAGCCAACAGCAGAATCAGTGCATGGGTCATGTTGCCATGATATGATAAGTTGGAGACAAAGTCAGTGCTGTCACACAGAAGTGGAGAAGAAACGCTCACACGCACCCTTCTGTGAGCTGAGCTGTAAGAGGGTTAAGTCCCTTGATTGTAAGACTAGTATGTGACAATTGAAAAGTACAGGCAAGAAAGGTCTTATTTTCATTGGCTGAAGACAGAACTAGAAGATTATCTCTCCAAGGCGCCCACACACACACACACACAAAAGAAAAAAAAAAAAAAAGATATGATAACTAAGAATTTTAACAGAATATGCTGGATTAGTGAGTCTGATGGTATTGATTATGTTTTGTGGTTTGGAGCAAACAAGTAACATTTCTATGTCATCTTTCTACCTGTTAAAATGGAGTATTACTTATTAATACTTCAGGGATATATCTGAAGAACTAACCAGTTGTTTGTTAAGTACTGTGAATAAAAATATTAGTGATAGAAGGGGTATGTCACTGCATCACCATTGGCATTACTGCCTTGTCTTATGTTCAAGCATGACCTTTATCATTTATACACCTATGTGTGGATTAAGCACTATCTTGCAGAATTAGGCTCTGCTCAGGAATGAAGACCAGCATGAAGAAATGCATTTTTGTTTTTCCAGTGGAAGATTTTAATATTTCAAAATTTGGAATGAAACGAAGGAGTGTTGAGACTTTTGTTGAGACTTTTCATGGCATGATGCCTCAGCTCTGGGGCAGCCTGTCAGCCTTGCAGCCTGCATGTCTGGGGAACTGGGATTGCCAAGACACCAGAAACTGGAGGATCCTTCCTTCCAGCTCTCAGCACTCCATCAGCCCCAAAGCCAAGGAGTCTGTAAGCCCAAGATCCCCTAGCACCAGCCAGAAGGGCTGTTGAGAAGACAGACACACAAACTGGCAGGCTCCATTGTCTTGGAAACCTGCCTGGATTCCATTGGAAATTGGTCAAAAATGGAAATTCTCCTGTGGAACATTTTAATTTCAATGAATGGCATATTCTGATGAGAAAATGTTTTATCAGAAATTTTCTATCCAGATTGTTCACTGCTGGAAGCAGATAAAGCTATTTCATGGATTTTTTTTAAATTTTTATTTTTCCTCCCACACGGTTTGGTGCAATCGGATTAATGAGTAAAGCACTCTAAACATTCAATGACATTTGGTTCTGGTGTTTTACTCCAGGAACCTCTCTCTCTGGCTGAAATCTAAGTTCCAGTTTCATCATTCAAGCCTCTGTTACAGAGAAATTGTGTCAAGAGAAGCACAGTGCTACTACAAGATAATCAATTGCTCTCTGTTGCTACATTTTGTATATGTCTGTAATTGCCCTTGAGAACAGCCCTTGAACAATTAATTGTACTAGAGGCTTGCCTCTGCTTGAAGATGCACATAGATGTATATTAATACCAGATTAGTCGTAAACACAGGAAGGGAAGATTTCCTGTGGAAAGCCTGGTATATGTTTCTGTAAGCAGTCTGTGTTCTCTTTGTGTTCACATGCATAGTAATTGTAGTACTGCTACAGGAAATAAAATCTAGTCCTCAAAAAGCAGCTTCAGAAAGTGTAAGATTTTCTGGTTATTTCAAATCAAGAACAGTAATATGCAAATAAAAATCATTCTGAAATTTAAAATCTGTATTGTGGTTAGGTGGGCAGATACTGCCTAACTGCTGTGAAGTCAGTGAAGATTCTATTAATGCAGGAGTAATGTAGGTGACCAGTAAACATCCCTTCCACCTTGTTTTTAATATTTTATGAAAACTATGTGTGACTTCATCTGATCAACCAGTAACAGTTTTAGAGTATTCTAAATGGAAATTATTCAGGGATAATTTAAAATAGCATAAGGGGGAAACATCTTCAATGCATTATTAGGAGAAACAGTACTTTAAGAAGGCAAGTACATAAAAAAGATGCTTTGTAATACGAATCTGTTACAGTGACACTTCTATCTAGTGTAAATCAAGCGATTTTAGCTTCAATATGTCTTGTCTAGAAACTAACTGTGCAACAGCATAACAGCCTCTCACTCCTCCAGTGTTTTCCCTTCCTTTCATTTCATTCTGTTTCCATTTGCAGGATACGAGACTGATTCCAAGTAATAAGAATTTAGAATTCAAGTCTTGGCTAGATTATTTTTTTAAGAAAGTACTAAACAGACAATTCTTTTGTCAAGCTATATTGTAGAACAAAACAAAATAAAGAACACATTCAGGTAAATACAAATGATAAATAATGAAATTGCTGTCTTATGTTCTGGGAGTGTTGCTAGAAACAGCTGTTAGTACTTTATTTAAGAAGCACAAGCCATTTTGTGCACTTCTATAGGCAAGCACAAGTATAGTCATGTCTCTATAACTAGTGAAATTACCTGCAGAGATATAGGCTCAAAACACAGGCTATGACCTCTGTGCAGACCTGATGGAGAAAGAAGTTCATGCCTCTTTGAAGAAGCTGGCTTCCCTTGGGAAGGTGCACCACTGCCTTTTTAGGGGAGGAGACTCAGCTGTCTGGACAATCTACAAACTAGCATTAAGTTGAGACATGAATACAAACCTAACAAACGGTGTGAACAAATGCAGAAAAAGGAGACTAGGAGGAACTCCTGGCATCAAAGAGTGCCTTCCCTGAATTACACAGAAGCTGTATCTTCCTGTACATCATGAGTTCTTTCTTTCCTATGAACACTTTGAACACAACTTTGAAACAGAGTAAGTATTCTCCCAATGTCATTATCTGAACTAAAATTTAAGCTATCTGTAGTTATCACCATATGGGAATATATATTTTTAAAATTTATGGAAAGGTATATTGTTCTTTTGTCAGAAATCTGTGGCATTCAGCTTTTACAGTATTGAATCCAGCAGCATGAGAAACATTTAAAAGTGCTAATGGATAAAGAGTGAGTGCCCTGCTGCAAAAAGGTGTCAGTTCTGACAGGATATCTTGCTTAATGAGATGGTTGTTGAAATAGGCTGCTTCTCATACCATATTACTTTGACTACTGAGGTAAGCCTCCTTCAAAAACATCTGAGTTTCAGTGGCAGTGTCGACTCTGTGGTAGGAGGAAGTAATCAATGAGAAATACTTTTTTTCCTCCTAAACTCCAGAGCTCAGAAAACCCTCATGCTTATCACCAGATGGACAGAAACTCCCTGTTTGTTTTACTGTTGAGCAAGGCTGAACCTCTGCCCCAGCTGGACTGTGAAGAACGTTTGAGACAAGAGTTTGTTAGCTCTGGGCAGAGCCAGAGCCTGATTGCATTTCACTGCTAATGTTGCCATGCTACTTTGAGACTCAGCAGCAGCAGTGAGATTTGTAGAGACAGAACACCAGCAGGGAGGTGACAAGAGAACTGTATCAGAGGGCATAGGGATTAACTGAAGAGCTGACACCTTCCAAGTCATTCCAGAAATTCTCACAGTTCTGATTCTTTCTGATTCTAGGCTGGGCAATGCTGCAGCTTAGTCTGGTCTCTTGATAAATCCCTTTGGCCTGACACCAGCCGCATTTGGATATGCTTCCAACAGAAACAATGCGTGTTTGCTGCCCAAGTTCTCTTTTTCGCTTCCAAAGCCAGTCAAATGCCTCTGTTACCAATTCAGTAATACTTTGTGGTTAGAGCTAGATTGTCAATCCCCTCTTTAGGGCTATGTCTGTCAATATACAGTGAAGGATGCAATTTATTTTCTGTGGTCTAGCCAAGCACAGCAGCAGGAATGGAGTGATCAACAATGTCTCTGCATTTTTTAACTTACTCATCATTAGAGGCTTAGAAGGATGGGGTCTGGTCATTCCGTGCTGGTGACATGTGTATGTGAGCTGGCAGAATCTGTAATTATAGAGGCTGCTTTCTATTTCTGGATACATAGGGTTTAATGGTTTTTATTATAGTAGCACCTAAGGGCCCAACCTAGTACAGGCTCTATCCTGTAGGCTGAGCTGCCCTGTCTTTTTGCCCCATCACCCTGAAGGTTTGTTCACAAGATGGGATTCTTTCCTTTCCACTAGAAAAGCACAGACATGTCAATTACTGATGATTGTTCATACATTGGTAAGACAGGAAGAGCTGTTATCTTGATTAAGCACTAAGGGGTGGGTGGAGATGGAGAGACTGTCCATCAATTACACTCATTATTTGAGTTATGTTGTGAAAAACAGAGCACATTTCTCATGCAGTCACACAGGTGGGAGGAAAATAATGATGATGAAGGCTGGGGGCTTGTGACTTCTGGCAACAAGAGGAAGGCTCCTCCTGGGAGCTCTGCTCAGAAGAGACCGCCCCCACAGCAACACCTGGGGAAGTGGCAAGCCATAGTAAGGGGAAACTCCCTGCTGTGGGTCCTTATCGATGACTTCACCTGCTGGTTAAGGGGGGTTGCTTGACAGGGCTTGAATCTGAGATATGGAAGAAAGGCTGTTGAGACTTTTATCCTCTGCTGCTCTTCCATATGAACAACAGTGATATTGCCAGGGGAAAGTATTGAGCATATCAAGCATAACTACATGACTCTGATTGTGAGGGTCAAGCAGATAGGGGCTGATGTGGTTTTCTCTTTGACCCTGCTACAGAAAAGAAAGGAAGAGTTTGAGGAGGGGTTGACAGATCCTGCAGATCACCAGCTGCTTGAGCAACTGTCATCAACAACAGTTTTTTTTTTTTTTTTTTTTTACAATGGGACCATCTCGGAAGGTCAATAACTGCTAGAAAGAGACGGGATCTACCTGACAAAGTGGGGCAAAAGTCACTCTGCCAACTGGCTGGCCAACCTGGTGAGGAGAGCTTTAAACTAGAAATGACAAGGGACGGAGATGATGACCCATAATCAAGTAAGGAAGTGGTGGACCAGTCTGGCAAACAAATGGTGTAGGATGATGTGGACAAGAAACCTTGTAATCAACTGAACAAGGTGAAAGGGGACCACTTAAGCAAATTCACATAAGTAAGGAAGTACCAACAGCATGGCATTATGGGGAAAGCTCTCATAAATTTTCTGGAATATCAGCATGACTGGGTGCCCATCTGAAGTGCCTGTACATCCATGCACAGAGCATGGAGAACCAGCAGGAGGAATTAGAGATCTGAACGCAGTTGCAGGGCTACAATATGTCCTCAGGATCACAGTGATGTGGTGGGATAGCTCACACAACAAAGGTGCTGCTACAGATGGGTACAGGCAATTTAGCAAGAACAGTCAGAGAGGGAGTAGAGGAGCAGCCTTTTATGTGAGAAAGCAGTGGGAATGCATGGAGCTCTGCCTAGGGACAGGCATGAGCTGGATGAGAAGTTCTGGGTGAGGACTAATAGGAAGACCAATGTGTGATGTTGTGGTGGGTGTCTTCTACAGACTGCTTAGTCAAGCATTAGGTGGGGCCTTCTTCAGAAATCTGGGAGAAGTATCACATTTGCAGGCCTGGGTATTCATGGGGGACTTTAATCACTCTGATATTTGCTGGGAGGCCAAAACTGCAGGGCACAAGCAATCCCAGGAAAGCTTCTGGAGTGTAATGATCATAACTTCCTGACAGAGGTAACCAAGGAGCTAACAAGAGAAGGCACTTCACTGGACTTAATACATACAAACAAGGAAGAACTGGTCAAGTATTAAAGGTCATGGGCAGCCATGTCTGCAGTGCCCATGAGATGGTAGAGTTCAAGAACATGAGAGAAAGGAACCATACAAAAAGCAGGATTGTAATGTACTTTGTGAGAGCAAATGTCTGCCTGTACAGGAATCTGTTTGGAAGAATCCAATAGGAGACAGGCCTGGAGAGAAGAGGGAACCAGGAAAACTAGTTCGTTTTCAAGGATCACCTTCTCCAAACTGAAGAATGGACCATTCCAATGACCAGGAAATCAAGTAAAGGCAGCAGCAGGAGGCAACATGGATGAACAAAGAACACCTGACAAAACTCAAACATAGAAAGAAATCAGACAGGAGGTGGAAGCAGGGACAGGTGACCTGACAGGAACACAGAGGCACTATTCTAGTGTGCAGGCATGGGGTCAGGAAAGCCAAAGCCCATCTGGAGCTGAATGTCACAAGAGATATGAAAGGCAATGAGAAAGGTTTCTACAGGTACAATGGCAGCAAAAGGAAGATTAGGGAAACTGTGGTCCCACTGCTGAATGGCACAGAGGACCTGAGTGGAGCAAGGAACATGGAAAAGGCCAGCCCCCTGAGACAAGTGAGAATGTCTTAAGCAAGGAAGACTTATCCTCATTAGAGAAAGATCCAGACAGGGAATATACAAACAAACTGGACAAGTCGATGGGACCTCATGGGATGCATCCACAATTGCCAAGGGACCTGGAAAATGCCATTGTGAGGCCACTGTTGATAATCTTTGAAATGTCATGGTCATTAGGGGAGGTTTCTGAGAACTGGAAGAATGCAAATATCACATAATAAGGACAACAAACAACTGAGAGTAGTCAGCATGGATTTAGGAAGGGAAAAATCATGTCTGACCAATCTGATTGCCTTCTACAAAGAGACAACTAGGTTGGTGGGTGATGGAAGAGCAGTGGCTGTTATAATCTTTGGCAAGGATTTTGACACTGTCTCCTGTAATATCTTCATAGACAAGCTGACGAAGTACAAATGGGAAAATTGGAGCTTGGGATAGATTGAAAACTGACTGAACTGGCTGGCCTAAAGACTTGTGACAAGTAACACAAAGTTCAGCTGGGGACTAGTTTCTAGTGTACACCTGGGACTGATGCTGAGTTGAATACTGTTCAACATCTTCATCAATGACCTGGATGATGGGACAGAGCACACTCTCAGCAAGTTTGCTGATGACACAAAAATGGGAGGAGTGGTTGACACACTGGATGATTGTGTTGCCATTCAGAGAGACTTCAGTAGGCTGGAAAAATTAGCAAATTGAAATTTCATGAACTTTAACAATGGGAAACATGAAGCCCTGCACTTGGAAGGAGTAGCTCATGCACCAGTACAGGCTGGAAGCTGACCAGCTGTAAAGCAGCTCTGTAGAGAAGGGCCTGAAGGTCCTGGTGGACAAGTAGTTGAACATGAGCTAGCAATTGGCCCTCATGGCAAGGAAGGCCAACAACCTCTTGCGCTGCATAAGGATGAGTGTTGACCACAGGTTGAGGGTGTGATCCTTCTCCTCTATTCAGCACTGGTGAGGTCACATCTGTAGTGCTGAATTCAGTCCTGGGCTCCCCAGTACAAGAAAGACACAGGTATACTGGACCGAGTCCTGTGAATGGCCACAAAGATGATCAAGATCTTGCAGCATATGTCATATGAGGAGAGGCTGAGGTTGCTGGGACTGCTTGTCCTGGAGAAGGCTCGGTGGGGATCTTCTCAATTCATATAAGAAAGGGGAGGGCAAGGGCAGGGAGTGAAAAGATGGAACCAGGCTCTTTCAGTGGTTCACAGTGAAAGGACAAAAAGCTATGGACATAGACTGACACAGAGGAAATTTCATTTAAACATTAAAAAAAAGAAATTACTATACAGTGGAACACTGCCCAAAGATTGTGGAGTCTCCATCTCTGGAGATACTCTAAACTTGATTGCACAAGGGCCTGAGCAAGGTGTCCCTTTCAGCAACATGTGTTTTGTGATACCATGTCAAAACAGGTTAAGTGAATAATGGAAAAGTTATAATTAGCAGGGGTTATTGTTATTAATCTTAAAATGTGGGGTTTAAAACCTTTTAAGATAAACCAATATAAGTGCATGTGTCATTCACCTGCTTTTGGAATGCAATTCTACTGTATTAGTAAAGCATGCTATTAGCTTCACGTTCATTTTCTGACTATGGCACCTTTCTCAGGGTTTTATTATTATTATTAATAATTCATATCAACTAAAAAGCTCTTACTGTACAAATATCAAATTTCAATAAAGGAGCAGGCATCTGATACTTAAATATGGTGCCTCTGATATTTAAATACAGGAAAAAAATGAAACAAACAAACAAAGCAAAATACAGAAACAATATCTTGCTGAAATAAATCATTAATAAACTTGGAGGCAAGCTTTGTATACTTCCTGTGAGTAAGAATTGTAGATGGAGGAGTTTCATTGTGTGGAAAATCATGCTAATGTAAGATGTTCAGAGTGCAGCTCATGACCTTTCATGGTGCAACTCATGAATACCATCTGCAGTGTGTCTCTCTCAGGACATCTACAATTTCCAGCTGGTGATGCTTGTTCTTGATTGGAATGGGTACAATCTCAGTCTTCAGCATTCCTCAGATGCTAAAATAAGGGCAGTGATTTTTAGGACTTCCAAAGCTCTTCAGGAGACTGCTTAGATTCGAAAATGTTGTAGGCAGGAACCACAAGATCTCCACAGCTGCAGACTGGAGGTGTTGCAAAAGGTTGCCATTTTGCTCTTTATCACTGTGTGCACATTTCATGTGGTTCTCCAGCTCATTACATGCTTATTGTAAGACCTCAGGACAGCAATATTTCACTGTATCTGCACTAATAACGTATGTACCAGATGTCAAGACCTACATTTATGAGTCCCATATGGCCAAAAAAATTACCCCCTTCTACTTCTTCTGTCTAAATGACAAAATATCCTGTCTTCACTGACACCAAGATGGCTGATTTCACAAGAACATTGTATTTCATAAGAAGTTAACAAGTCACCACATGCAAGGAGTAGCTCTTGTAATGTTTAAGGTACTTTACCAAACAGCACAGGAGGTTTCCCCTACCCTATCCTGTATATATAATTTACAGAAGACTTTGTTCTCTACTGTTGTCAAGGCAGAAGAGTTAAATAATACTAGATGTACTCACAGGGAAGAAAATGAAATAAGAAACCCTGTTGTCTAAATGTAGCATTATTTAAGCAGTTGCAATTATATTGACCCCAGTGGAATTTTTCTCACTTATATATACATTTCCTCTTGTAATCACATCGCTTAACTTGAAACAAAGATGGACCTAGATAAAGGAAAAAATCAGATCTGAAACTTTGGGAATGCTTGGACCAGCCTATCCAGGCTCTGCAGGAAGATCTGGATAGGCTGGACCGGTGGGCCGAGGCCAACTGTATGAAGTTCAACAAGGCCAAGTGCCGGGTCCTGCACTTGGGGCGCAACAACCCCAAGCAGCGCTACAGGCTGGGGGATGAGTGGCTGGAAAGCTGCCTGGCAGAGAAGGACGTGGGAGTATTGGTGGATAGTCGGCCGAATATGAGCCAGCAGTGTGCTCAGGTGGCCAAGAAGGCCAACAGCATCCTGGCTTGTATCAGGAACAGTGTGGCCAGCAGGACTAGGGAAGTGATTGTCCCCTTGTACTCGGCTCTGGTGAGGCCGCACCTCGAGTCCTGTGTTCAGTTTTGGGCCCCTCACTACAGGAAGGACATNTTGCGACAGGGGAGGTTTAGGTTAGATATTAGGAAAAATTTCTTTACTGAAAGGGTTGTGAGCCATTGGAACAGGCTGCCCAGGGAAGTGGTCGAGTCACCATCCCTGGATGTATTTAAAAGACGTTTGGATGCAGAGCTTGGAGACATGGTCTAGTGGAGGGATTGTTAGTGTTAGGTCTTAGGTTGGACTAGGTGATCTTGAAGGTCTCTTCCAACCAAAAGATTCTGTGATTCTGTGATTCTGTGACCTGGATTTTACTTTGACTTACTACAGAAAAAAGGGGGATGTGAAATATTGGTCAGGATTAGTGCATCAGTGGCAAGAGAGATTTTGGAGGTGTTCAAATCTATCCTCTAGACTTGGATTCTTATAGAAAACTTGATGATACCAGCCAGAAAGCTAACAAAATGTTGCTTTAAGGCAACATTTATTTATTCCGTATTTGTTCTTGCAGGAGAGGGGAGAGGAGTGGGCTTCATGTTATGCTTTTTAGTTTCTATTTATAGTTAAGTGACTCATGAGTTGGTGAAAATAACTTTTTCCAGTTGCTTTAAGACAAACTGCCTGGAGCATTCTCTAAGTAGCTTTCTTCTTCTTCTTCTTCTTCTTCTTCTTCTTCTTCTTCTTCTTCTTCTTCTTCTTCTTCTTTTTCCCATATAACATTTAAAAGATGGCCTGGGGTCTGCATCTTATTCATTTAAGACAGCATTGTTACACTGATCCTATCAGATGTAAAGATAAGTGTTTCCTATGATTGTGCTACTGTGTTAAGAAAAGTAACTTTTATGCCAGGATTTTCCAAGCTTCGGAGAGCTAGGTCTCTGCCAGCAGTCCAAGGCTGGCTCATTCAAAACTGCATGGAAAGATCAGCTAAGGAAGAAGTATACCACATAAATGTAAAGTTTATGTTTATAGTAAAACGTACTTTCAAAAAGCCACCAGGAATTACTTTCATACCAGAACAGAGAATCAGACTGATAACTGATTAGTAGAACATCTATTGCCAGAGGCAATAATCAACAGCCTAAAGATAAAGCACCTGAAAGGGTTTGCATTTGTATTTTACCTTGTTTCCATTTATCCCCATTAGCCTTGGGGTGCTAAGTAAGGCATGCATCGCTTAACTTTTCTGTAATTACATGAAGGCAAGGTTTTCATTTTCTTATAACAAAACAAAACAAAACTCAGTGCAGTGCTATAATGTCATTTAGTAAAAATTAGCAGCTAACAGAGATGCAAGAAAGGAAGTCCAAGACAAATACTAGAGATGCAAGCAAAGAAAGTCATCTGAGATGTGTTTCAGGTCAGATCAACAAATTTGTCTTTGTTCAGACCCAATGAACCCAAATTCTTAAGACACCTGGGTTTCTGACATTTGCAAAATAAATATTTACCGTATAGTTTTCTTTCTATCTTTTTTTTTTTTTTTTTTTTTCCTGGAACTTAACACTTAAATGATAAGAACAAGCTATTTTGTTGTTTTATAGTTTTTAATACATATAAGTACTATGAATTTTAAAATTGTAAATTTAGAACTTATTATGTCATGATGAACATCTAGAACATGTTATGTGGCTATGAAACATTTGCTGTTGTAACCCTGTTATAACTGAATTTCTTAATATACAGTAGCAAAAAATGGTCAATTTACCACAGACAATAATAAAAATCAAAATAAATTCTTGCAGGTATAGACTGTATTTGTACTTAGCGGTCACAGCCATTTCATTATCAGGCAAATTAGAAAAAAAGGAAATGTTTAGTCATATTAATCATAAACAACAGCCAAACTGTATCAGAATCAAAATACAACAGAAGTTTGCTTAGATTAGCAGTGTAAACCACGTAAGCAAATCTCTTTCAGCCTAATTCATAAATGAGAATTACTGTTGCTTAATCCTGGCACAAGTTCCTCTAATTCTCATGCAGGAGCTTTGGTGATAAGTAGGAACGGTGTCTTTGGCACAGTGATGCTTGTATACACACAGAGCATTGAACACTTGAATCAAATCATGGTCATGTGCTATTTAAAAATCACCCCCTAATGCCAGTTGTGATAACAACCACAAGATAGAAGCACTTTGCTATGGAGCAACAAATCATAAAAAGCATTTGTCCAAAGGCCGCATTTGTAATGTCAGTATGTTCAGCTGCTAGTTTGATTTACAAGCGATTGTGATTCTTCAGTAATGAGTCATTAATAGCAGCCTACCTTCAGTTCATCACAATGCTGTGCACAAAGCAATGAGGTTGTGCATAACCTCATACACGGGCATTTGTACTCAGAGCCTTCCTGAGACACTGTGGGGTCTGGAATAATCTCTCTTCTTTGGGCTTCTGCCAGCTGCCATATTTCTGCTGAACTGCAAAACTCTCCACGCTCTGTGAATTGTGACACCTTTCCAGTCAGGTAAATGATTACTATTATTTAATCATGGCCATTCTCAGGTCTAACTTATTTCTTTGACCATGATAAAGATGTATTCTGAGGTGTTGGTTATTGTGCAGATAATATTTCTTCTTTTAATAATTTGATACTGCTACTTATGTTACCTTTTTAAAATGTTTCTTTCTATTGCAAACATCTGCTTATCAAAGGATCTGATCTCCTTTAACATACGGACCTTACAAGTCTGCTATGCAGACAGTGTCACCTAAATCAGGGGAACATGGTGGGATGTCATATACTAAGCACTGAAATAACTGTCAAATTAAGATATATCTATATCAAACATTTTGAAGTAAAAGCTATAAAGTCCTTTGCTTGAGCAATGTTCCACCCACTGGGTATTTCTTGGCTCATTTTGAGATTACTGTATGACTGAAACTTCAATGGCTTATGAGAATTTACTAAAGAAATTGCTTGGCTGATGTTCAAACAGCCATCCTGTACCAAGGAGCAGTTGGCATCAAAGTATGTTATTTTAAACCTGTTAAAAGGAAGACATGTTGACCAGAGGTGGTTAAAATAAGACATGGAAACTTCCTTTTGTCTACCTGACTTTGATGATGTGTGATATGCCCTATATTTTAGCTGTGGCTCTGTTCTCTATGAAGAAGAGAAGTACCACACTGATTTTGTAAAAAAGCTCTCTTTGTGGTTTGACAATAATGTAATTGAGTCTGGCTATCTGCTGCCTGCGCACTTTCTATATACACCACAGCAATAGTCCAGCTGAGGGAGTTACATCAACAGAAATCTTATTCCACAAAATAAAACGGTTAGTGTCCTGCCAGCATATCTCCTTGCCTATACCAGCTCACGGTGGGGTTAGATGAACACCAGCACCAAAAGAAAAAGAAACAGCAGCAACAGAGCACAGCTGAGGACAGAGAAAGGGATTACCATTTCTTCTTTTGAAATAACTCAGTTAGATCAGCTCTGTCTGTCCTACTGATCAGAGGAGATTTTTTTTAATAGGATTTTATTGTATTGTATTGTATTGTATTGTATTTTAAAGCAGAAAATACATTTTCTGGTCTGTAACAGAACTTAAATTTGGCTGTATCATAATTTTCTAGTGAGACTTCATTGTGGCTTTTCAATATATAAAGGTGGCTTACCAAGGAAGCTGTTGATGCCTCTTCCCTGGAAGTGTTCAAGGCCAGGTTGGATGGGGCTTTGGGCAACCTGGTCTAGTGGAAGGTGTCCCTGCCCACGGCAGGGGGTTGGAACTGGATAATCTCTAAGGTCCCTTCCAACCCAAACCATTCTATGATTCTATGTGTGTTTGGCAAAAGGAAAAAAAAAAAAAGTGTTTAAAATAACAATTAAAAAAAAAAAAGCACAAACATTGCAAACAGGATTAAACCCATGCTTTTCATCTCCCAACTTTTCATTTTCCTATTATCCTTCTCCCCCACAACTCCATCCCTAAAATTCAACCAGTCGCATGCAGAGTTACGAGTCCACCTCAGAAGCTTAGATGTGATGATAACTGTGTCTGCTTTGGGACAGACAGCACTGGAAAGCCATCATCTAGGTTCCGTTCCCTGTTTCCTCCTAGCCTGTGACACTAGGATGACTTTTCAGATGTGCCTAGCACACTTTCTTCGTTTGGCTTTGTAAATTCATGACTGTGGATGTACAAATGAAAGGGATTTTTTTAGGATACAGAATTTCACTAAATTGTCCAAAAGCTGTAGTCAAGAAGAGCCGGACTTGTGTGAAATGGTCTACAATACGCCAGCAGGATTTATCTGTTCCAGTTCTCCTCATGGCACACGTAACTCGAGAGCACGCCCCAGGGTCAGCCGCCGGCAGGTCAGGAGGAGGCCGGGCCTTCCCTCGCCGTGCCAGGCACCCGGGGCGGCCGTGCTGGGCTGCCGCAGGAGCCTGTCCCCGCCCGGGGCCCGGCGAGGCGGCGGGCTCTAACCGGGCCCAGCCGAGGACACCGCGCAGCACAGCGGCCACCGCACTTCAGGGTACGCAGGAGGACTGCGGGGGTGGCACCGGCGGGCGGGACTCGCACGCCCCGACCCCCTGCGTCTCTCCGGGGCGCTGCGGGCACCCCACGGGCCCCCGCCGGCCGGTAGGGGAGGGCGG
>VXAA01005293.1:270473-323065 GCA_013399115.1 Anseranas semipalmata
CGGCCGGGAGCGCCTCGCTCTCTCCCCCTGCGCGGGGCAGCCGCGCCGGGCTGGTGCCGGCCGCCCGCCCTCCGCTCTCGGCTTCTTCCCCGCCGTTGGTGCAACTTTCCCGGAGCCCTTCCCCCGCTCCCTGCCCCCTTCTCCCGTCCTCTCCGCGGTGCCAGCGGCTTCCCCGGGCGTCCCCTGCCCCGCGCCGGGAGCTGGGCGCCGGTACGAATGGTCTCTGGGGGCTGCGCGCCAGCCGCGGCGGGGGCAGAGGCCGGGAGAGGCTCTGCGCTGCTTGTCTCGGCGGAGCTGCGTGCCCCCGTGTAGCTAGGTCTGTAAGCTGCTTCCTCGGTAGGCAGCCTTGTACTGAAATAAAGAAGTAGCGCGGTGCAGAGGTGTCTCTTTCCCTTCTCTTTCGAGTAGCGGACCGTGGACTTTATTGACAGATGAATTAAAAGGCTCAACTCTTGTTTAACTAAAACATTAAACACAACGTTACAGAAAGCAGTCGTGAGCTGGCAAGGGAGGAGAATGTGCAGTGGATCCAGGTTTGCAGCGAGGTACCTGTCGAAGTAGTCTGTATTCCTTTGGTTTAGAGCTTTTGAGGTTTTAAAGTAGGAAAAGAATATAGTTATTTTATACGTTTTTGGTAGGTAAGTGCTGTTACACCTTCAGTTATGTTTTTGCTCGAGCTGCTGACAGGCTGTGTAACTCACCTAACTTCTTTTTCTTTCCATTTTCTCACATTTAAAAGGGGTTAAGTGGTAGTGTAATAACTCCCGACTTTGTAAAATACCTGTATTTTACTATGTCTATATTATGTATATAAAAAGAATATAAAATATTCTTTATAATATTGTGTGCCCTGTAACGCAGGCTTAGAACCCACAGTGGTTCTTTGCAGGTGAACATAGCTGACAGGTCCTTTTCTTCTAACAAAGTTTTTTATTTTTTTATGTTTTTATCCTAATAGAATAATTTAGGGAGGAAGAAAAAACACAATAGAAACAGCTGGTTAATGTCTAAGCACAACTGTCTTTTTTTTTTTTANTTTTTTTTTTTAAAAAAAAAAAAAAAAAAAAAGCTTATGAAGGTAGTCAAGGTATGAGTTAACTTCGTTAGTACGCTCCCCCTCCCGGCCCAGCCAGAAAGCAGTTCTGTTTAGTAGGAAGAGATCTTTCTGATTTGTTGGCTTGCATAGTTGTCTGCGTGCAAAACAAGTTTTGTAACTTGCATTAAGCCTGATGTAGACTCTTCACAAGTTAATAGCTTAGTATTGTCATGTAATAACATCTAATCACTTAAGGACGGAGGAGGCGCCTGGTTTGTTGCAGGCCATTCTATTTCCAACAGTCCTGACCCTGTCACCTAGTAAGAGTGCAGAGTAAATAGCTAAATAATGAAGTCGCCTCACAGTACCCACAAATTATTAGGCCTACCCACAAATTATTAGGCCAGGACTCTCTAGATGCAGCCTGAGTGGTTCAGGGCATGCAAGCTCTGCATTTAAAGAGAATTTTCTCAGTG
Source organism: Anseranas semipalmata (assembly GCA_013399115.1). Lineage (NCBI taxonomy): Eukaryota > Metazoa > Chordata > Aves > Anseriformes > Anseranatidae > Anseranas > Anseranas semipalmata. The sequence goes on from VXAA01005293.1 coordinate 271,986, forward strand.
CTTTAAGAAAAGTGTGACGATATAGAAAGAGTTTTAGAATTTAATGAAACTTTGGCAAGCTAATGTTTAAAAACTGTTACTACTGGATGTTTTGTTTCTGGTTTTATTCAGAACAATGGCATAATATATAGGAGAGAGATTTTTTTCTGTAAGACCACAAGGCGTGTTGGCACTGTGTAAGTTGCAAAAATACCAGTTTGCTTACAGTTTTTTTTTTTTGTAGCCTAAAATTAGGTGTCTGTAAAATGAATCCTTAGGGGACATGAAGAACTTGCTCCTTAAGATTCAACTTATCGAAACAGAAGTTGTTATTCAAATATAACATAAATTCTACTTTTTAAAACTGCAGCCCCAGTGAAGTCAGTTGACACATGAGTATAAAGACTGCAAATCTTACTGCTTACATCAGCGATCAGTATTTCTGTAAGCCGTAATGGAAATGATATGTATGTTCAGTTTTGAGGTTTTTCACAAGAATCTTGTAAGGAAGTTTAGGATTTAAGGTATAATTACTGTAAACTTGCATGTTTTGTCTGCCAGTGGCCTGCTGTACAACCCTGTGACAATCATTTTGCTGTCAACAGCACTGGAATTATTTTAATTGTTTTGTGGTTTAGAAGGATCTCTCTGGGAAGTATCATATTTATCTGAAGTAAAGGCTGTCCTTAAATTCTCAGTTTTACTTCAGAAAATATGTAATCAGCAATAATGTCAAGAATCTTACAGTCTTACAGTGAGGCTTCGTGAGATGGCTGGGCAAATCTAACAACCTGATGCTGCTGTGCTGTGCTCCATACCACTCCAAAAAGTTGTCTGCTAAACTGGCAGAAATATATTAATTCTCTTTTACTAGGTTAGCTTTCTTCTTCATTAGTGAGCAAAATGACATGACCGGGCCTGGAGAAATGCTGAGTAGCATCCTGACAGGTGAGCCCAGCCTGTCTCCTAAATTTTCATGCTTTGTAATACTATCCAAGCCTGAGGCCTAGTGACATGATAGTGGTGAGGAGGAAATAACTTTAAACTGCTGTTGGTGCTTGAAACCTCATTTCTTCAATATCAGAATTTCCAACTTGGATGGATGTTAAAACATTTATAACCAATAACTAGGTGATCCTGGCTTCCAACTTCATCTTCTAAAAAGTTGTGTCTAACCATGTATCCGAGAAGAGCCTCATCATGTTTTTCTTAATAGTATATGGATCGAGAATTTTTTTTCTTAAAAGAAGTAAATCTTGTTTTGAATAATTTGTGGTTTTAATTCTGCCCTTTATTAGTTTTTTTTGCATCTCCCTGCAACTTGATGTTAACTACAAATTTAAAAAGCATACTATTCAGTAGTCCAAGTCATTAATGACAGTATTGAATATTGTTTTACCCAGTTTTTTTGAAATCCAGTCACACTCAAGTTTTCACAGTGAGCTATCAATAGGTACACTTCCGGGATTGTTCTTCAACTATTTTTGCTCCTAATATATAGTACCATATTTCTATCATATGCAAATAATTTGTATATTCATTTGCAGACAGAGCTGCAACTTGGCTTTCTCCAGCTCTTGTTGGAGTTCAGTGCCAAGAAGGGATGGAAGAGATTTTGTAGAAGAGGGAAGCACCTTTGGAGGACTGCGAGGATAGAGGGAGCTGCTGGAGTAAACTCTCCCTTGCATTTAATCTGCAGAGCTGTTGAGTCAGTTTTAATGCGAGAAAGTTACACAGTGTGTTTACACGTACAAAAACACAGTTCTCATGAGAATGTCATGAGTCCATTTAAAATCTTAATTAACATCAAAATAGGTGACATTTACAGTCTCCCTTCTATTCACAAGACTTGACCACTTGTTGTGGCTGGTTGACTTCCTTCCCTTCTCCCACCCTCAACAGTTTTTTTTATCTGATGAGAGAGAAGCCATCTCCTAGTAGCAAAGACATTTTTCTTAATTTGTTTGATATCATCAGTTAGTTGTCATCATTTCATAAACATTTAAGCTGGTGTAAGCCAGTACTACTGCCATTAGAAAGCTTCTGACCTGCTTCCAGACACTTATTTCTGCTTTTAGATCAGTCCAATATTTTTGCAAGTACCAGGTGAGGTAGTTCAGGGAGCTGCTGTGGCTTTTTGTTTGTTTGTTGGTCAGCTGAACATTAGTGACACCTGGATGCTTTTGGAACGGCATTTGAGTTAATTCAGGCAGAAGTTTATTACAGGAATTTTTGTAATAATTACAGAATTTCTCTCACAAGTGTGTTCCAGAGAGTTATTACAGTGTACAGTGATTGCATATCAGCATCCTTGTGTAAGTTGTGTATAGTGTCTCAGAATGGTAAGCACCATTCCGTCCTCGAGGTGTAGTCTTCCTCAAATTGGTTAACATTTACTTCATCTTGTGAATTTCTCCAAAGGAGATGATATGCAGTAATTCCTATCCAACATAACTTCAGTTTTTCCCATACTGCTCAAAGCTATGATGATCCTCAGATTTTAAAATCTCAAAGGGTAGAAGATGGCCTTGTTGGATTTGATTGTGTGGTGTGCACCAGTTGATAACTAAATATTAAAATACACAGTGTTTATATTATATAACAGAGTACTGTGCCCCTAGATTTTTTGTGTGTGTGTGAAATTAATTCCTTTCACGTATGGCTTAAATGCTTGGTATTGGTAGTTGGAAGGTTGCACCCAGTCAGGATCTAGGTTATGGATCTTTGTTCTAGTCCCTTTGTGCTCAGAAACCAGTCTAGCAACTGCAGTATTTATTGCTGTCACTTTGTATCTTCAACAGGAAGAGGTGAGTCAGTATGGAGCTATATAGGACCATGCAACTGACTGACTTCCTCTCGTTTCTAAGCGTGTTCCACCTCATCTTTCACAGATGGTGGTCTGTTCAGTGCTAATATGGACCAGCAGCAAGGACTCACCTGTACCACAAGAGTACTGCTATTCTACGTGCACCACGCGGTACGGTGGCTATTAGTCACCGACAGCAGTCTGGTATCTCCCATGGGATCCCACTAGGCAGTGTCCTGTAGGCCTAGTGTGGCTCCTCTGCATGTTGGTCCTGCCGTGCTGCACCTTCTCCCCAGAGCTGATGCGTGATACTTTCTCTGCAGGGTGCTCCCCAGTGCAGCCTTTCAAGGCAGATGAGAGGTTGAAAATGGGCGCTGTGGTAGAGCAGGGATTCTTTATCCCTTAGAGGAAGAGGAGGGAGAGGTACCACAGCACTGTGAGCAGTGGCTGTCACTGTGGAGTACTTTCCTCAGACACGTCCCAGCTTCCTGGTGAGATCAGCTTTCTACCGAGCAAAGGTTAAAACTCTTCTCCCACATACAGCCTTCTCAGATCATGCTCACCGTTTGTTAAAGAAGCTTAAAAGATTAGTAGTATCTTTTTTTTTTTTTTCCTCGTGTCAGCAGCATTGTGGTGGTGTCCCTTGCTGCTATCCTTACCCTTAATACTGTCTGCCTTGTGAAACATCTCGGAGCTCCCCGCATGGCTCTGCCTGCAGTGTTGATGTGCAGCTCTGGGATGAGGTTGGGGTGGTATTCTGTGCAGTATATGGATCTCGCTTATAAGATGATGATATTGTTCTGGCATCTTAACGTTACTATCTAGAATTGGTTGTGCTTGGGAGAAAAATAATGTGGAGTTAGTCATTCTGCAGTAAATTTGCACCTGTAGAGAAAGTATTTGTAATGCTCCTGTTCTGTTCTGCTTTCTGGATATTCAAAATAGACCCCAGTGTGAAGTGATGTGCTGTAACCATAGCCTCAAATAAATTTCTGCTGTGGTCAGGTGTGGTTACATCAACTCATAGTATTTATTTGTATGATAACCTTTCTGTATTGTAGTTCTTTTGAGAATCCCTGTACATGGCGGGGTGAAGTGCATGGTAGTGATGCATTATTCTGACAGTAGGCTTGATATAGTTTTTTTATTGACAGGGAGATGTGAAAGCTGAAACATTTAGTGTATTGTGGCAACACGTTGTCTCCAGTGAGACCTGGTGATCTGACAGATGCATTGCAAAGCTTTATTTACTCATTGCTGTTGTGGAAAGATTGTATGGATTTTGCTGTCTTATGAAATCAAGGCAGCAATTTGTTTCTTAAAAAAACCAACAACAACAACAAAAGTCAGTGGTTTTCAACTTTCAAAATGGTAATTGCAGCAGTGTTTCAGTTACAAAATAGTTTGTTCATCATCTGAGAGAAGAAAATGTTAAGCCTCACCTTCTCTCTTATAACTCCATTCTGATATTTATGTATTTCTCTGTGATGAAGTTTGAAAGGAAGTGAGTGAATGAGGTTCAGCAATTTGTCCTTGACAATTTTATCTATCTGAATTTCTCTGTAATTTTATCCAATCCTGTGAAATACCAGGGCTAATATTCTCTTTAATAGGTGCATCAGGAGCCAAGAGACAGTTGAATTTCTCACCTTTAAATAGTGTGGCTTTTAGGGACCATAACTGAAACCCCATTTAAAAAAAAAAAAAGTAAATTTTGTGTAGTATTTCGGAAGAGTCTTCAAAGTATGGATTGAGGTTAGTCGGTTGTTAGTGCTCTGGAAAGAGATTGTTTTGTGAGGTCCTTTTTCTTTTAATTACCAGAGGAATGTGGATTGAGTTTCATTTTTAGTGGGAAATATGCCTTAGTACTTTTATCTTAGGCTTCCCAGGATTCAGGAGAATTTTTCTGTTTGTGAGACTTGAAGTTTGTGTGTTGCTTAAGGTGAAAGTACTGGATTGATGCCATTGGCAGAAGCTTGCATGGTCAGTCATTTGACACCTTATTTAGGAAATGTTTGTTTTGCACATCAGGTATCAAAACACTCCTCCAGAGTAATGTTTCTTCTCATGTATATTTCCTTTCTTAGAAGTGAAACCACATACTATTATTTGCAACATAGGTAGTTCTGCTACTGCTGCATGTCCTGTTCTTAATTTTGGGGTAAGTTCTGGCTTCATTTGGAAAACTTGTCTGGGTTTCATTTGCAGTTTGCAGAAGTAAAATAAAATCTTGTTTTAACAACCAAACGTTTTGGGTCTAATTCAGTGTTGTCAGGATATTAAGCCGAATCTTACGTGTATATGGAAGAATACAATTTAGGTGGTGTCTTTTTTTTTATTTAAGAGAAGTTAATAGTTTTGTACATAACTGCACTTTGTGGTAGTTTGTGTCTTAAAGGAGAAAAATACCCACAAGTCCTAAAGATATTCTGTGTAGATAAACCTTTTGCCTGTGTAGAGTTCTGCCATAGCCATGAAGAATTCATGTGGATGTAGGAGTGACTGTAGGAAAAAAGCTAGTCGGAACAGAGATTGTGTGATCAGAAGACGTAAATGGTGCATGATTATACAATAAAATTGAAATGCAATAGTTACTTTTTTAAGATATAATGCTTTTCTATGTCTGCCATTCACTGGTCTAAGTTCAGTTTCAAATTAAATGAATTTTGTAAAGGTGGTGGAAAAACTATTCTTAATGTAACTGGGGGATAAGCAATCATCTTGGTAAGGAAATGCATCTTGTATTTAAATAAAACTGATCATATTAGAAGCTTAGATTCCTACTCTGATTTAGACTTGGAATGATTTCTACAGTCTCAGCTGTTTGATTCATGGCATGTAATAATTCAGGTTGGCACAACCGCTGGTTTAAAACCAGCGCTCAGATAAGAATAGCTAACGCTGTCCCTGAAGTATCTGATTCACTGTGTAATTTTGGGTAGAAAAACACCACTGCTCAGAACTGCTTGAAAACAGCAGACTGAAACATCTGTTAACAGAGGCTGGATTAAACAAAATCTTGTTTCACGGGCTGAATTTCACCAGGTATGAAAAGGTAAAATGGCGTTCTTTTTTTTTTTTCCTGACAGGAAAAAAAAGTACATCTGCTGACCACTGAGGAAGGCAGCACGTGCTGCAAAAAGCAAACACTATCCTAATCTAGTTGTGACTCAAATAAAAACAGCTCAAGCCTTTTTTTTTCCTTTAGTACTAATCAGTTTTGAATGCTTATCTAATTGTAGTTCAGTGCACTTGGCAATGCTATAGATAGCATTGATATATGCTTGTAATGCTCTGTGTATTAACAGAGACGGTAGATAAAAACAGGTATAACTTTATTTGACCATTTTCAAAAATATACAATCTTTTAAGTCCTGTTTAGGGGAGGAAAAAAAAATCCACCTGAATTTAATTCAAAGCATCTCAAGCTGATATGCATTTAGTATTACTTAAATCTGTGTACAGATTTGCATATAATCGGGTAGAAATATGGGGTTAATATTGAAGGGGACACTAACTAGCACGTTGTAGACTACCTAGGTTTCGAAAGCTTATCTCTCTCAATTCTATGATGATTTACAACCTTCTTTTCCTTTCTTGTTTATCCTTGTAGTTGGGACTTTTGGTTAAAAACATTTTGTCTACAAATAGGTAGACAGCAGTCGGTGGATGTTAAGAACAGTCCATCTCAGAATCTTTTAAAACAGTTTTTAAATTATACCTTGGCTGTAAGAGACAAAGGTGCCTGTTCAGTACTCCTCTATTCGTTTTCATGCTCCCCTGCAAAGCAAACCCGATTCTTTTAGCCCTTTAGTTGTTTTATTTAGGTCATGTAACTGTTATCTAGATTATTGCATTTGGGGATTATGCTTTAAGATAAATTTAGAAAAAAATACATACGGGGTCTCAACGAAAAGTCTAGATGGCATGTAGGCACAGTACAATAATTGCTTTTTGTTTTGCACACAGCAGTCCTATTGGTACAGTTCACAACGAGCAGTTTCGTTTTTGCAGCAGTACCACATTTTTGACCCTAATATTAGAGAGCTGCTAGATTCTGTCAGATCCTTTTCTTCATTACTGCTGCCTGTTTTGCTGCACTTGATATCCTTTTTGAAGTGTATTGCTTTCTGCTTTGTTAAATATCACCGCTGATTTCTTTGGACCTTTTTCTAGTCAATTATGCTCAGAATTCAAAATTATCATGACCTTCTAAATTCTTGCTTCTCATCTTTGTTTGTTTTTGTGTTCCTGTTTCATAAATACTGTCTACACACATTATCAAATTGCTAATGGAAATACTGTTGTCCTAGGGAAGTGGGAATGAAGTAGACTAATTTACGTTTCCTATTATCTATAAAAACATTTATTGCAATCCTATTTGGGGAAAAAAAAAAAAAAAAAACAACTTAAAAACAGCATTAGATTGCAAGTGGCCAAAGCTTTAAAACACGGTAAGTATGGCAGAGGCTGTGCCCGAATGAAATGTGCCCTGCGTCATGTGTACCACAGCACTTGTCTCTGGGCAAGAGCATTGAGCAAGGCTGGTGAAGAATTGACCAAATTGAGTTGAATTCATATCAATACAGAAATCTGGAATTCATTCAACGTTGTGTCAGTGTGATGACAGTATTAACGAGCCATTTGTGTGCTTGTATGTGTGTCTTCGTATTTTAGTGGTTACTGTACTCAACACAATTTCCTCTTACACCCTGATTCTAGGAAGAAAACAACTTGCTTGATGTTCATCATATCTAGTACATGAACACAGAAAGAATCCAGTCTTAGTAAGTTGGAAACTTTATATCATCTAATAAAACATGATGATGATTTGTTTGGCAGGAGTAAAGGCTCATAGCTTTCCTAAATGAAGTTATATTATAAGCTCTCTGTGTGAAGTTTCTGGCAGAGTTTCCTCAAGAGAGACACGTCACTTCTAAAAGCAGATATCTGCTGCTCTGTTGATTGAGGCTAGTATTATTATATAAAAGAATATATGCAGTAGATAAGTGGATGTATATTCTGAGTTCGTCAGATTTGCATTGCGTCTGTCATCCCCACACAAGTTAATCAAGGAGTGGAGCAGCAAATCAGAAATCCACTGAAGACTGAAACTGACTGGTTTAAAAAAAAAAGTAAAGTTGGGGAAAGCGCTTTTCTCTCTTCCTTTTTTTGTAAGCTGCTGTTTTCTATTCGTTTCTTCTACTTCTGTTATGTTAAGCTATGTGTAGTGTTTTGTGCTGCCATAGAGGTTGCTACTTGGAAAGGCTTTGGCGCTGGATATCACATCATCTGGAAATTGCCCCTGCCTTGGAACAAAATGCAATCCACAAGGATGGGTGGAGGAGAAAAATGCAACTGGTAACCTCAGCTCCTCATGTCTTCCCACATATCCACTCCCTAGTACTTTGCAGCCAGAATAAATAGCTCTTTTCTGCATGGATGGACATGCAACTCCATGAAGCGAGCTGGTCAGTGACATGCCAGCATTCAAAAAAGATTTATAATCTGTAACTTCTTGACTTCTCCAGTTCAGTGAACTGTCTATCTTTTCCTTCCTGTTCCAGAGGGGTTGGGTGACCCGTGCACTGGTCTGTACTGAAGGAAGAGTTTCTAAACTCACTGATGTGGCAGAACCAACTTCCTGCCCACTTGCTGTTTTTCTACTGCTTTTTTTTCAGTGAGTAGGTCATATTCTGCCAGTTCAGGGAGAACTTTCTGCATCTGTTTAGCTAACAAAGCATTCCCCTCTTCTATTTTTTCCTATTCAATATTTCAGTTTTACATACTGGAATTCTATCATCTTACTGAGTCAGTGTGGCTGGCTACCTGGTCTTGGCTGAAGGTTAACGTCATCCAGACCTTGCAAGAAGAAACACTCTTCAACAGGTATGTCTTCTCTTCACAGCAAACAAATCTGTGCTGTTAGTGCTGATTGGGATCATAGGAAAAGGGCAGCATGCTCTTCCAGCCTTGTTAGAAGCTGCACAAGATTCCTTTTGATAAAGTAGGAATATGAGGAATTTAGTAGACTATATGAAAATCACAGTGGTGCTCATCTTGTGGATGAATGCATGTGCCACGTACAGAGATGTGACTGTGCTGTTTCTAATTAGAATTTGTTCTATTAGAACACTTAGCTGGTAGATGTAAACCTGCAGTTCTTACCCCTTCTTCCAGTGTACCATCCTGGGAAATAATAACTTCCTTTCTCTTGAAGCAGAGGAAGACCAGCATCTGAAAGCACTGGTTTTACATTCTTCTATGGGTAGCTTTTTATTTCAAGGCACTCGATACTGCATGTGAGGGATTTCTTGGTGTCTTTCCACCATCCCAGTTTTATACCTTGACTGATGTACCACTAAGTTCTGCACTGAGAAAACAATCTGAAGAAAAAGAAAATCCATTCTTCACAATCGTGCACTTCCAAAAATTCCTGTTTTTGTAACTTAGATCTGTTGGTCACTTCTGTTGCCTGTTTCATGGTGCTCTCCCTGGCCCTTGTGTCTGTAAAGGGTTCTGCTTTACTCATCAAGAATCTGCCTATGGATCCTGTTATAGGCTGCACCTCCTGCGTGCTAAATATGGTAAATAAGAGCCTTGTTGGACTGCTCAACAGAAATAAATTATATAACATAGTAATGAAGTAGTTACTTATATTGTCAGACATTTGTCAGTGAAGAAGATATTGTTGTAATTCTAATGTCCCTGCTTGATTGGAATGTTATGTCAAAGAGGATAAAAATAGTCGTGGTGGTTTTTTTTGTTTGTTTTGTTGTTGTTTTTTTAGCTCATTTCTAAAGCGTTTGAAAGAATGTTGTTGCTACTGGTTTTGTGCGTGTGAGTCTGAGCTAGCTCAGTTTTGGTCTTGTTTTTCTTTAAAAAAAAAAGATTGTAAATTAAACACTATTAGAAATTCCTAATCCATTTTATATCATTTCTGAATTCCTAATGAGCTCTAATGCTAAAGATGCAGAATGATGGTCTATGAGCATTCCTAATGGCTAATGGCTGTTCTTTAAAAAAAAAAAAAAAAATGGAGTAAGATAATATTGTATTAGAAAAGGGCATCTTGGTCATAAGTTAACTTCTCTTGCACTTGGAAAATGCCGTGCAGTATACGTCTGTCCTGTAGTGTTCCTGTATTTATTCTATAGATCAAAACTCATCTTTTTTTTTTTTTTGTAGTAATATATGGTATACTGTCACTTATGAAAAGAGTAGCAATGAAACTTTTAGAATTCCTTTCATGTTGTGGCATTATCATTTTTATGTTTTCCTAAATCAAAGAAACATTTCAAATTTAAAAAAAGAAAGAAAAAAGAAGCACCTTATCTGTAGAATATTTGCTGATTGNTATAGATCAAAACTCATTTTTTTTTTTTTTTTTTGTAGTAATATGTGATATACTGTCATTTATGAAAAGAGTAGCAATGTAACTTTTAGAATTCCTTTCATGTTGTGGCGTTATCATTTTTATGTTTTCCTAAATCAAAGAAACATTTCAAATTTAAAAAAAGAAAGAAAAAAGAAGCACCTTATCTGTAGAATATTTGCTGATTGCAAGAAATGATGGCTGGGATCAGTGGTGGATATGTTGAGATAAACGTATTCTGCAGTCAAGGTTGCATGATGTGTTCATTATGTGTTTTTGTTTATAGTCAAAAGAGGGAACTATTTTTTCTGTGCTGACTTAAAACACTCTTGTGGTTATTCAAACTACAGACAGCGTTTACTTTAATGTTGATAAATTTCCGGGGGATGGGAGGGGAGAGATGAGAGCTTACAATAATTTTATACATTAACTTTTAAACGAGTTTGTAATATCAGTTGGTCACTAGTTTTAATCATTTGCCTCGTTACTTGGACATGTTTCCCCTGACATCAGGGTAATATCGCTGCAGAAATGGAAGCAAGATGAATATTGTGGATTCTGCTTGTGCAGGCCTACAGAAGTAAGGCATTGTATACCATATGTAAAATGCCCTGCCAGGTTCTTTTTAGCTTTTTATAAGATAGACAAATACTGGTCTTCCACCGAAAGAAGATATAATGGCTGTAGAATATAGAATATATGTGGATATAAATATAATGGATATACTATGTCCATAATATGCTATGAAATTTCTCTTGTAGTATAGCCTTAGCATACAAAGACGTCTGCTCTTCAGTTCTTACATTGATATTTATTTTTCAAATTTTCACAGAGTAGAAATATTTCTGTACTTGTATTTGATTTCTCATGTCTATTTCTCTGTTGAGCTTTTTTTTTTTTTTTTGAATAAACTTTAAGCAACACATCATAATGTTGGCTTTTTTTTTTTTTTTTGGCAAAGAGGATCTGGCCACAAGTGATTATACTTACAGATACTGATTTAAATGAAGGCAAAAGGTTTTTGTATAATATCAGGTTTTCCTCCCTGGCATAGGCTTTGAGAACTACATTGGGGTTTTGGTGATCTTCTCAAATGATTTGTGTTTCCTGACTTATGATGATAATGTTTCAAATAATTTCTAAAGATAGTATTTTTAGAATCATAGTATAGGGGTGCACAGCATTAGGGATGCTGCTGGTTTTGTGATAGGTGCATGTGGGACAGCTGTGTCAATTAAAATGATGGTTTCTTACACGTTTTCAAGTTCAGCCTTAGTGTAGGTGATCCAACATCACTGAATGCTAAAAGATTTTTTCCATATTAAATGCAAGCGTTTATGCAGTAAAATGCAAATTCAGAAACATTTTTTTTTTCACTATTACAGAATGTTACTTGTCTGAATGCCTCATAGTTCTGAAAGTAACCAAGAGCTCTTTCTTGCTTATGGTCATAAGACCAGAGGAAGTGAAAGAGTATGCTACCTGAACTGTTCTGTTCCCAAGCAAAATCTAATTTCAGTTCATTTAAAAAAAAAAAAAAAAAAAGTTTACATTCTTGATCTACCTAAATATTGTAAAATAAATTACAGTGTTTCTAATGGATCTGTGATATGTCATCATCAAAGGTTACTGTGTTTGCCATACCTGATTTGCTTGGATACCACGTCAGTGCCGGCAGTGCCCAGTGGTCGGCTTCTTTGCTTTTGAATCGCTTCTTGAATCAGGAGTGAGGGGAGGCTTGAGGCAGAAGATGTCCAGACTCGGTGCGGTATGGGCCTGGTGTGGCCAAGGTCAATGTCATTGTACAGAGCCAGCGGCAGCAGAGGTTCTGCAGACTTGGTGCAGCCCAGGGGTTGCTGAAGAGAAAGAGGTGGTGGTGGCATTTGAGGAGAGCCTGTGTAGGTTGTGGCACCTTTTTACTTCATGCAGTGGCAAGCTCTTCTAAAGACGAAACTTTTGGGTGCTTACGTGGCCTTTGCTCATAGGCAGTGGTTTTCAGTTTACTCTGAAATAGCCAATTCTAGGGTAGTTGCTTCTGCCACCGTTGACCATAACGTGAATCTTCTGGTTGCTGCTACAAGTGACAGATGTGTTACTGCATTTCTGTAATATATGGATCTTGCAGTTCCATTGAATGCAGTTTATGCAGTATCCCAAAGGACAAAATGCTTAAATCTTTTCTCTCCAAAGTATGGTTTGCTATGTTAGGTTACCAAATAGCAACTTAACATCCAAAAGTAACTAGGATTTTGGAGCAATGCAGATAAATTGCTGGCTTTTGACATGTAGCTTTAAGAAATAAAAGACTGCTTAGATACAGAACTGTTAAATACTTATGTCACAGATTAAAGGGTTGAAAGCGAACAGAATTTGAAGTAGATTTAATGAAATAAAAGTGATGGCTTGTTTCATGGAGTAGCAGATGAAAGTGGTACATCAGAGATCCATCTTGAATTTTCTTTCCTTTACTGTGAGTGTGAAGAGTTAGCTATTCGGGACAATCATCGTTACTGGCTAGAAAATCCATGGTGTTTTTACAGTTAATATATCACAAAAATGCTGATTTGACTGTAATTACAATGGTGTGCCTTTTTTTCCCCCCCATAGGTGGCTTTTTTAATGCAGTAGTGTCGTTACCTGGCTGAAGACTAAACATGAGAATAGCAGGTAAGCACACTCGCTGAAATCAGACTTTTTATCATTTGTGAAACAAGCTGTAGGGAGCATTAACAAGTTGTGACAGTAATATAAGGTTTTAAAGTAAACATAACTGGCAGAACAGGCATTGGTATTCCATTTAACTGAAACCTGTTTTGGAATTTGGGATGGTCTAAGAACAAGCAGCTGGTTACAACACTTACTTCAGCTGGTCTGCAGTGACTGTTTAAGGTGTCATGACTTGGTCTACTTTGGCTGCTAATTCTGAAAGATGATGAAGGAATACGGAAATGGTGAATTGATGGCTTAAGCAGTTTCTTCCCTGCCCCATACTGCAACTAAAAGTGCCATGCGCTTCTATAATAAAGTGTCTGCAACTTCCTGAAGGGTTATGGGGAGGTTGAAAGCTCTAAAAGCCTTTTAGTAGAGTTAAGTTGCTTTAGTACAGTGTTTGAGAAACTGATTTGACTTGACAGAAGGTACAGTGGTTATTAAAAAATACTACTACAAGAAAGTATTATATTAGACACTTCCTAGCAGTAGAATAGCCTGTTACATTTGTGTGGCAATGGAGCCATTTTGACATTCAGACACATTACACTTTAATCAAAAGTGGTAGTTGTGTTGCAGAAGGAACAGCTGTTGGCTTTCCTAAGAGACAGGGACACTTTCTTCTCCAAGAGGGTTGCACATTAACCTTATTGATGCATGAAACTAGTCCGGATTTTTGTCACTATTTTTGAGGTTGTTGTTAGTCAATGTACTTATGGAACCTCAGTAAGTGTAACTGGGAGCAACCTGTTAAAGCAAAGCTGGTGAAGAATTGGGAGAATGCTGCGATTTTTAGATTGCCAAATCACCTGGAAGATGACTTTCCCAAACCTCTTTTTGTCTTCCAGCTAACTACTTTTGTTACTAAAACCTATGGACAAAAAGATATAAAGGTTGATTTAGAATGTTTAACCTGTAACAAACAGGCTTGTTTTGGTTCAAGTACTACAAGAATATTCAAGGAGATTTCTTACCTCCCACTTAGAGGGAGCACTTAAAATTCAGTTGAAAGGGTCAGAATATAGGGTGGAGAGGAACGTTAATGCTCGCACTGAGTACTCGTTCATCTCGCCTACTATCTGCTGAAACAATATGCTCTTCAAGTACCACTTGCTGTATGACTCATCCCAAAATCTGGTACCATCTTGTCTTTTTGAGCAATGTTGCTTTGAAGCCCTTTTTTCCACTTCTTAATTTATGTTCACATCATCTGTTTTCTCTACTGCTTACCTGTGGCTCACTTCCCTTCAAATGCAATCGTCTTTGGAGTTCCAGCATAATATTTTTAAATTAAGTTTGTATCTGTGTTTTCCTACATAATATGTATATTCACATACGTGAAATGGGAGAGTGGGAGAGGAAGTCCAAACTGCAAGCAAACAGAAAGTCATGATCTTTTTTTCTTTCTTTTCTTCTTCTCTCTCTCTCTCTCTCTCTCTCTCTCTCTCTCTCTCGCCTTTGGAAGGATTGATTAACATCTTTCATCCTTCCGAAGGCTGAGTAATCTGGCTATTTTAAGGTTTTCTGAACAGCCTAGTTTAAGATTTGCAGGAGTGCATTTTTTTTTTCTGAAGTTTATTTGGCTGGCCATCTGAGAAACAAGCATGCTGTAGTGTTGCTTCTTCTGAACAATTTAACATACCGAGATGAGACAAGAAGATGGGATTGATCAGATGCTTCCTTACCTAACTTCTGCTATCAGACAGTCATTAATTTACAATAATCTAAGAGCAGAATATTTTGTAAAATATATTGCAAATGATGTTAGAAAATGGCAGGGTTCATGGCAGTACCACATACACGAGTTTCCATTTCAGATTTGAATTGCTGTGGTTGTGTGCTTCCAGCTTATTTTTCTAGGAGGTGGCTTGACTGCTCAGCACTGGAGTAAGTTAGGTTTGTTACAACTTCAAGCCACCTGAGACCATAACATATTAAAAGGGGAGGGGTGAGGTACTGCTTTTTATGACTTTTTAAATTAGATATTTAAAGTTTTCTAACTCTTGTTGAAGGCCAGTAATTTATTTTTTTCTTTAATGTAATGTACATTATATCAACAGATCCCTAATCGCTCAGTCTGGCTTACCTCAGTTTTAAGGTATATTTCAATCTGAGGAAAAAAAAGAAAGGGATTATTTATGAACAGTGAGAAACAGGTACACATGAGTAAGAACAGGGAAGTGGGATGGAGGGAGCAGGACTTTCCCTTTGGACAGCAGCCACTAAAATCAGCTTAGTTCATTTTGTTAAGCTGGGTTTCCACTGAAGAGTCTGTGGTTTCTCCTGGTTGCTGAGGCGTGTTGGTAATCTGTGATGTCAGATAAGCATTAAGCTTGGAGAAACAAGGTGAGTTTTCATGGCTGAGAGCAGGGTACGTGTCTGGTGTAGCAACCTGGTGAAGTGGCTCAGTTGAATCCTACATTACAGTGTTCATCTCTTGCAGATTACTTCTGCTTGGTGAGTCCACAATTCCTCATCCTGTTTCTGAGTTCCCCTTGATATCACCTGATCCACACTTCTCATGTAGTTAATTTTGATAAACTTAATACTATCATTTACAGATAATTTTTTAAAACTGTTTTTTTTTCCTCCACTTCTGAATAGGTGCTGCAAAGTTGGTAGTAGTCGTAGCAATATTTTTATTGACATTTTATGTCATATCTCAAGTGTTTGAAATAAAAATGGAAGCGAACTTAGGACACATATTTGGTAAGTGATAACTCTGTTTTCTGCAAACATCTGTTAATGTTTATTTGAGCCATAATCATGAATACCATATTCTTTTACTGTAAGCTTGACTTAGGTTCATATACTTAAGAATTTTGTGTTTATTTTTAATGTGTGTATTTTAATATTGTTATTTTCCCTATGAAATATTTAACCTACTTTCTTGATCAGTTTAATCCTCTTGCCTTCCAAGTATGCATAATTTTTTTTACCCAGTTTTTCTGCTTAGTAGTACTTACAGTCAGTCTGGGTTCGTAAACTACGTGACTTGAATGATGTCTCTGGAATTCTACAGTCTGCCTTTCTGTTGCTTAAGCAGTTAAAAACCTGTGCTTTAGGTGGGATTTTTTGTTTGCATAGGTACACTACCATGCACAATAATCAAAACATTTCAGATGCGCTGAGTTTTATGCAGAAAAGAATTACCAGCTTAAATGATTTAAAATTCAGGGTATATCTTTTGAACCAACTTTATCTTGAAAGGAACTTTTCATTAGGAAAACCCAATTTTAGGCACATGGATAGGGTTCATGTGGCTTAACTCCAGATTACTACAGTGTGGGCATGCATCTGAACCAGTCACCAGGGGCATCATTAATAATTATTGAAGATAAGAATTACAGATGAATTGTAGATATGTGGGTGATGTCACTTGTCCTTTCCCATCCTGAGAAAGGTAGTTGTGAATGATTGGGTTCGAGTACACTTGAACTGCAGAATTCCAGTGTTGGATGAAAGGAATTGCATCCTGGTGAAGGTTCTGATTTGTAGCACTTATTTTTGACTGGGTAAAATTGGGTTGTAAGAAAGGAATTAATTTCACTTCAGCTCTCACACCTCTACAGATCGCTGGTTGTTTTGAGTTTGTATCTGCATGGTTCTTTATTTTAATCAGTGATTTATAAATTAAGGTAGTGCTTCTAAATGTGGTCCCTGATGATTTTCATTTTTCTACCACGTAAAGTTTAATATTTTACATTGGAGCATAGTGTTCATTTGTATTTAATACTTCATTTCAACCAGTCTATTTTTATAGAAGTACAGAAAGGTTTTAAATTTATAGGATATTTTATAGCAGATGACATTTTAATAGTAACATCTTGTAAAACTTTCTTTTGCATTTTAGCTAGATCAGCATTGGATGCAGCTGCACGCTGTGAGTATTCATATGCATGTGTTACTACTGTGACTTGCTTTCACTAATAGCAGAAAGAATGTTGGATTTATATAGTTAGGAAAGTCTTAATTACACTTTAAATGCAATCAGAAAGTAATTTTCCTCTTTGCCTGATTTTCCCAAATTCCTGATTTTCTTCAAAATCCTGTTTTATTTCCTTCCGAAAGCT
This sequence comes from Anseranas semipalmata, assembly GCA_013399115.1. Lineage (NCBI taxonomy): Eukaryota > Metazoa > Chordata > Aves > Anseriformes > Anseranatidae > Anseranas > Anseranas semipalmata. Next base: position 288,928 of record VXAA01005293.1, read on the forward strand.
ACAAAACCTCCAAGATACAAATGTGGGATCTCTAAAGCTTGTCCAGAAAAGCATTTTGCATTCAAAATGGCGAGTGGAGCAGCAAATGTAGTTGGACCTAAAATTTGTGTAGAAGATAACGTGTAAGTATTTTTACCTGTTGTTTTTGAGTATCTCTTTCAACTGTTGTCTTGGATCACTTTGTGCACAAAATCAGTAATTTAAATGATTCTTTGTAGGTTTTGTTTTGCCTACAGTATGACCACATGGAAAAAATTATATTGCGTTATAAATTAATCTCTGATGAAACACATTTAATACTGTGCAGTAAGTGCTGAAATGTATGCTATTTCAATACATGCAAGGTAGCGTACGGTTTATTTTAGGTTTAGAGACTTATGGAATAGTCAGACTTTGTAAAGTCAGATACAGTTTTGCCTCCAAGTAACTTGTTCTTGTGTCAGTAATTGTAATTCAGTGAACAACTGTATTTTTAAGTAATTACTCTTGATACTTCTAATTGAATGTTATCAGCTAAAACTGCTGTTGATTGTCTTTTGCAAGTCATCTTTTAAACGGTCTGTTTCTAGAGTACCAGTGACAGAACATATTTTCCACTTTAATGGATGACTTCAAAAGGAAAAAATAATATTTTAATGATCAGTAGTTAGCTACCATCAGCACAATTAAATAAAGTCAGTAAACTGAAAAATTTAACTGTGAAATGAATCATAGAATCACTTATGATCTTGAAGGTCTTTTCCAACCTCAAATCCAACTGTCAACCTGACCAAGTCTCATCACTAAACCATGTCCCTTAGTGCCACATCCACATGTCTCTTAAGTACCTCCAGGGATGGAAACTCCACCACTTCCCTGGACATCCCATTCTAATGCTTGATAACGCTCTCCCTGAAGAAGGTCTTTCTAATGCCCAAATGCACCTTCCCTGGTGCAACTTGAGACAGTTTCCTCACATCCTATTGCTTGTCACCTGAAAAGAAGAGACCAACACTCTCCTCACTAGAACCTCCTTTCAAGTAGTTGTAGAGAGCAATGAGGTCTCCCCTCGGCCTTTTCTTCTCCAGACTAAACCCCAGTTTCCTCAGCCACTCCTCATAAGTCTTGTTTCCTAGGCCCTTCACCAGCTTCTCTGGTCTTATTTGCACATGTTCAACCAACTTGGTATCCTTCATGTAGCAAGGGACCCAAAACTGAACACAATATTTGAGGTGCAGTCTTCTCAGTGCTGAGTACAGAGGGACAATCACTTTCCTAGTCCTGCTGGCCACACTATTTCTGATGCGGGTCAGGACACCGGTGGCCGCCTTGGCCACCTGGGCACACTGCTGGCTCATGTTCAGCCGGCTGTCGAGTGGCACCCCCAGGTCCTTTTCTGCCGGGCAACTTTCCAGCCACTCTTCCCCAGGCCTGTGCCACTGCATGGGGTTGTTATGACCCAAGTGCAGGACCTGGCACTTAACCTTGTTGAAGAAAGGAACTGGCTGAAAAGTGAGTCAAGTCCTGTATTTCTAATAACAGTATTTTTAACACAGTATTGTTAATAATATTATGTCTAATGTATTTAACTGAATATCTTTCAGTAATCCCCATAACCTGAATATTAATGTTTATTTTTAGGCTCTTTGTTTCTTTGCTTTTAGGTTGCTACTGCTTATTGTCACCCACCGCATGTCACTTTGTATAATACAATCTATCCACTCAATTTTGAATGTCACATGGCAGGAAAGATGTGCTGTTAGCATAGTCAGAAGTAATAGATATATTTTTCAAAATCAGTCACGCTAATCAGCCTTTGCCTTCCATTTGCATTTAAACTACTCCAGTTTAGCCGTTTCTCAGCCCACGCGATGTAAGTACAGTGTGGCACAGATAGCACATACAGCAGTCAGTGCTAATAGAGCAAATGGCAACTTTTCTGTGAACAGCATCACCCCATGTAATCTAGTAGATACAATAAGTGATCAGTTAGTGTTTAGATCTATAAGACCTGTAAGTATTATATTCTCCATCACTTTATTCTCTAATTAAAGTAACATTGTAAAATTAATCTGATGTGATCAAAAAGAGAAGACTATTTCCAGCTGCTAGGTTCTTCTCTTCATTCTTAGCATTCATTCCCTTTACGACCTTGGACAATCTTATCCAATCTCCCTGCAGAGAGATTTTTGTTCATGTTATGAAACTTGCCAGCTTTTTAGCCAGGTTGCTAGGAAGCTTAATATCTGCAAAGACTTAGGGTGATTCACTGATTAAAAGTTATGAGAGTGCAAGTAATATTTTAACTTCAGGATTGTAGGCTTTTTAAATGTCTTGCTTACTGATTAACTAAGGAGAGATTGTTGTTCATATGCAAAAAAATATGGATATTTCACTGAAGAAGGTGATGAAAATAAAGTAGTGACTGGCAAGAAATCCTCTGTTCTTTTAATATTAGTGCACAGCTTAGTACACAGCTATTGGAGTCTTAAGTTCTGTTTCAATTGGCAAAAATCTTTGCTAATTCCTTCTGAGGAGGATTTTTAATGTCTACTGAAGTGTCCACCGGAAAATTTGATTAATTTTATATGATCTCCCGCTTTGCTCATAATACATTTGATTTCTCTTTCAAAAGCTAACATTTATTGATTGTGAATTTTTGTAAGAATTCTAAAACTGATGAACTACTGCCCTCCTGTGAGAAAACATTCACATTACACCCAGTAGTATTTGTGGCAGCACACAAGCTCAGGTGTGTAGTGTCTCAGAACTGTGAAGGAACTTCTTTTCTTTTTGGTAGCTCTTTTTATAGTGATGTTTTTTGACCTCAGTCCTGCAAAATGTGTTTTTCTGGTTAAGTCAGGATTGCAGAATTTTAATTGATATTCTTTGTACTTCCAAGACAAGGAGGCAGGAACAAGGTTTCGTAAATTGTCAATAATGTTTACAGTGTAGGTTTTTGCTCTGTGTTAAACAAAGGTTTCCTTTGATTTGAGAATACTGAAGCTGCTGATATAATTCAGAGTGCATTTAAATGCTCAGTGTTTCCTTTTAACTGTTTTTGTTTTGTTGTTTTTTTCATTTGTCTTCAGTCTTTGTTTGCCATATGTTTCTGTTGCTTAGAATTGATGTCCAGACATGATGTGAAAATGCTGTGATCACAGAAGTAATGATCCTCCAGTGGCTAAAATGCTTCTGGAATTCCCTACTACCTGAAACCGAATTCTGTATTTTAGCAGAAAATTGGAAGTCCTCTTCTAATCAAAAATATTTTGACAGATGATATGTTGGAGGACTAGCAGAAGAATATGACTATACTGTATGACTATACTGTATGACTACTACTACCTTAAAACCGAAGTTGCCATACTAAGAGTTGCCATCAACTGGTAGTCTTTCACTGCCTCTCTGAAATTGCTAATACTGAGTCTGTTCCTGATACAGTGTTGTCTATTTGAATTTGATCTAAATTTTGGCATGTGTCTTCATCCTGGGTGCAAAAGACAACATCAGAGAGGAAGGTTCTGTCATATTTTTGTGACAGAGCATTTCTTGTTTCTAGCTTATGAGTAGTGAATTACTATGGGAGAGCTGATGTTGCAGTTGTATGTGCAGAGATGCAGTCCTTCCAAAGCATTGCTTAGAACAGTTGCTCAGACATGATCTGAAGATCATGGGGTCACAGAAGAAATGACCTGAAAGAAATTTTGAAGATAACAGGGTTGTACAAGCTTGCCAGCCTCTTCTTGGAGCAAGCTAGGGAAGTTGAAGCAACCCTGGTCAGGTTGGAATTAACGCATCTGTTAAATTGTGTTTGGAAATGATCAGATGTGCACCAATATGCTTATGCTGAAGGGCTTTCTTAAATCTACGATGAAGACTCTTCTTCATTGTCTTCATATTGTTTCGATCCTTATTCCTATTTCTCCTTGCTTATGTTAACACTTCTAATCCTAGCTTCAAAATGGTACTGCTGGAATATTTAGGGCCTGTAGGTAGAACAGAGATCTTCACCTCATTCCTTTTCACTGGCACTGTATGATCTGTAAGCTTCCTCTCACTGGAGTGGTACACCCACCATGGCCCAAGGCAGCACAGCACCGTAGCTAAACAGTCTTAACATTCCCATTAGCTCTTCTTTACAGCTCTGAACAGCTTCTGAGCCTCTTTGCTGCTCTGGGTTTGGCCAATTGCTGTCATAGATTGTGGTGGTTTTGTTGGGATGTCTAATTGTATTCCAAGATTATAGTCAACTTTTGTTTAAAGTTCCATCAAGGTATTAGCTATTTATGTTGGACTTAGCTACTTTTATCTGTCATAGGAAACCTATGTGCTTTGACTTTTCTCATTTAGTACCATGATGCTTCAGTATTCATTTTAAATACTTCAGTTCAGTTAGCTTTTAAACTCATTAACACATTTTTGTTCATCATGTGCTTACAAAAAAGCTTAAAATGTTGCTTACGTGACTGTGCTAAGCCCCTCAAATTGTTCTTTATGTTTCAGGCTCTTTAATTGCAAGGAATTTTCTTAACTGCATTGATAGCACTTTGTTTTTGGTGGCATTTTTAGTACACACATACTTTGAGCATTTAATCATCTTTTTTTTTTTCCAAGCAATATGGGTACAATTATTAGACACAATATTGGGTCTGCTGTTCTCAATTCAGTGGTGCCATAAGGGCACATAGGAGATTTTGCTTCATTTAAGTACTCCATGGACATGTGGTCTTCATGTATGTATCTCTTACAATTTGATCTTTCCTATTTAAAAAATAAGATTTAAAATAAAATATTTCATATCAGAAGATCGTCCTATTACAAATTAAATTCTTTATTTTGTTTCAGTTTAATGAGTGGAGTTAAAAATAATGTCGGCAGAGGAATAAATGTGGCCTTGGTCAATGGTAAGTGACGTTCTAAGTGAGCAGTGTCTTCATTTTCAAATGCTTCCTGAAATTTAAGGTCTATTAAGGGATGGTGAAAGGTAAACAGGAGGAGAAAAAGAAGTATTCAGCATATTTGTACAGAGATAATGCCAATTCTTGTCACTTATGCCTTTTTGTTAGTATAGTTTGAAAGTAGAAAAACTCAGTGCATTTTTGTTTCTAAAAACATGTAATAATGTGGAGTTCCACAGTGATTATCTCAGTGATACATCAGGTAACTTCCTAACACACATATGGAATGGAAAAATGGTTGTCTCTCTGGATTTTGTGTGTTGCAACCACTAATAAAATTCTGTACACCAAGTTCTTCTATTACTGTTTTCAGTGAAACATATTTAACAAGTGTGTTACTACATGAAAAGAACAGTTCATTCTTCCCTCATTTGAAATCGATATATTCTATTAGTCCACATCTATAGATCTTGTCCCTGAATACATCCATGTTATATATATGGGATTCTTAAGTTGCATTAAAAGTAAACAAATTTACCTGTGTGTCAGCTTGAAAGCTGAACTGAACATCAGTACTGACAGATTTGTCCTTAATGTGTAGGAAGCAATTCCTTGTAGCACTGAGATAGCACTTTGTCATTTCACTGCAATATAAATTCGTATTATTTTGGATTGTACTCAGGTTTACATCATCTAAAGCATCATTTGAACAATACCCAGTTAATCCTATTTTGCCCCCCTAAATTGTCTCAATCAGTTCAAAACCAAACCTCCTAGTTTTGTATTATATAGCTGCCAGTCTTTCTCCTTGTCTTTCAAATTTTATATGACGGATCTATTAAAAACAGAACTCTATGTTCCATCAGATACTGCTGTTGTAGACAGAGCAGTAATAATGGTGATGAACATATATTATCACCTTTCTTCTCTATTTGTTCTAGAAGTTTAAATCAACTAAGAATTTCCAGTTTATAGCAAAACATGCAGTATAATTTTGATCTTTCTTGCTTCCTGTGTGGTACTAAAAGCAACCTATAACTGTGCTATTTCTTTTTTTTGTTGCAAAAAGAACTTTTTTTTTTAAAAAAAGTGCATTTTGTTTATTACTCTTTGAGTTGTATTTTTATGTTCCACTTGAAGTAAAATCAGAAGTTTGCATCTTCTTTTGCATCTATCTTTTTTTCCCCTCGTACCTCTTCCTTCACCTTTTCACAAATGGCTGTAGTACTTAAGGAGCAATATTCATAAAAGATAAAAGTACTTGATGATTTATATGGTGTCTTCTGCAGCACTTTCTCTGACAGTCATTAAGAGGAGTTGGGCATATTGTCTGTGAAGTACAGACAATGGCTATTTCATGACAGCAAATGTTTCTTTTTCTTCAGGTAAAACAGGAGAACCATTAGACACTAAATTCTTTGACATGTGGGGAGGAGGTAGGTGCGGTTATCCTGGCTGGTTAGAGAGAAACAACCCGACTGTGTGTGTGTGTGTATGCGTGCACTTGCGTGTGCCCTACCAAGGCTCCATTTGCTGTGGTGGTTTAAGCTTCACTTCTACCTTTATAATTGTGAGAAGAATGCAACTTTAGAGAAACACGAGCAGTTGGGGGTGGGGGAGAGGAGAATGGTGCAATTAATCACACCTGCTCCTTCTCCTGAGTAGTTCCCACTAGCTGTTATGTCTTTACAGATGAAAGCCTTTCTATAAAATGAGAGCTTTTTTTTGTGCATTGTGTTTTCCTCCCACTTAGGATCTTCTTATAAATGTATGAGTGTTACAATGTATGAGTATTACATTTATAAATTTTATTAAAAGCAATGTCTGAATTAAATAGATGTTGCGGGTCTTTAAAATTCTAATGATTGCTTATATAAGAGTTTTGTGTTTTCTCTCTTTTCAGATGTGGCACCATTTATTGAATTTCTTAAGTCCATCCAGGATGGAACCATAGTGTTAATGGGAACGTATGATGATGGTGCAACCAAGTATGTCATTGATTTATATAGTAAATATTGCTTAAAATTTTAAATAATGTTTTGTACAGAAATGGAAAGGAAAGAAAGCATTCTTTATCACACAATCACTTCTGATAAAGTTTTGTTCTTCCAAGATACAGGATTTGAAACTACGCTTTCAGTTGGTTAATTTAATAATAATGATGTGATTTGGGGTATATTTACATAGATTTAGTTGTATACCTTTGTGATCCCTAACAACAGAGAAACAATAAAATAGATATTAAATTAGACAAATTAGCATAAATATCCCAAGTGCTTTTTGCAAATCTGAAAAGGCTGGAGAATAAGAGTTGACTAATTTGCAATTGCTTTATCAGTACACATAGTGGTTTTTTGATTTGATTTTAACCCCTCTGAGGAAAGGTGTTGGTGCAACAAGAAGACAATGTAGGGCAAATGGTCACTCCAACAAACTGCTTACTGATAGCTATGAAGAATGTATCTGCGTGTCAAGCATTGTATATTTTCTTTTTTTAACCATATCCTGATCCTCCCTGACTCCTGAAGACCCAGTATGTTTCTAGCCACTCTCCTGGAATTTGCCCCCTATGTCGTCTTTAGATGTATGCTGTGAGGGATATATACCTGTTTTATACCTATATGTTATACCTATATGCTGTTTTTCTGTTACTGACAGCTAGTTCTATTTTATGCTAATAAATTCAGATATATCTAGACATAAGAAAATGGCTGTGAGAACATACCCTCTGATGATGCAATTTGTTATCCACGACCTGTCTACTTCTGATGTAGGCGTAGTTTTCCCGTGACAAAATCCTGACTTTGAATTGTGCAGTATTTGCAGTAAACGATTGAAAGTGTCTGTACATTCACTGCTTTGGGGAGAAGAAAGCAATTTAATGTTTCTTTATCAGAAGGCTGGATCTCCTAACTGTTGTTGTTCTTTAATATTTAGAGAATAAGTACAGCTAGTTTGTTTCAATAATCATGTATCAGCTGGTGTTTTTTCAAAGCTAAACAGGAAGGCCCATTCACGCTGACAGCCAGGAAGTATTCATCAGTGATACTGCAACATGAGCCAAAACCTTACTACTAGAACTTGACAGTAATCATAAATGCCAGTGCTTGAAAGCAGCTAAAAATGTGAAGAACCATCATGTTTAAAAGATAAAAATCCTTTTATTGTGAGGTTGTTTTTTTTTTTTTATATAAGCTGCACTAATGCTCTGGAAATTTGAAATGTGGGTGGTGCAAATAACCTCTAAAGTAAATCATTTTTTATCATTTTGGTTAATGTGAGTCATACAACTATATCTCAGTAAGTAGTAATAATCAGAAGTTGTGTGTGATGCTTAGTAATTGGGCAAATATAGTAACCAGTAGAAAGAAATAAAGAGCTGCTGTTTGGAGGTTTTGTCTCTTACAGAATGAATTTCCCTTCCATTTCATCCTATATGGACGTATGGGCACTGAACTATGCTGTGGGATAGCATTCTGAAATTGAAATTAATTGACTTGAGCAAACAAGCACTGATTTTGTGTATTTAGGTCATTCTTTCAATGTAAGAGAGTTTGCATTTTATCTAGACTTCAACTTGAGTCTGCAAACAATGTTTACTTTAAAGGTTGACTTTTTTTTAGTTGCTTGGAGAATTGCTAAAATTCCTTGAGTTGTATGTATAAATTCTCACAAGATAGAGTTGTTGGCTTTTGTTGGTGTACTGATAGGTTTGTATGCTGGTTGCTTGATAATAATATCAAAGAGCAGAGCTCACAAGCTCAGCTTATTTCAGAACTAGCGTTATCTCATTTTGAGAGATAGATCTTGCCCAATATTGGCTGACTTAAACTATATTTGATCAGATTGAAGCTGAATGGTGCATTGAACAATGGAAACTCTGAGAATGTATATTTTTATTTACATACTGAACTTCTCTGTTTTGTTCAAGGCTTAATGAGGAAGCGCGGAAACTGATCTCTGAATTGGGAAGCACGTCTATCACTAACCTTGGCTTTAGAGACAACTGGGTATTCTGTGGTGGAAAAGGAATTAAGACTAAAAGTCCATTTGAACAGGTCTGTAATTCTATAACTTACTGGAATTCAACAGCTTACATTAATAAAGACATAGCATATTTTATAAATACCATGAGTTTGTTCAAAATGGTTATCTATTACAGTAGTGGCATACCGTGTTATTTTCAAATTTGTTCCTTGATCAGTCTGCTCCTTCTACATGTGTGAAAAGATCCCGTGGTGATGGGCAAATAAGAAAAATCTTGTATGGGTAGGTCTTAGTATCCCAATGACTAGATTAATTCTTTTTAATGAAGTCGATTAAACTGAGAATTCAAAACTTACTGCCTAACACTCATATTTTAGACCCACTGACCTCTGACAGATAAGTGGTAGTTAAGGTGGTGGTGTTCCCAGCTGTTCACTTTGCTCTTCTGTCAGAAATTATTGCTGCCATAGGAAAACTTGTGAAGTTAAATATATTCCCATACTTTAACAGCTGTGATTCAACATGTGTCATTGCTGCCTTTAATTACCAGTAAAGGTAGCTTTGTACTTGGAGAGCAAGTGTGTTCTCTTTTTGCCAGCTTTCAAGGGAGTGGGAACTAGTGCAGGAGCAGCGGTAAACTCTTGGAGGCAGTAATGTCTTACCTGACTGTAGATGGTTGCTTCATGGAAAAACCCCTAATTTTCAAAAAAGCTGGACATTCAGCACTAAATAATTTTCTTAAAATCGACTGTTTATTTTCAATGCCTTGTAAATTTAGTGTGCTTATTTAATTTTTCCTAGTGATTTATGTTCTCTTCCAGTTAATCTTTTCTTTGCTTGTTTGTCTTCCTAAATAAATATCCATAATAAGTTTTAAAAATGTTTTCTCTAGTAATGTTCACCCGTTTTTAGTGTACACTTGTCTGAACAAGTTACTTTAGATGGTGAATACTGAGAGGTTGTTATATTTGATGATACTTACAAAGCACAAGAGACTAATATTGACGTTTTCTCTTTGTCTGTTGCCTGAAAATAATTAAATAGAAGCGTCTTTTCAAGCCATGACTTAAAGCAACAGCGTAAATGATTTCACACTAACAGTAGATTGATGTTTTCTATTTACAGCATATAAAGAACAACAAGGATACAAACAAATATGAAGGCTGGCCAGAAGTTGTTGAGATGGAAGGCTGTATCCCTCAGAAGCAAGACTAAATCAAAACAAAAGGAAAGAAACAAAATGGGAGAAAATGCACTTTCTGCTACTATTAGGGAGAGGGCTATGAAGGAGACTGTACTGTAAATAATATTTTTAAAGCATGCAACCATCTTGTCAGTGTGTGCATGAGCACTGACATTTTGAATATCGGGATTATTTATTGCTAACACATAAAAATCCTTTTTGTAAATATGTTCAAAATAAAACAAACATAAAATCATTTCTAAACAGGTTTCTTAAAAGCACAGTATTTAGTTTGCCTATGGTAAATAATATCTCGTAGATCAACTGGCTAATAAATTGCATATGCCAATAATAAATAGATCCTGACAAATGTACTGTCTTCTAACATTGCTGTGAGTATGTAACCTTTGTGGAATATGTAGATTTTAGTGATAAGTTAATAAAGAGCTTTAATTTTTTTATCCTCTGCCTTTTAAATGGCAGCATCACTTTTTATTGAAACTAATTGGTTATTCTAATACCAAGTGCTCCAGAAACTTATTTTGTAGCCCCCCACCAAAACTGAATGATCAGCAAAGGAAGAAGACATGATAGAGAAATACAGATATGCCACACAAAGCACAATATAAATTATTTTTACTAGGAGAAGAACAAAAGTAAATGTATCAATAGTGTACGTGGTATTTAAAAGCAGCTTGGAAAGATTTGTACTCAACTTGAAAATAGCATTTACTGTGTAGAAGAAACTTGGCATGTTAAGCAACAGTACTTATGGCAACTTGTTCAGTTTTTATTACAATTTTTGTACTGCTGCTTAACCACTGAGTCTATGGCTGTTCAGCCATCCTAAAGCCTTCCTGCTTTAGTTCTAACACCAAGAACCTGTTAGAATGCAGTCTGCCTTCTAGCGACAGTTGTTTCAGGGTACAGCATTATGAACCTTTACTGCCTCTGTTACATCTAATGTGAACTGAGGTAATTTGTGCTTACAGTGAGGTATTAGAGAAAGCATTGTATTTTAGGTTATGCAATATATGATATTCAAACTTAACTGACAATGTTTGCTTTTTTTTTTTTTTAAGCAAAAAAAATGGACCAAGTTGAAGTGGCCTTATTCTTTAGCTCATATCAGAGCTGTCTGAAAACAAAGCTTTTGTTGGAAACTTCTATTTCTTTTAAGTGGGGCCAGCTTGATCTTTTACTGAAACTGAGTTAGCATGGTGTAACAGAAAGTGTTTGTGTTCACGAAATAGGGGCTGTCACAGGATTGATTGTAACCTCTTGGAGTTTTATGTCATGAGTTCTGGTACAATCTTCAACAACTTCTAGCTAGTGGGACAAGAAAGCCACAAAGGACTTTTCAGGAACCCACAGTGTGACTTGAAAACAGCGGCACTCAAATACTCTTGTCATTGATGTCTTCTGAGATGAATTTGTGTGCACTAAAAAATTCAAGCAATATTGGGAATTGCTTTGCAAGTCAAATAACCTGTGATATCAGAGCAAGTCTGGAATCTGAGTTGTTCTGTATGTTTAACTAGCTCGTTAAATAATGTGGTTTTCCCTCAAGTTTAATGTAGAACAGCAATAAAAGCACCTTATATGGTAGAATTGTTTTTGTTAAATCTTTGAGGTTTTCTTGTTTAGGAGGATGTCAAAATCATGTGTATCTTTTTCACCAAATAAAGTAAAACCCCTCATTTCTATCAATTGGAAAATAAATTTTATTTCATAACATTAGGTTAAAGTGGGAAACTAATAAGTCCTGGAATTTTCACATATATACATTTTTATTGGTGAATAAGCCATTATTGTTTATGTTGCTATCGAAAATAATAATAGAATAATTTTGAAGGTACGTGGCAGGGGCTTAAGAGGGGACAGAAAAAAAAATTGTATTAATAGTTTCCTTGCAATATTGTCTTTGTTCTTTTGTTTGAATGCCAATGCCTATTTCCTCATTCATCAAATTAAAAAGTTCAAATTTCCTCTACCAAATGAAATGGAAGAGGAAACAGGAATAAAGCCAGACCTCTTTTAGCCCTCATCTTTAAATTTGTGCCTTTTTTCTTTTTTTTTTTTTTTTTCCCCCCAATCTGCTGAAGGAAGTAAACATATTCCGATTGTTTAACCTGCCAAAGTTGGGCCTGCCACAGAACATTTAAAAAATTTTAAAGCAAGAAACTGATAGGGTTATTTTTTATAATTGTTCTTAAATCATTTGATTTTTGTGATTTTGATGGAAATCTTCCTCCTCCTCCCTCATTCTCTAACTCATGTCCTTACAGCTGCATCCTATCATTATATTTAAGACTTGAAGCATATAAAACAAACTCACACTGCAGTGGCCATGCAAATGTGGTCTCCTTGCTGTTTTCCCTCATCCTGGTCTGTTACTTGCCACAAGATACAGGCGTGCCATCTCTCGTTCTCTGCCTTGAGCATACTGGTTTCAGTATTCCCTCCTGTTGAAGTAAGCCATCTGACATTGTTCTCAAGAAGTGAGACTTTGGTAATCAATGCACATTTCAATTAACTGACCAAGCAGAAAGATTACTTCTCTGGCCTCCCTGGTGTCATCTACAGTTTGTGGTAGGATGTTGTCAGGTGCGAGGATGGAGGCATTTTGTACAAGTAGCTTCATGTGAAAGTATCTGTGTGACAAAGCTCCAGGATACATATTTTCCTACGCAAGTTGATGGGAACATCTGCAGCATCTTGAGGACAGCAGCGAGGGAAGGAAAGAGAAAGATGTGGAGCATGTCTGCCTCAAAAAGTGCAGCTGTGAGAAGAGAGGGGGTGGGCATGGCCACAAGAAGGTTGTGACTTTTTCCCGAAGTAGCACTCAGCTGGGATCCAGGCCACCTGAAGACTTCTTTGTTGCAGACCCTAGCTCTCAACTGCTGTACTAGTATTGCTTTATGTGGATAATATGACTCTTAAGAAAGAAGCTGAAGATCTTTGCCTTGACATACCCTCTGCATCTTTTCTAGCATCTTTCATGATCCAACACTTTTCTCTTCTTGAAAGAGCAGAGGCTTTGACAGCCTTAGCTTCCCAAGTGCTGGTTCAGAAAAACCTTCCCTTTGCTTGGTATGTTTTGCTTTCCAGATGTCTTAATGTGGCACCTGGTTCCCTCAAATGTTGACAAGACTAGTAAACACTTGATATGTACATAATGTCTCCTAAACTGTTTGGATTATCTGCAGTTTAGAATCCAGGTGGATAGATGAGGAGGGGAAATAAAACAGTAATGTTGCCAACATGTGTGTTGACTGACTTTCCTGTGTACAGATAGGAAGGGCCATCTCCCCTCCATAAACTGACTGGGGTGGAGCACAGGCTGGAAGATGCTGGGAAACTTTCCCAGCTATCAGATCATTGCAGATGGTAGTGTCCCAGGTACTTCAGACACAGACCCGATGCCACAAGATGGCTGTTGCTTCTGATGCTGTACTGGAGACAGGAGGGACCCTGCTTCTTGCCCTCTGAGCAATGTACCAAAAAAGGAGCAAACACCTGGGCTCAACCACCTGCTGCTGCCTCTATGGAGGAAGAGCTGCATGCATGTCTGCATGGACGAAAAATGAAGAATGGCAAGAGAGAATGTGCTTTACTTGAGATGTTTCATTATATTTCTGGTTACCTTATCTCTGGCCTCAGAACCAGGGTAGCTTAAAACCACTTTTAGTTTCTCTTCTCTGCTCCCATAGTAGTTCTTAAGGTCCTTACAACCAAGACCTAATGCATCCTTCATAGACTCAGGTTAAATCAGATTCCTCAGGCATCTCTTCCTATGCTTAAGTATCCATCTAGATAGATTAGGATGGTATGTTATAGAACCTTCTTTGCTGAAAAGTAATGATTAATTCTTTGCAAATTAAGAATTGATCATTGTCCTCTTTGATACTAAATCATCTTTTTATTTTCTTCCTGGCCCTATCCTTTCCTTACTAGGACATACAAACTAGTTCCTTTAATCTTGCATTTAGCTTTTTAAATCTCATTCTTGTAATAGCCCATTCCAACAAAAATGTCTGTTCCTTTCTTAGGGTGTTGGTCATAGCAGGACACAGCATTGTTGACATGAAAAAGGCACTCCCAGCTTAGACAGGATCATGTCTCCTCTTTGAGCGTGATGGATGCCGGTGGAAGGGAGTGCCGTCTTCTGTGGGACGTAGCCTGCAATTTTTTTTTCCTATGGTTCTACAGCAATCCCCTCTGGCTAATTATCTTCCTGGGCCTTGAATATTTCAACATTTCTTTATCAGTACAGCTTTATGTTCCCAGATCTTGGCAGCTGAATCATCTTTTCCAACTGGAAAACTTGGTGGATAATGTCTTGATTTATGGCTTTTATATCTGCTCTCCCATATTTTCTCTAAAGCACCTAACACACATGTGGCACAAAGCGGATAACTCTACTTTGTGTTAACTTTTGTGGTGTATTTGTAAGTGAAATAAACAGACTTTATTATCCTTTGAGGTATGTAGAAAGTAAATTTTGGGGGCTTTATTACATATATGTGGACAGGGGTAGGGAACAGTATAGAGCACTGTAATAGTCCAGACACATTGTATACTATGTAAAACGCACATAAATCACTCCATCCTCTTCATTAAATTTCTGATCCCAAGAGACAGCCCAAAGCAGCTGCACTACAATGCAAGATGCTTAGATTGGTTTCTTAGCATTGCAATTATGGGACTTTGGCAGCACAGTCAGCTCAAGGAGTTACTGCTCCTGGTCACCTCCCTAAGTCCTTATCGGTGCGTTGTTGCTGGAGTTTGCTGCTCCAAACGGAGCCAAAGCTCTTGTTTGTGGTGTGTTCCCATGAAACGCATCGCTAAACAGATCCATGGGCTGGGGTCAGAGCAGGGGTGGGGAGGGTGAGAACGTGCTCAGCCAACCCAGCAGGCAAACCCAGCCATGAAACCACAGCCTAATTCTCCAAAATCAGTAAGTATAAAATGTAACAACTTCATTCTCTAAGTTTCAGGCAATTTCTGTATTTGCTCCCATTGCTGTAATCAGTAATGACTAGCCAAATTTTTATTTTTTTTTAAATCCCATTAGCACATTTTAAACTAACACTGAGTTGTATCTTGATGTCTTGTTCCTCTGCACATTAGTTCTCTTAATGATATGTAGATCCTCTAAAAACTCAGCATGTTTAATGTCAAAATTTTGTTCAGAACACACTGAGATACAACAGTGTCAAATTAATTTCTTAGATTATAGGGCAGATTGGTCTGTGCAAAAGACATTGTTTTAGCCATCAGCTGGTTTTGTGCTACTGACACGAGGCACAATGCACCTTTCAGCACAGACAGTAAATGATCATGATCATCCACATAAATAATACTTAGTTCTTTTTTTTTAACCCCTTGTGTGGTGTCAAGCTTTTGCTCTAGAAAACAGAAGTGCTCATGAAATGTGTCTCATTCTGCTCCACAACCAAATACAAATTTTTCCGGGCTTTAGGGAAAATTATTATAGAAGTCTTACCCAGTCAGAAGTTTCAGCATTTTAATTGAGACATCCTGATGCACACAAAACTTGATATTTAAGAATAAAAAGATCAAAATAAGGGATGAAAAGCTGATGATTTTTGAAGAATTAACAATGGAAGTGTGCAGCTCATTTAAAACTACACTGCACAGTCATAAAAATAGCAAGGCTGAGAGGAAAATAATGTGGCCAAACCCTGGGATAGGCTCTGATCATTTAGCTTGCAATGAAGATGCACTCGTGTTTGCAAGCTCAGAGTCAGCAGAACATTTCAGAAGGTATGTGGCACTCTCTTGTAATGAATCTCTGGATCTTTCTCCAGTTCAGTTAGTGCATCTAAACTCCATGTGTGTGTCTGTCTCAGCCATCCTAGCTCTATTTATTACACCTCTTTGCTGCACAAACAAAGTGGCACCTCCACCAAAATCAGCCCTGGCATCCAGATTCCAGCCTGTGCAGGAGGCTTCACCAGCCAGTGTTATCTGGTGGCTGTGAAATGAATCGCAGCGTCATGTCCCTGTCTGCCACCAGACTTTCAGCCCTGCAGTGCTGACACTGTGGCCAGAGGGGATTAATTCTCATTTCATTCTCTGCTGAGTAAACCATTCATTATTTAACAGAACTATCTGTGGGATTACATAGTTGTCAGTTCAGTGTGACAGCAGAATCTGGGACAGGCATTAATTTCTTCATGTAATGTATTTTAGCATTAGTATTTACTACTAATTAGTATTTTAGCATTAATTATCTCTAGCATTCACTTAATGTGGAATTCTCAAACACCATTCCCTTCAGGATGAATTAGTCATTTGCGAGGGGAAAAAAGCATATTCGACTTCCAGAAATAGAAACCACAGGAGTCCGTGTTGAGGAAACACAGCTTTATCCAACTGATTATTGTCGTCTCTGCCTGTCCTTGAACCCTGTACTGGGCTCCACAGCAGCACTTGCCCAGCGGCCACTACTGGGATGGTTTCTGTGTAGTCCTGACTGGCAAACCCCAGATTTCAAACTACATGAGCTAAGAAACAAACACAGTGATCAGGCAGCTGAATCGTTAGGTTCATAATCAGGAGACCTGCCCATTTTTTAAAAAATACCTAGGTCTGTCATTGCTTTTGCAAGTGACTGTGAACAAGTCATTTCCCCTCAAACTCCCATTTATAGTCAGAAAAGTGCTACTACTTCCCATCCTCAGGTGTGCTCGCTGGGGGCAGAGGTGCAAAGCCCCGCTTCTCAGCCAGGTGTTAGCTATCACCTGAGCTGGTTCACCAAAAGTGAAAAGTGTGAAATTATTTAAAATCCTAAAGATTGCTATTGCAAATCCGTGTGTGAAATGAAAAACAGTCATGACACCACATGCACTGTTGCTAGCATTACTGTACTGGGGTACTCCAGATCACCTGGCAGGACAGACGGGATACAGTCAGGAAAGGATTCACAATTAGCATCTTTGGCAGGCTATCTAGAAAAAAATAATCGCATTTATTCCACCGTGCTACTTTAAAATGACTTTGACTTTACAGGTGGGAGGACAAGTTATATCTATGATAAGTTACAGGCTCAGACAAAGACTGTGTCATTAGGCATGAAGTCTGCCACAGTGGTATGATCCTTTTGCATTTATTTATTTATTTTTTTTAATAAACTTTAGCCAGGAGGGTGAGTTGGTACCAGTCAGCACTTTACATGATGCAACCATGACGTTTTGATCTATGAGAAACTGCCCTAAAATCATTTGCTACCATGTGAAACCTCCTCCTTCCATGAAATCAAACATCTCAGCTCCCTCAGAAGTCCCAGCCACAGTGCATGCCCTTTCAGCATCATTTCCTCTGAATGACCAAGGTGAATTGTTGCTGTTTACTTTGCACATATGTTTCATATACTTGTCATTTACTGAAAAGTGCTGCCCAGCACAGAGGCATTTTGATAGCAATGAAGGCAGCCTCCAGTTAAACACACATCCTTTGGCAAGGGATATCCAACAGGGAGATCCAACAGGGATCTCCAGAAGATGCTGTTCAGTTGCCGATGCATGGCACACCGACACACAGACCAGCTGCACTCTTGCAGTAACTCCTCTGGGTACGTCAGTCAATGATACAACTCTGCTCTTAAAGTCCACAAGCAGTTCACAAGCGTTTCTGTTTTTTTCTTGGCACATATCATTTTTGCTTTAAGAAGAGGTGGGTTACAATTATCCTTTCTTCAAAAAGTAAACTTGTGGCATTTTTCATAGGTTTGCTACTTTTCACAACCTGCTGCCCCATGCATAGAAGGGCAGTGTGGAGGAACACAGGACTGAGATAAGACCTTTCCCCCAGTCAGACTCCGCATTTCTTTCTATTTTTTTTTTTTTTTTCTAATCTCTCTTGTTCAGATGAGTACACACAGAGCAACTTTTAAAGAGAAAGGATGGCAAAGCTATACAGGAGTATTATCATGCTTTGTTTACAAACTCAACAACATTGATCCTCCAGTACCAGCACTGGGAAAAAACAACAACAACAAAAAACACACTATCAGACTGAGTGAATGAAGTCCACCCCAGTGCCATATGCCCAGAAAAGTGGCTGAACCACATATGTCCTATGTAGGCTCCTCTTGGAAAGCTCAGGAGGCTTGAGGTCTTACATATGGTTCTCCCTCTCAATCTCACCAAGGGAGACTCTTTGCAGAGTGTGGAAAGAGTAAAGGCAGTTTTGTGGAGAAAATACTGCAATGAATGTCAGCTAATTTATTTAGCCCTGATGTTACTACAGAGCAGCACAATACTACAGAGCAACGCATTCTGGTCCTGTCCAGAGCTGCTTTTACAGGCACTGCCCATGCGGAGCTAATTTTATGGATGTAACTTAGATAAGTTACAATGCAGCTTAACTTAAACACCAGTTTCAACTGTTACAGGCAGAGAGGGGCTCATGCTCCCGATGCACTCAGCCCCGCTTCTGCTCCCCCTTCAGGCACACGACATGTGGGCAGCTGAAGAGTGTGCAGCGGCCCCTCCGACTGCACCTGCTTGCTTTCACCAATGTGCTGCCCTCCCATGAAATGCTGTCTCCCATGAAATAGCTCTCTTCGACTTCCCAGGGGCAAGCTGCGTCCTTCTGTTGCCCGCGAAGCTTCAAATCCCTCGTACAACATTTGCCCAGCCATCGTAACTTTCATAAACCATGTTGACACTTTGCCGCTTTTATCACACTTTGAAAAAATAAACTCTTCCTCCCCTCAAACCAGAAAAAAAATCTTTTATTAATAACATTTTTTTATTATTATTTTTATTTTTATTATTATTTTTAGTTTAGTTTTAGTTTTAGTTTTTAATCTAGATGACTGCTCTGCAGCCTCAAATAGGAGCTATCCAAGCAGGCAAGAGACACCCTGAATGTGCTGACCCTGTTGTGACCACCTGACTCCTCAGCAAAATGCTGATGTGAGTGCCCTTCTCATTCTGGCCCACAAAAACAGCCTGTTGAGACTTTTTCTCCAAAAAAAGGTACAAGGCACTGTTATGAGCAGTCTCACGTAGGACACTGAGCCACTTATGTCTGCCAGCAGCTTGATGTAGGGCAGATGAGAGAAAGATTGAGAGAGAGAGAGAGAGAGGGAGAAAGAGAGAGAGAGGGGTTGCACCTACACCTTCATATCTACAGTGACCAGTAGCACATCCATACTGGCTAACAGACCCTCTGCTGAAAGGTTCTGTGGCATTGCCTGTAGCGACCGTGGGGTTATTTTCACTTCTGGAAGATGGGAACAACCTAGGGTTCACAACTCCTCTTCGGGATCTTCCACCAGAATGTGTCCTCCCCATCCAAGCTTCACAGTGAGATTGTTGAATCATCCTGTGACAGCAATAGGCATGCTGAACACCCTTTTCATAAATAGCAGATTTGGGGGCTTTAGGATCACAGAATCACAGAATGGTTGAGGTCGGAAGGGACCTCTGGACATCATGTGGTCCAGCCCCCCTGCCAAGCAGGGACACCTAGAGCACATTGCACAGGATCGCATCCAGGCGGGTTTTGAATATCTCCAGAGAAAGAGACTCCACAGCCTCTCTGGGCAACCTGTGCCAGTGCTCTGTCACCCTCACAGGAAAGAAATATTTTCTCATATTCGGCCGGAACTTCCTGTGTTTCAGTTTGTGCCCCTTGCCTCTTGTCCTGTCGCTGGGCACCCTTCAGATATTTGTAGACATTGATAAGATCCCCTCTCAGTCTTCTCTTCTCCAAGCTAAACAGGCCCAGCTCTCCGCCTCTCCTCATATGAGAGGTGCTCCAGTCCCCTCATCATCTTCGTAGCCCTCTGCTGGACCTGCTCCAGGAGCTCCATGTCCCTCTTGTACTGGGGAGCCCAGAACTGGACACAACACTCCAGGAGTGGCCTCACCAGGGTTGAGCAGAGGGGAGGATCACCTCCCTCAACCTGCTGGCAACACTCCTCCTAATGCACCCAGGATACTGTTGGCCTTCTTGGCCACAAGGGCACAGTGCTGGCTCATGGTTCATAGAATCATAGAATCATAGAATGGCCTGGGTTGAAAAGGACCTTAAAGATCATCTAGTTTCAACCCCCCTGCTCTGGGCAGGGTTGCCAACTACTAGAGCAGGCTGCCCAGCGCCACATCCAGCCTGGCCTTGAATGCCTCCAGGGATGGGGCATCCACAATCTCTCTGGGCAACCTGCTCCAGTGCCTCACCACCCTCTGAGGGTGGTGAGCAGGTTCACCTGCTGTCCACCAGGACTCCCAGGCCCTCTCCGCAGGGCTGCTTTCCAGCAGGTCAGCTCCCAACCTGTTCTGGTGCATGGGGTTATTCCTCCCTAGGTGCAGGACCCTGCACGTGCCTTTGTTGGACTTCATGAGGTTCCTCACCACCCAATGCTCCAGCCTGTCCAGGTCCTTCTGAATGGCAGCACAGTCCTCTGGTGTATCAGCCACTACTCTCAGTTGTGTGTCATCAGCAAACTTGCTGAGGGTGCACTCTGTTCCATCGTCCAGGTCACTGATGAATAGGTTGAACAGGACTGGACCCAGTACGGATCCTTGGGGGACACTGCTAGCTACAGGCCTCCAACTAGACTCAGCGCTGCTGATCACAATGCTGATCTGAGCTCTGCCATCCAGCCAGCTCTCAATCCACCTCACTGTCCACTCATCCATCCCACACTTCCTGAGCTTGCCTATGAGGATGTTATGGGAGACAGCGTCAAAAGCCTTGCTGAAGTCAGGGTAGACAACATCCACTGCTCTCCCCTCATCTACCCAACTAGTCATCTCAGCATAGAAGGATAGCAGATTGGTCAGACATGATTTCCCCTTGGTAAATCCGTGTTGACTATTCCTGATCATCTTCTTCTCCTTCATGTGCTTGGAGATGATCTCCAGGTTCCATCACCTCTCCAGGGATGGAGGTGAGGTTGACTGGCCTGTAGTTTCCTGGGTCCTCCTTCTTGCCCTTTTTGAAGACTGGAGTGACATGGGCTTTCTTCCAGTCCTCAGGCAGCTCTCCTAATCTCCACGACCTTTCAAAGATGATGGAGAGTTGCCTAGCAATAACATCCGCCAGTTCCCTCAGCACTCGTGGGTGCATCCCATTGGGGCCCAAGGATTTGTGGGTGTCAAGTTTGCCTAAATGATCTCTAACCTGCTCCTCCTCAACCAAGGGAAAGTCCTCCTTTCTCCAGACTTCCTCTGTTGTTTCTAGGGTCTGAGATTCTTGAGGGCTGGTCTTAGCAGTGAAGACTGAAGCAAAGAAGGCATTCAGTAACTCTGCTTGGATAATTATCTGGCTAGGTTAATGGAGAGAGATTGGCCATAAGTGCAGGGATGGTCCCCAGAGAACCAGCAGATAAAGGACTTCCTCTATTCCTCATATGCTACATAAGGTAGCAAAGTACCACAACACAGTAGATTTTATTTTCTTCCTCCTGACCTACACATCCAATAAAGAGTGACAGAGTATCTGGTCACCTTCTTTCATGGGAAAATTAATGACAACTTTGCAAACCTCAACTAAAACATCTAAACTGATTTATTTCTAAAAACTGTCTGCCTTTGTGGAACAAGTTAAGGGACTGCAACCCCCAGCAAGTCCCCTTGATGTCAGTGGGAGTACTGCCACTTACCAGTGGAGCCAGAATTTCACTGTATGCAAAATGGATTTAAAAGAACAAAAAAACCTATACAGAATAGTAATTAAATGATCGTTTAGAACACCAAAATAAGTGCTTCTCATCAGTGTGCCACCATAAGCGTATTAACTGCAATAGTTATAACCATCCTGATAGTAAGAAAAAGAAGATTTCTGTAATCCTCTGAATAAGTTCCCTCTGCACATGCAAATAAAAATCAATTAAAAACTATCACAATAATAAGAAATATCTAACCAGCAAATGTCAAAGGCTGTAATCTTATCACATTCATTTTGGAAACCTTTTACATATCTTGCATAATTTAAACATTTACAAAATATAAACTTTCTTGTCTTATCAAAAATAGGTCTTTGCACATTTAAACAACAGAAATCCTTTCACATGGTGTTTTTTTAAACCAGGAATTATATCATTGCATAAAAATAAACAACCTTTCACAGATGTAAAATAAAATTAAACCAACATATGGAGGGGGAGAAAATGTTATCAATAACAGTTTAAATATTTTAGTGGTGTGAGCCAATCCTTAAATTTCGTTGTGCATTGAACGTACTTAGGGCACTAATGAAAAGTTCTAGCTCCTACAAGAGAAAGCAATCAATGTTATTAAAATCTTTCATTTTCTGACAGATTTCTTAGGGCTGAACCTCATATGGTT
Source organism: Anseranas semipalmata (assembly GCA_013399115.1). Taxonomy (NCBI): domain Eukaryota; kingdom Metazoa; phylum Chordata; class Aves; order Anseriformes; family Anseranatidae; genus Anseranas; species Anseranas semipalmata. The sequence goes on from VXAA01005293.1 coordinate 311,307, forward strand.
AATTGTGAAAATGGTGGTGAACCACCAGCAAGATGGTTGAACGTGGCAGGTTAACACATGCAGTCCAGTGCTGGGGTGGTGACTGGCTGACTCGCAAATTGTGCATACAGGTACTGAGGAAATATCTGCAAGGGACTGTATTTCTTTCAAATACCAAGCTATATTTCTGTCCCTCCTCAGACCTGTCCTTTGTGCACCTGAAAGACAACTTATCCAAAATCCTGAGATTGCTCTTTGGCACACCATTCATGTTCACCAAACTGTGCTCTAGTCCCTCTGCTCTGGACACAGCTTGCTCCAGGCCAAGGGACCCTCCTCTCCTGTCCCACCAGTGCCCACCTCTCTGCAGGCATGCAAGTTTCTGGCTACCAGATGCTTTTCTGCACATCGTGCAAACAGCTTTCTGAACGGTCACAACGCAAATGCTTCACGATAAACAGCAGAGCATTTCCTGTAACTTTTTTTTTTTTTTATAAGGCCTGCAGAAATGAATTGTCCAGTGGATCCATCTAACGTGTCTTACAAGCCTCTTAGCCCTGCATTCTCTGGCTAACAGTCTTGAGTTTACTCCACTGTACCTACCGACCACATCGATCTTCATGTTGTGGCTATTCAAGGCTTGGAAAGATTTTAGCTCTAACTTGGAGTTACTTGTTCAGATGTGTCGTCAGGAGTCTGTTCTTGCTGTTTTGGCTGTCCCTGTGTGCAGGCTGCTCTTCACTCAGTTGCTCTTTCATACACCAAATGTTTGGACTACCCCTTGTTTGGCAATGCCCCTTCCCCCTGAGGCTGCTCCCCCTGTAATCCCACGTGGTAAGAACAACTGCTGCTTGTGCGGCAGTTCTGTGTACTAGGCAGTGCAGGGTGATTCGGATCTGTTTTCTGTGCTTGATCTTATTTGCAGGTATGTACATCGGTCATGGTCTCACACCTCCGGCAGCGCACATAGCAGCACCAGACGAACTTGCACTCACACCTCTCCACGTGTCTGACCACGTGGGTGTTGTACCCGCGCCCGCAGCAGAGGAGGTTGCAGCCATCAGGTCCCTCCGATGTGCAGTTGCATTCTCTCCCTTGAGTCCCAGGGATCCCCAGTTTTTGATCTTCTATGCAGTAATTGGGCGATTTGTTTACATACAGCAGGTCTTCTTTCTGGATTGGTATTTTTCGCTGGCTTTTCTCTTTCCTGCGTAGCTTTTTTTTCATTCTGTCTGATATCTGTATGCTGTTTTCATACTTATCCTTTAAAAACCGGCCAATCTTTTCAAAGGAGGACATGGTTTTCCAGCAAGTTTTCACAGCGCAGGACCCAGAAACACCGTGACAACGGCAGTCCACTGACATCAGCTTTGCTACAGCCTGAAATCAAAGGGAGAATGATATTTGGATGTGGTCTTTCATTCACTGGGGATATGGCCTGACATCAGTACCCCAGATGTCTCTAAGCATTTAGTATTACTGCTGCCATTGCCATTTCACTGATTGGGAAGCCAGGCCACAGGAGGATACATTTTATGAACCAGGTTTCCACCACTGGACACCCAGTATGGGAAGTCTGATCACAAAATGGTTGAGGTTGGAAGGGACCTCTGGAGGCCATCTGGTCCAACCCCCTGCTCAAGCAGGGACACCTTCGGCAGGTTGCCCAGGACCATGTCCAGGTGGCTTTTGAAGATCTCCAAGGATGGAGACTCCACAACCTCTCTGGGCAACCTGTGCCAGTGCTCAGAAGTGCTCCAGAAGTGCTCCGCACACACACTTTGCAGTGGTGATGACTGAGCAATAGGTAATCACAACAATGAAAGCTTGTATTTCTGGCCAGCTTTTCTTTCTGAAGTATCCTCAATACCTCAAACAACATGTTCTGTATCACTCCTCCCACTGCCAGAGTGCAAATGTCCCTTGTGGGGAACAGCAGGAGTGGAAGCAGGGAAAGGACAGCTAACAGCACCGTTCCTAAGATGGAAGAGATTTAGTGGGCTTGTCTATGACATCTTTTAAGGGTACCTTGGGGCTACCATCAAGATCTCTAAGCAGTCACAACACAGTCTGTAACCTAGGTGACAGGAGTGGCTTGAGGTTGCTCAGGAGTTCCTGTGCAACCAGCGTGGCTCAGCAGCCAAAGCCACTGATCCTGGAGGTGCCCTGGAACAGACCAATGCTGGGAGAGCAGGTGGATGCCCATGTCTCTGAGCTGCAGGGAACGGCCATGGAAGGAGCCATTATAGCTCCGCAGAGGTAGCCTGAGCTCACGCCTGCTGCAGCAAATCTCAGGTGCTTCTTACAGTATCAAGCCCTGTTCTTGCAATTTAGGCATACTAGCACTGTCATGGGTTTTCAGTGTTTCAATGCCCTTAGATGGGCTACACATCTATGCGCAGATGGAAGCAAGCGCTGGACTGCACAACAAATGTCCAACCAACAGTGGGAATCTGCAGCCTGAGTTAAGCTTTTGCAACACACAAGAATTTTGGCACAGTTTATATGAAAGCAAATCTCAAAGAACTGGAATCTGTAAACAACCAGTAGCTTCCTTTATATGGGACTGTAATCACAGAATCATAGAATATCCTGAGTTGGACGGGACCCACAAGGGTCATTGAGTCCAACTCCTGGCTCCACACAGGACCACCCCAAAATCAAACCATATAATAATAATATATAATATAATAATTCAAATAGTCAGCAGACAATCAATATAATACTTCCTTCTGGAACAGCTAATAGTCATAGTATAAAATTATACAATTAGATTTGTGACACAACACACATTACAGTTAAGAAAAATTTAAAGAAAAGAATCATCACATGCACGATATAGCAAAAGGACAAGGTATCATAATTTTGTTTTGTTTTGTTTTAGCTTTCTATTAACTGTACTCTTTGTAGCCATCCATTGACTCATATGGGTTGTTGGTTAATGGTGTGCAAAGCCCATGCTACAGTATGCCATTTTATTAACCTTCTCCCCCACATTTCATTTCCAGAATAAAGGCAATTTGGAAATTTAACAGAAGGAGTGAATTTTAGTTTTTCTTGAAACTTCTCAGGTAGCAAAGCCAATGTAGATTCAAATTATTCCTCTGTGAAAGAACCAATATTTCTTCCAAAGGGGGGAAGACAAAAAAACTTTTTGTGCTGTTTATTAAAATTCACCCTAAACCTTCACTTCCTCCACAGCCCCCACAGATATTAACCGTTGTCAATCTGTCTTCCCCAAACTGTCTTAAGAAATCAAAAAAAAAAAAGAAAAAGAAAAAAGAAAACAAACCCATCTAACACACTCCTCTAGCTTTTCTAGAGAAAGAAGTTTAATTTGTGCCTGTTCTTAAGTCATAATCCTGCAGTGAGAACAGAGCCCTGGAAGCCTACAGAAGCCTCCTGACCCTCTGCTGTTATCCATAACCAGAAGCAAGCTCAAGTCCCAGGGTGCTTATTTGTAACTCAGGCAGCACAACTGCTATTCTCCAAGTTTCAGAGCAAGTCAAGACATGAAGCAGATAAAACAAGCTCTTTCTACCCCATGTGTTAAACTGAGACCTTTTATCAAGGTAAATGTGGTCACTGAAGTTTGGGACAAGTCCAACATGGTTAAATCCATGGATTTCAGTGGGAATTGATGCCTCCCAGAGCGTTCTGCCCAAAAGATATGGACACAAGCCCATGCAGGTACTTGCATATAACTCTACAAACATTATTAAAAATACACATGACCAAAGTGTTTGCTTGGGGTCATATTTTTGGTGAATGAATAGGGCTTACTCATTGGTAGAGGTTACTATGAAAGCCAAACAAGCATGGCATTCAAAGAACCCTTAGCAAGAAATAGCAGGTGTATACCCTGACCTAAAACAGCCATTAGCTTTTGCAAAGAAATCTGGTGAAGTGATGCACCAATACAGGAGATATTTCCAGGTGTTGTGGATTGCTTTTGGGACTGGAGATTTTTCCCTAACCTGGAAAAAGAAAGACTGTTGCAACAAGCATATCCTCATCCCAAAGCACACACAGACTCTTTCAGGGGCAAATCAACTAGCAGCAATTTTTGCAGGTACTTAACTTCTCCCCTTCACAGGCTAGTTTCTGTTTAATAGACAGACCTGACTTTGTGCTCATATCTTCAGAATCTATCAATAAGGAAATCACTGGGTAGTTAGAATATACATCACTAAGGCATAACAGTGACTGAGGCAGATGAGAATTTGACATCCAAGGACAGAAAGCCTTTGTTAGAATACATATAACCTAATAAAATATCAAGGAAAAGAGAAATATGATATTGAAACATAAATATTACACACAATTTACAAACAGAAGGGATTTGATAGCATTTTCCATTTTCTAATGATTATTTATTTGTATCATGGCAAGTTACTGAAGTCTCAAAGTAATTTAAAACCACATTGTGCTATAAGCCTTGTAAAGTTACAGATGCAACCATTGCCTTCACTGCAGTATGACAAGGTACTAACTAGGGAAGAAATAACAGGGGAAAATGCACAGTTTGGTTTGTAGAAAAAAAAATATACTTCCAGATCTGCTAGAATAAGGCACAGTAAAACCTGGATGAGGCAGAATGATGCAGAAATTGTCTGAGGAAGCACTGGACATGTCTGCTAGGTGCTAGGAGCGAGTTACTTCCATGTGGGCAAGTAGCCCAGCAGGTGACACTTAGAGTCTTCCTCTGAGGATAAATTAATGAAAACTAAAAGGAGACAGTTTCTAAACAGGAGTGGAAAAGGATGCTGGAGTCTCAGGTTAATGTCAAAATATAAAAATGGAGCATATATTAGCAGTGTATGGAAGATTGGATCAATGCAAGAACTACAAACGTAGTTGAAGTGTGGAGTCACTGAGAGCACCCATAGCGGTTGCAAACATCTGCATTCTTGTTCTGTGTGCCTCTGGCTCCTTACATGCAGTTTTGATGCAATCTGCTTTAAAATGATTGATAGTGTCATCACAGTTGTGCATGACCCCAGGTTATTGCTTCCCAGCTGCTGGGATGGGCAAGTTTTCTGGCTGGACATATTTTGGGTCATCTCTGCTGACAGCACTGGGAGCTGAAATCTTGCTTTGGCTGATCACAAAACAGAGCCCTGGATCTCAGGCGGTCATGTGAACATTAATGAACAAACTCCCAGAGATGAACATCTGGCAAAATTTAGGGACCAGGAATCTTCTCTTGCTGTCTTCTCAGAAACAGACCTAAGACAGTGCCTACAGAGCCAACGCAGCCTTCTGCTGGGATGTGGTTGCAACACAACCCAGTGCTGCTGGTGCCTCAGTTATGCACAGAAATACTGGGAGCATGACTTCCAAACTGACTCTCCAACCTGTGCTCGGTTTCACACCTTTAGATTCACAAGGTGAGTCTTTTCAGTTATTCATGAAATACTGTGACAGGAGTCTCCCTAAATAGCAAAACTTCATACAGAAGTTAGGAGGAACATTGCTAATCACACAAACACAGTGGACAGATGTGTCCGTCAGTGCAGGCTGGGACATATTTTCAGTTTTCTTAGGCTGGTCATGAAACCAAAATGACTGTTTGCTTGTGAGAAATGGTCAGCGTTGAACTGAGCCAGGTCTACGAGTACCATATTCAGCCACAAGCCCACCTGCGGCCACTTGCTGCCCCCAGCTGTGGTGGGGCTGGCACAAGAGTGCAGGGTCAAGCGATGAACTGAACACAGTGGTCAACACTGATCTGTGTTAAAAATTAACCTGAAAAAAGATCATTTTTTAACTGACTTCCTTTCACTGATCTGATATAATTAACAGAGGGAGGAGGGTGGGGTGGGAAGGTGTGGCTACAACAGGCGGATGGGCAGAAAGCAGAGATTTGTCTGCAGCTAAAGACAGTGTCAATGGAATCATAGTCTATATACCCCTTAATGTCAATCCCTGCTGAATAACTCCAAATGAAGCTCTCTGTTTGCAGGCACTGTTCTCAGCTGTGAGACAGGGGCTGCCACTACTTGTTTTGCAGTGGAAACCGGCACTTGTAATCAAATAGCCTAATTTAAGCCTCTTGTAGAAGAGAGCAGGACCATTCATGAAGATGAGCACATATCCTAATGGAGATACTTAAGCACAGTTGCAGACTGTTACTGGGTCTGGTACCAACCCACAAGTACCTATAAAAATAAACCCTCTGATGAGCCAATGTATTTGCACATGAGAACACAAGTCCTGAAGATCAAATACTAGTGTGTAGCTGAACAGAAACTCTTCCATGAGTGGAAGAATCCTGCTACAATAGTACTCAACCCATACTGCCTGACTCACCTATCCTTTTACATAAGGCAGCTCACACATACACATCTAAGTACACTGAACATTACAACGCCAAAAGATGATGAACATTTATCTTGTGGCAGAACAGGAAATGAAATCTAGATCTTCTGAGGTTCAAGTTAGTACCATAAACTTTGCACAACTCAGTCAAAGGATCGTTACTCTTTTAGAATTGATATATCTTGGACTTAACTATGAGATGTAGAGATAGAAAATAGTGTTTTGTATTGAAATGGGAAAGGAACAAGAGAATTCTCCACATACCAGCTCCATGAGTTACTCCAAACAAATAGAGCAGTATCGTCCCTGGAAGACTGCTCTTGCAAGACACAGAACCAGGAACATGATAGTATTTATCACAAAAGGTCATAAGGTACCAAAATATATTGCAAAACATCCTTCCTGTAAGCCCCAAAACATGAAGGTCATCATTTTCCAACATCTCATAGTCAAGGATTTTGAAACTACAAAAATCAAGAGGTCTGCTAAACTTTACTTCAGTTAATATCGCTGTCGGAAATCCCAAGTAGCAACAATAAACATTCTCTTTCACTCTGTACAATGGTCAAAATATTTGCTTTATCATACAGTTTGCTATTAAGTTACAAAATACTTATGCATGGAAACTGACTAAATACTCTGCATATTTTCATCCAAGATAATGAACAGTAAATATACCATTGCTAGAAAATCACTGGAGCTAAGGATTTTTGGGCCCTTCAGGCTTGCAGTGGATTTTTTTTTTTTTTAAACAAAGTAAAGTTTCATGGAAAAGGAATAAGCATATGTATCGTGTGCACCAACTGAGCCCCTGGCAGCGTATTTTGAGAGCTTTGTTGCAGAGCTCAGTATTGTGAAAAGCCTGAAATACTACAAGGTCCTCAGGACCTGAAGGGCCCTATTGGGCTACTGTGGATGAAACCAGGGAGCTGTTCCAACTCTAAAGAAATCAACCCCAAAAGAGAATTTTCTCTTCTAGGCTAGGGGGATGGAAGTGTCCTTTTTTTTTTTTTGAAGGTGAACAGTTCCTTGGTATGGTTCACAGAGCAAGACCTCAGACAGTGGGGCTGGCACACCTGCGGGAGGCAGCTGTAACCCAGCCTGTGCAGGAATGAGTCAAGCACAAGCTGGTGTGGGAGAACAGAAGCAAATGATGTCACTGAAGACACGAAGAAGGCAAAATGCTGCTGCTGCTAACCTAAAACTAGAGGCAGAAGAGAGAACAGGGCTTCAAGAAGACCTGTGTCACTGCCACCTAAACTCAGAAATAACATCTCTTTTTCTCTGAAGGTGCTTTACACTCTGCTTCCCTACATCTCCACTGTCACACAGATCTAAGAAAAAGGCACTCTCTCATAGTTTAGTTTGACTGATTTCCAGGAATTCAGTGTTTTTCATCAGTCTCTAGACTGAGTGATAAGAAAGAAGTCTCAGTGTATGCAAAATGCAGATTGGCAGGACTGGGCTGAAATGTCGCTGTGGCTTGTCGTTCACTTTCTAATAACAAATACGACTATTAAAATAAAAATGTATATCTGTATCATACATTAAAAATCATGAATTTAGAGATTATTTTACAGAGATTATTATCTCCTCCCTTAATTACCTCTCTCTACAAATGTGATTAATAACCCTTTGCTCTTTCCCTGAGGAAATAACCACTTAATCTCCGGTTCCTATTATTAACATCCCCTACTACACAATACCAACCACCATTCCTCAGAGACGATTTAGCTAACTGGCATCTAATTAAACTCAGAGTAACTGTTCTCAGCATCTACTTAGTTTTCAAGTTTATTTCATAGAATCATAGAATGGTTTGGGTTGGAAGGGACCTTAAAGACCATCTAGTTCCAACCGCCCTGCCATGGGCAGGGATGCCACCCACTGGATCAGGTTTCCCAGGGCCCTATCCAAGCTGGCCTTGAACAGCTCCAGGGATGGGGCATCTATCTGTTCCAGTGCCTCACCACTCTCATAGTGAAGGATTTCTTCCTAATATCTAATCTAAATCTTCCCTCTTTCAGTTTAAAGCCATTACTCCTTGTCCTATCACTACACTCCCTGACAAAGAGTCCCTCCCCAGCTTTCCTGTGGGCCCCCTTTAGGTACTGGAAGGCCGCTATAAGGTCTCCCTGGAGCCTTCTCTTCTCCAGGCTGAACATCCCCAACTCCTCAGCCTGTCTTCATAGGAGGCCTTCAGGCCTGAAAAGAGCTTATATCTCTGAAAGATTTTGTTTTCCCAACAATATAGCTTCATTAAATATTACCTCATAAAATGTAAAAGTAGGTTTACTTTAAAACAGGTTGCAACGGTATCACCATGGCTCTTCTTTTGATATGGTGGCTTACTGTGGCTATTCCCAGACTATGGCTGATAGGAAAGTAGTTTTCAGTAAAAACCATCCATGCTTTTTCTGAAATTACAGTTACAAAGGAGTACAGAAAGTATGATGAATATGTGTGGCCAAAACTAGAGAAAACACCATTTCTTTTCTTCAGTTATAGCTGTGTCTCTGAGCAGAACAGTTGTAAAGAACTACAGGGCCAGAGAGAGCCATTAAACACTTCTGAAGTTAAAAACTCCAAGGTGAAGCAGAGAATCTAATGTTAGAGGAAGAACCAGAACCCAAGTCTCTCTGCCACTGCAGATGTAAGCCTTGGCCACCAGATTACAGACTCGCATCCCCTGTGTTGGCTGTTTCTGCCCCATTTATCACGATCCTCTGCAGACCAGCACAGGAGGACCCAGCGCCACACACACATGCACAGTGTTTGATGGCAGGAACGTTTCTTCTGCAACTGAGGCTTTGAAGTCTCTCAGGCAGAAGAAGAACTATCTGGAGCCTTTCTCCTCTCACTTCTTTGACGAGTGCCCTAACCAGCAGGCTACTTTAACATAGGAGTGTCATTGCCATCCCATCTTTTAGAAGAAAAGGTTAAATCTTGAATTCCTCTTTGAATAATTCTAGACTTCTGCTCTCAGATGAGGACCCCAAACTGTGGATCCCAACTGGGTGGCTATGCCTGGTGTCCAGTGTGTCTGTTCATTCACCATTAGAGAGAATTAAAAATGCAAGTTGTGATAATAACAGAGTATTACGGATAACAAGGGAAAAAAATCTTCAAGTATTATTCTGAGAACAAGACTTGTTAAAGTTCGCTGTGGAATATCAACTATCTATTTGTGATTACTCTGATCAGCCCTCTGGATCTAACTCGTATTTTGCAGATTTTATTTGAACAGCTTTGATTCTGGGTTTGTGTGTGCTTGCTTTGGAGGTGTCAGTGCAGTTCTTGCCATTTGTGCCTGCAGTCAAGGACTGGCCTTGTATGGCTAATGCCATTTTGTGAATGAAACCAAGCAAGCAATCGCTCCCACATCCAAGCAGCAATACGTACCTGCCTCCCAGCCTCGTTGTTGTGCAGGTTCATCGCTGCTAGCCCGCTCCCACTCTTGCCTGTTACGTTCTTAACAGGCACATCCAGGAACTTCCTGCTGAATGACATCCCGTAGTGGATGTCGTCAGAGCAGCCGCCCCAGTGCCAGCCCTCGCTGGCCGAGCCCCCACTCTGCAGGTTGATGTCACAGGAGCACTCGGTCACATTTCCCGCGCTGCAGGATCGCGTCACGGCGTGCACCAGGCCCGCCGCCGTCACCGCGTATATGAATGCAGTCTCCTTCGTGCCTGCAAAGCAATGCATGGATATGTTACCTCATAGCTCCCTCAGATTTCCCTCCTGGCAGAGCTGTAGAAATTGATTTTTCTAGCCAGAGTTTAATTTTGTCACAGCTTGGTCTGCATAGTTAACTTGTTTAAAGCTGTGGATATTCACATCTGAAAAAAGACATCATGGACTATTTGTGTGACTATGCTATTAATTTTGCTGTTTCTGGCTGCTGGCACCATGCGATTTCTGGTAACTGCTTTCTAAATCTAGTTGGGAACTTTATTTGCCACAGAAACTTTTGAGCCGATTAAGTTTTAATCAAATCAAATCAAAACAAAACAAACAAGAAAACCCCACCCAAACCTAAAACCCTTTACTCTCCACTCTGTTTTTCAGTATTCATATTGATTTGATGAAGAAGAAGAAGCTAGTTCAGATCTTGGAGGAGGAACTTGAAGTCATCATGATCCTGGGGTGTTTTGGTATGGGGCCAAAATGTACTTCATGTTAAATTTAGAAAACATTGAGGTTGTCGTAATTCACAAAGGTTGCAAACAACCCCCAGATTCTTAGACCAGGCAGAAATCAGGATGGCACAAGAATATTTTGGCCATCTGCTTTTCCTAGGATAATCTGGCCATGGCAAAGACTGCAGTATACAAAGACTTCATCTGTTCCTATTAAATCTCCAAAGAATCATGGATGTACCTGGCTGGGCCTCTTAAGCCTCTCTGCGACTTCAGGCATAGCGTGGCACATAGCATAGCCCACTTTCTAAGCAAACCCCAGTACAATGCCTGTCCTTTAACTGCAGCTGAAATTTCACTGTACTAATTTTCACCATTGCAAAACCAGCCCGCTATGTCCAGTCTTCAAAGCTCCCGCTCATTGCCAAGAAAGTTCTTGTTCGTTTCTCCTGCTCGTGTCAGTCTGTGGTGCTGGTACCATCAAGAAATCTTTCCCCAGGACATGCTAGTGAAGCTCCGTGGCTTAGCAGTGTCACTCAGCTGTGGGTCTTTAGGAACAGTTCTTCCCAATGGCTAGAAGGATTAACGTACAGTGTGTATGGCTACATACAGGAGGGTAAAAATATTCCTTTTTTTCTTTTTTTTTTTTCCTTTCTTCTTCTTTACTCTTTTGGAACACACGTCACTTTTTATAGCTTATTTTATGTTTACATGATTTTTTTTCACTGCTGTAGTATAAAGTGGAGGTTGCACAAAACTGGAATGAGGCACTGCAATACTTAATGAAGCTCACATCAATGGCTGTGTTGAAATCAGCAAGCAGAGCGCACAGAAGAAACTTGCAGGAACACGGCCTTTGATACTGCCATTCGATACAAACAGAATGTCCCTATTTCTGCATAAATTTCAGCAATTTCATTATCAGCTCACGGAATGAAAACAGCTTTGGTCTTGCAGTGTTGAGCACCACCGTGTAGTTGAGTGCGTGTGACAGATTTTAAGTAATTCCTGTTAAGGTTTGTTGCCGTGAGAAGATTTTTACCTGCAATCAGGTGACCTTTTTGAAGTGCCGTGTGTCACTACCCCACTCATTTAGTAATTGTGACATAAGTAAGGGCATAAAAACAACGTCAGGCTAAGAATAACAACATTTCAACACAGTTAGGTGGATCTACCTAAAGGCACCGGCACTCCCGGCAGCGTTAAGCAAAAACTTACGATAGGTAGCGATACTTTTGGACAGACAATGGCAGGCTCGCCCTGCCCTGCACGCTCCGTCTGCACGCGTGGCTGTGTCAGCCTCCCTGCGGGGCGGTCCCG